>CM049396.1:16270000-16857500 GCA_026929865.2 Hyperoplus lanceolatus | reverse complement strand
AGACCATGGCGTCCAAGCATAGCTCCATGCAGATGTTCATTTGTATGCCAATAAACAAATGTGCCCCCAGATTAAAGCTCCCATACACAGTGCAAATTCAGCAAAGTGAATGACATTCTCCGTGCACATCTCATCAATGTCTTGCCCCCTCTTCAGACGAGGCAGCATGCCTCACTCCAACCGCTCACTCACTTCAAAGGCTCTCACAGAGATGGGCAGCAACCCATGAGATAGTAGTTAGGAGGGGGGGGGACAGATGAGGAAGAGAGAAGTTTTGATGATTGAGAAATTAAGAATACATAATTTGAAAAATATTAAGGTTACATATGCCATGGTTATATTTCATGCCCCCAATTTCCCCCCATGAATCTGCAATTTCTGCTCTTTAAATCTTTCTTTGTAAACATCCCGCAGGTCACAGAACTCTATTTCTCTTCCTGTCCTCCATCCCTCCTTTCTCTTTCTTTTTCTCTCTCTCCTTCTTTCTCTGCCATCTCCGCTGGGCTGTCTCTTCCTTTCAGAGCCTGACACTTCCTCTTGGTAAAAGCAGTTAAATCAGTCTGTGAATATTCCCACCCTACGATAAGGAAAGAAGGCTTTGTCCTGCTGCACTCTGGCTAATGTTGCTCGCCATTGTTGGCTGACAGGGCTCTATTGAGGAGCAGGTTTTAATGCTGATAGCATCGCCCCACTGCATGGACACAGTGCCCGATAAAAAGCCTATCCAACATGACACACGCATGCCAACACCTCCCAAACAAGCCTCCCCAATCTGATGATCAGAGGAGAAGCAGGAAAGAGCTGTTGTAATACCAAATAAAGACAAATAAGATAAACAGGCCATGGCAATAGCAATGCTATCGTTGAGGTCCAGAGGGATTTGATAAAGCAAAATGCAATTATCCAGGTCTAACGTTTTCGCTGCATATGTAGCCGGGGTGACCAATCGCAAACGATCAGGCACTCAGCCTGGACCACACCGTCCAATCACACTGCAGCTTGGTTTGACACCGGAGCACCACTTATCTGAACAAAATGTTTCCAGGTTCCAAGTTTCCCTGAAGGGGTTAAATACAGCTTTTTCAGCCACTGATAGTCCGTAGAGTAACGAAAAGTCACCACCCACCCCTCTTTGCAGACTGACTGAGAGTGGCCAATCAACAATCAGCATCGACCGAGGGAAACCTGTTATTTTGGACCCCGTAATCATTTCCATCAGATGGCTTGCTGTCCTTCACAATAATTTGAACATTCAAATGACAAAAGGAAGCCTG
Source organism: Hyperoplus lanceolatus (assembly GCA_026929865.2). Classification (NCBI taxonomy): domain Eukaryota; kingdom Metazoa; phylum Chordata; class Actinopteri; order Uranoscopiformes; family Ammodytidae; genus Hyperoplus; species Hyperoplus lanceolatus. The sequence goes on along the minus strand of CM049396.1, from coordinate 16,856,226 downwards.
CTTTAAGACACACGCAGACATACACCAAGGACAGAGGGGACAGAATACACAAACACTAAAACCCAGACATCTCTCCTCTGCTACAAAATAACCAGTCTGCCACCATGCACTCGCAAAACCACAACCAGGCCACTCAGATGCATCCCTTCCCTGGACACCTTGGAGGACAGTAGAACAAGGAAGCTTTGAGCTTAACATGTTTAGCTTTTCAATTTGGACTAGCTTTGACAATATAAGTTGAGACAATTTTTTGTGAGCACAAGATGATATTTAAAAACTGCTTCTTTTGTACAACCAGTGGCCTAAAACCCAATGGTATTCAAATTGCAATGAATCAATCCATACAACACATCCTATTAAAAGTGTAAAAGGATTCTAATAACTGTTGTCCCTTAATTTTCTGTCAATAACAAAGCAATTCATGACCTAATGATCTAAACATTAAAAGCTATAACTAACACACACACAGTTATAACTAACACACACACGCGCACAAAAATTATGTCTTGATTGCTTGCCATAAGTCAATTTTTAAAAAGTGACCCTACTCTGACCAGCAGGGTCTTTAAATAACATTTCATGGGTGTTGGCCATGTGTTGAAATGGGAAAATTTAAGGTCTGCAGCGCGGCACGCTGGATTTCTCTGACTATTGATTCCCATCTCCTGTGAGGCAGGGGGAATCGATCAGGGGGATTTAGACATGGGGCCACTTTCTCAACACTCCCCCCGGGGCTAGCACGCTGCATCACAGTTGGCTAAACTCATACCGACTGAGGGCTTTCTGACACACCTGAACTTTTCTCCCTCTAGTTTTTTTTATTTTATTATTTTTTATCTTAGTGTATCTCATTAGATGTTCCCGTACTTCAGCGCTATACTCCCATTCTGAGTCATCTTAGACTTCTTAGCCCTACCCGAGTGGAGAACTGCATGACTTTTCAAGAGGTCTCTCTCTACAAGCAGCAGAGAAATATTAGCAGGGAGATGTGGCGGGGGAAAAAGCCACAGATATAGGAAATAGAAAGGAGTCGGATCCGGAGAGAAAAATAGAGGAGAGAAAAGAACATTTATACCTTGGAGAGCTCCACTTAAACAAATTACATGGGTCTGCAATCAAGAAGCTGGAATTACCAAACCACCGGGTCACCACAGCAACCGAAAAAAGCCTTATCAAAGCTACTAGAAGAGCAGCGGGGTTGATAGGAAGTGAGGGGAGGCACCAGGATAGGAGAGCTTAGGAGGAGGGAGAAGCTGCAGTCAAAATGGGAGTTTAAGGTGACGTCTGAATTTACATCATTCTAATTGATCAATTGATCAAATTCAGCTTGAACCGCACGCACGCACGCAGACACACACACGCAGACACACACACACACACACACACACACACACACACACACACACACACACACACACACACACACAAACACTCACACACACGCTCCAAGCATTCTCTATTCTGGTGTGTGTAACCATCCGTTACAGAGGCATCTTAGTAGTGAGTATAGGTAAAGTTTCCATTGAGGCACCCCCACCATCAGATACATTTGATAGAGGGGTGGCTCTGCTAAATTGTATATGCTGTGTAGGAATTTCTCTCCACATAACCCCCTCCTCATTTATTTCCTTTCCAGTGGTGAGCAGATGGAAGTCTGTTCCATGGCTCAGGATTCAGTGATAACACTGTTTATGAGTTCCATTACGTGCTCGGCAGGCTGCAAGCACACAAGTCTCTGTGCAGTCCATAGGGAGGGGGACAAAAGTGTTCACAATGAAAATAGATGCAGTTTTATTTGTGATATGTGGCTTATCAGTGGTAGAAAATGAGCACTGTGCATGTAAAAAGGGGCTCACATTGCTATATTCCAACCCCCCCCCCCCTCTCTGGCCTCCGCTGTGGAAATCCTGTGTATATAACCACCTTCCTCACTACCACACACACACACACACACACATCATATCATATTTTCCTATTGGTTCATCTTAACTGATGACATTATGACGACAAATTTCAAAATTCAGTTTGAAAAGCAAGTAGCCTACTAAAATTCCTACCCTTTGACAAATGGTCAATTTAAGTTTATCCAGTGAGTGGTGGAAACAAAGAGATGCCATAACACACTAAAGTAACAATTATGAGAGTGAGAGGGGAAATATAACAAAGCCACAGTGAGGTGTCCTGTCATCTCTGTCTATTTGACCAGAATCTAAATATGAACCTGTCAAAGGCAGCCCTCAAGGCAGACTAATGTATTCTGTGGCTAATGGAGCCCGTAGCTTCGAGGGGCTGGACTGAGAGTCGCCACAATGATTCTCATCATTTACTCTGAAGGGCCAATTATCTCAAATAGAGGCATTATGAAAGGAGCTAAACTTGGTCAAGTGAACAAACCCTTGCAACTCTAGCTAGTATAGTGCCCCCTAACACGCAAGGTCCTGTTCTTCCTCTGACGGGGGACCTATTATGTCTTTAGGGCTGTGAATGTGGCTGACATACTGCCTAAATGTTGCTGTCATTGATTCTTTTTTCAATGTACAGGTACATTTACATTAATTCAAATCATCGTTAAAAAGATGTTCGAAAACGGTAAAAGCTATGGACTGAGGGGAATAATATTTTTAGGTATGACAAAGATGAAAATACATGTATGAGGGGCAAGAAAGAGGTCAGACAGTGAAAATACTGTTGTGTTATGTACGAGAGTGGGTGGCTGAGTGGAGATGAAGAAATAGAGAGACGGAGGGAGAAGTATAGACTGTGTTTTCCTATGATGAAAGGCTTGATTGATTAGAGAGTGATGATTGCAGCAAATGGCCTGGAAGATGGCTCCATCTCCATCTCCGTTTCCCCTTTTCTCCGTCTCTTTTACCTTCTTCCCTCTCACTCACTTGCTTTCTCACTTAAACCTCTCTCTCTCTCTCTCTAACTCCCTCTGTGCCTCTCTCTGTCACCCCCTCTCTCCCTGGTTTCATCATGGCAACCCATCAACAGAGTGTCTCTCTCTCTCTCTCTCTAATGGCACAGCTATTAGCACTAATGCATTTCAAACATACAGCAGCTGCCACATCACAATCTGATGGAAAGTACATGTCTTCCTCCAAACTCCACAATCTCCGTCCTTTCCTTTCATCCAATCTCTCGTGTCTCTGTTCCAATCTTTCAGCTAAGTGCCAGTGGTCATCATCTGTAGCCAGCAGCATACGATGGGAATTGAGTGGTTAAACAACTGATTGACGACACCGATAATTGTTGGTATAAAAACATGTGTTTGAAAATCAAGCAGAAATGTTCATTTAGTAAAAATTTAGTTTTTGTTGCAAATAGCTGTGGCAAAAATTATGCTGTGAGAGTGAAGAAAAAAAGGGGAAGTTGCAAGGCCGGTAAAAAGTGTAATAGAATTGCTGAATACTGTGAATTTTCCCACAGAGGGTATTTGTGATGAATTTGTGAAATACTATTGTTTCCTTTTGAAAAGATTGGTAAACCATAGGCAAACCAGTCCTAAACCCTCAGCATTAGTCATTGTCACTGAACCCACACACATGCAAGGGTTGAGCAAAACTAGGACAAGCTTAGAATTTCTCATACATTCAGAAGCCTCTGCAAGTTCATTTTTTTTTCATATTGTGGCTATCGAAATGTAGTTTAAGATATATAATTTGTCAAAATAAATGTTTGAACAGCTTGCCATACACAATAAGCTAGTTCCAGCTGGCAATACCACTTATGGCATATGGTGCACAAACCTAATCTGGTGTTATTTCCTCCTTCATTGTTTTTACCACCAAATAATTTTCTGAAAAACCTAGCATATTTAGCCAGCCTCACCATTAGGTAGGAGGCTTAACGTCATCTAACTTATGGTCAAATGTAGATGCCAAAGACTTTGCCAGAGTAGCAATACTTCAGAATTTCCGAAATGTGAATTTCAGTAGGCCTATATAACCAGCCTTTGTTTTGTAAAGTATAATAGGCAGGGCTCAAGACTAACTTTTTTTACTAGGAGCACTGTCGCCCCTAACTCAGAATTTTTAGGGGCGCAAGCAGAACATTTAGGGGCAAACGTTAAATAGACCTGCAACGCATCTATTAAAATGTTTCCCAATTTTAACTATATTAGGCCTATTGATATTGTATTGCCAGCATGTTTTGGAGCACACTGACAACAGATGATACATTTCATTGTTTTTTTGATTTTGCATCACCATGTGAAATTCTTCAGACATTCCTTTAGGAAAAGGATTTTTTTCCCCCCATTTTCACCACAACCACTTCTACATCCAAGCCCTCTGATTTTTCCTACTCTATCTCTGCTGACTCCTGTAAGGAAAATAGCCTAGTTATTGGCCCAAAGGTAACTAGTAGGAGCTAGATTACATTATCAACTAATTTGCATTATCGCCTATGCTTTTCTGAAAGAGGCAAAATGAACAGAAAATGCTGACCAGGTAGTTTACAAATTAACTAGGCCTATTTATATATTTACAAACTCACTTTACACACTTTTTTTGTTGCCATATAACTACAAGTTAGCTACTTCATAGATATGCACTGGCCTATTGAATGTGGACATATAAAACAATTGTCGTGTTCACAAACATCACCTGGCACACGGTGCTGTCTGCTGGCTGCTGCAGGTGGCCGGGGGCTTCTATCAGTGTAAGTAGCCTCGTTTGGGATATCGCCGTCTTGCTAAGACCTGCGCAATTATGACACTCGTCTTGCTGAGCGCACAGCATTTTTGTTGTGCGCTCAGCAAGACGCGCGTCATAGTTGCGCAGGTCTGAGCAAGACGGCTCTAAGTTGAACGAGGCTAGTAAGTGCAGTCAGCAGTGAGGAGTAGACAGCTCCGTTGCTACTCTGCTCTCGTGTGCACGGTTAAAAAAATCGCAAGATGTGTCTCTGGACTCCAACAGCCTTATCGCTATGGCGGAAAGTGAGATGAGAATAGGCATACCCGTCGCTATGGGCGGGCCATAGGGGGCCGGGCCCGCCCCCAGGAATGCTTGTGCCCCCCCACTTGGAGCACAGATCTCTCCAAAAAAAATACTTTAATTTTTATTTTATACTATCATAGTAGCTAATTTTGTGTTGATAAATACTAATGTTGCATTCTTTATCATCAAAACATTTAAAATATAAATAAACAATAGTGTGATTTTGTTTGATTGATGGGAGTCTATCTACACTGCAACAGCCTATCACGGCCTTACTGAAAAGAAAATAAGGCTACGTAACTACTTCAATGTAGCCGCTCAACAGTTACAGCGCATTTTTGAAAGTGAAGCTGGATGAGTTTTCGCCGGCTCACTATTTCATTTCTAGTTCATCATAATCGATATTCGGTAATGGTTGAAAAGCCAACCAACAGTCACCTCTGCCAAATCGGATCATCAAAGTGGTGTCGCACAACAGACTACTACAAGCCGAAATTATGGACTTGTTCAGCGCGGTGACACTTCTGATTGCGTGAAGCCACAGTTTTGCACTGTGGGAACTCTGCGCTCCTCCAGCCACGGCCATCGAGGGCGAGGCTCTGCCGGAGACCGGCCGAGAAGACGCACAATTTACAAGAACCTCCGCGGATTTGCAGTTGAGGAAACAGTTGGTCCGTCACAAAGTGACATAGACGAAAAGACTGAGTTCAAGAGAGTATTTTACAGTGTTATTGATGCTGTGCAAGGAGAGATGGATGCGCGTTTTGGAGAGCGCAGTAGCGAGCTCACTGGCGCACTGGCTGCTTTGAACCCGGAGGCCGAAAGATATGTTGATGAGGAGGTTGAGCTCGGAGAAACGCCGCCTCCCGCTGTACTGATAGAAGGGACTGGAGAGAGCACAGCCCTGCCTCCACTCAAAGTAGGCTACCGTGTGTGTGAGTGTGTGTGTGTGTGTGTGTGTGTGTGTGTGTGTGTGTGTGTGTGTGTGTGTGTGTGTGTGTGTGTGTGTGTGTGTGTGTGTGTGTATAATGGCAATGCATATCCCTCTGTTGATTGCTTTAAAATGCAATGTTTGAGATATGCGTCTGGTGTTAGGCTACATCTAATATGTTGAATAGTCAAGTGTTTTATGGATATTCATAACATTGCTTCTATGTAATGTATTCCTTTAAATTATGAGGACTGATGTTATAGGCTATAGGCTACCGCTGTTGGTTAATTTAACGTGATGATTACGTGCTGCGCGAGTATAGGACTAGGCTATTAAAAATATACAGTGTACTGTAGGCTAATAATAATTGTGCCCCCCTATGCATTTCATATGCCCCCCTTAAGACTGAGGTCTGGCGACGGGTCTGAGAATAGGTCACGTGATCGCTGTTGATCGTTCCACTGATCACTCGCGGACTCTCTCTCTCTCTCTCTCTCTCTCAACGCACTAATAATAATAATGATACAAATGTCGGAATTTTCCGGTCGCGCGCGTGCCCCTAGTTTTAAAAACTACTCGCACTGTCTCCGAAAACGGTCGCAAAATGCGAGCATTTGGTCGCAGTCTAGAGCCCTGATAGGGTTGATTTAGTGTATAACTGAACCCTTTTTTTTAGCATTTCTCATTATGAGTCCACAGAGTCTTGACTCAGAAAGAGACTAAGACTACTTATGACATTTCAAGCGTCTACATGCTAAATGTGTATTTGCGTACAACTTTGAAATTTGAGTGTCAGGCCAAGCCTTCCCCAGCAGACCACCATTTTGTGGACGTTGATAAAGAGGTTGCTATTATTGTATTTGGTAGATTTCATTTCTGGGACAGAAAAAAACTATTAAATTCAATAAATAATTTAGAATTGGTAATAATGTTGGCTTTCTCTAGAGAAAAGTAACATTTAAATCTCTTTGTAAACAACATTGTAAATAAACACATCATACTAGGACAAAGTTAGGACCCAGGATTGTTTCATAATCCAATTCTGAATTACAAAAATTAGAAATAAGTGTTATGGTGATTTTGTCCGGATAGGCTTCTATAAAGCTCTTGCTTTTTGCCTCTCAATTTGCAGTTCACGAAACAGAAAATATTTTTTGATATTTGGCTCTGAAGTTGCTGGTTCTCCCCTCAACCTCTTGAGTAATACAAAGCAGCACTGGAATGACTGCGTCGCCTTGGGATGACTGTGTTGCCAACACAATAGTGGAGTGTCACAGAGGGATGGGCACCTGACCTTGAGAAATCAACGGCAATCCAACCCTTTAATGTCTATTTCACAGGCCATTTCATTCCAATGGATTCAAAACCCTGAACGACCAGCACAACAGTTGTTACGATCAACATTTTGACATCCATAATGTCCAGCAGTCAGGATGGACAGAAAACTGTTCCTGTTAGACCAGGAAAAAGCTTCAATGTGTAACAGCTGCTATGGCAGCTGTTATGAGGAACAGGCGTGTCATTGAGTTTCTGTGATGTCACCAGTTTGGCGAAGCGAGCAGATGGGCTGGGCCAGGTACAGAATCTCCCGTTGATAAACTTATACAAATAGATACCCAATCGCCCACAAACACAAACAACCACATTAGGCTTTTCCAAGCCACACTGGAGCACACACACACACACACACACACACACACACAAACAAACTGTATCAAACTGCACTGCCTCTCATGCATGAACACCTTTTCTCTTCATTTGACAGACTGCTCCACCCGCTAGTTTAAGATGCACCGCATTTCTCCTAATATGCCCAAAGAGCATGCAGCCCTAATCTAATTAGAGTGTCAGTCAGCGGAGTGTTCACCCAAAGAGAAATTAGAAAAGCACAAAATCTACAAACAGGAAAAACCTTCCTGCAAGGATGTTGCATTTCTATCTCTCCCACTCCTCCCTTCCTCCTGCCCTTGTGAGATTTATTTTTAAATGGTTTCACAGTCGCCCCTGCTGAGATTCATTACCTGGCCTGATTATAAAGGCAAATGAAATCAGCCCCGATACATTATTAATAGAAGAGCACCATTAGGATTAATTTGCAGTATTTGCAACAATTATATATTTCAACGGCTTTCATGCCTGATTAAAGACACGTACAGATATCAAATAATGTATATGAATGTGATGGAGGTGCAGAGGGGTGGGTATGAGGCTGTTGACTGGACTGTAAGAGAGATGGAAACAGGAGGAGAAAAAGACAACGAATCAAAAAGGAGTAAGAGTAGAAAGAAGGCAGAGAGGAGTTTTGGCAGGGGCGGGGTGGATTAAAGAGAGTGCTGGCTTTTCCAGTTGAGGAGCTATTGATGCCATATTGGATGCAGCTACTTATGAACAGGTGTGTGGTGTGTGTGGTCACTATGACCCAAGCTCCACTTCCTGCATGGCTTCACATCCGATTGAAGTGCATCAGAGTTGGGCAAGGAGAGGCAGATCAACCCCCCTCAGGCCTAAGATGAAAGGACAGCAGCGCTGCACGTCCCTCCCTCAGACCAGCAGGGAGAGAGGGAGGGATGCAGTCCAGCCATGCCAAGACTACAGCTCAAGAGTGTAAGCAACCATGAATAAAAATGGACTGTGCAGGGGAGTACAGCTCATAATTATTCGTTTTAAATCAGTTAAAGCCTTTTCTCAAATATTCCCCAGGGGGCACAGGGTTAAAAATCCATTTGCGGGAAGCGTACCATGACAGTGAGCTCGTCTCCCTGGAGACAGAGGATATGACAGTAGGGAATGTGCATGTGGATGTTTGTGGGGCATTTGAGTGTTAGCAAATTTGAGAGTCAGTGGTGCACGCAGGCTCTCAAACACACGCAAACAATCGCACACAAACCAGAGTAATACAATATCTCCTTCCTCTGGATTTCAAGAGCAGATCTCTTGTGTTTTAAAGGTCAGCTGCAAGAGAATGCAAAGTTCAACCTGCATGCGGCCTGTAAAACAATACAATTGGAAGGCTATAAAAGACCATGAAAATTTGAGCCCCAAAAGTAAGCAATTATAATGTGTTGGGGGTGGGAGGGTACAGTATACATATTTGTGTTTGTGTTTTTTTATTGTGTGTATGTATGTAGGACTGTTTTTGTGTTAATAATTGTTTTTCTTAGTGTATAAAATAAGGTTCTATTAACACCTTGTCTCCTTGATGCTGATCACATTGTCATTAAAGAGTTAAGAGGGGGACATGGCCAAACTGAGGAAATTGGAAAACAGATAGGAATTGGCAGGAAGACAGGAATATAAACCAGTGTGCCTGGAAAGGAAAAAAGTAAGAAGAGGTCTTGGAGAAGGATGGATTGGAGCTGGTGTCCTACTTTACCGTCACACCGTCTTGCCATTCATGCTCCTTCTGAAGCTGCTCCGCCTCCCTGGCCAGTTTCTACAAGGAAACACAAAATAAGCAGTGTGAGTGTCAGAAGTCAATAGGACATTGATTTGTGTGTGTGCGTGTGTGTGTATGTATGTGTGTGTGTGTGTGTGTGTGTGTGTGTGTGTGTGTGCGTGCGTGCGTGCGTGCGTGTGTGTTTCTTTCTGTGTGGATTTCAGAGAGAAAGAAAGACAAGCAGATGGGAAAAAGTGGGATGGCGACATTGTTCCCCACAAAAGCTACAGCTTTACACTGTGTTCCAAATTATTATGCAAATTGGAATTAAGTGTCATAAACATTTAATTTGTTGTATTTAATTTAAACTCATGGATGGTATTGTGTCTCAGGGCGCTTTGGATCATTGAAATCAATATCATACACCTGTGATAATCGGTTTGCTAAGTAAGCCCAATCAAAGGAAATCTACTTAACAAGGACGTTCCACATTATTAAGCAGGCCACAGGTTTCAAGCAATATGGGAAAGAAAAAGGATCTCTCTGCTGCCTAAAAGCGTCAAATAGTGCAATACCTTGGACAAGGTATGGAAACATTAGATATTTCACGAAAACTTAAGTGTGATTATCGTACTGTGAAGAGATTTGTGGCTGATTCAGAGCACATACGGGTTTGTTCGGATAAAGGTAATATGAGGAAGGTTTCTGCCAGACAAATTCATCAGAATAGGAGAGCAGCTGCTAAAATGCCATCACAAAGCAGCAGACAGGTATTTGAAGCTTCTGGTGCCGCACACCTCAATGTGTAGGATCCAGAAGTTTGCAGTTGTGCATAAACCTATTATTCGGCCACCCCTAAACAATGCTCACAAGCAGAAACGGTTACAGTGGGCTCAGAAATACATGAAGACTCATTTTCAAACAGTCTTGTTTACTGATGAGTGCCGTGCAACCCTGGATGGTCGGATGGATGGAGTAGTGGATGGTTGGTGAATGGCCACCATGTCCCAACAAGGCTGCGACGTCAGTAAGGAGGTGGTGGAGTAATGTTTTGGGCCGGAATCATGGGGAGAGAGCTGGTTGGCCCCTTTAGGGTCCCTGACGGTGTGAAAATGACCTCGGCAAAGTATGTAGAGTTTCTGACTGACCACTTTCTTCCGTGGTACAAAAAGAAGGAAAGTGCCTTCAGTAGTAAAATCATCTTCATGCATGACAATGCACCATCTCATGATGCAAAAAATACCTCTGTGTCATTGGCTGCTATGGGCATAAAAGGAGAGAACCTCATGGTGTGGCCCCCATCTTCCCCTGACCTCAACCCTATTGAGAACCTTTGGAGCATCCTCAAGCAAAACATTTATGAGGTTGGGAGGCAGTTCACATCAAAACAGCAGCTATGGGAGGCTATTCTGACATCCTGAAAAGATATTCAAGCAGAAACTCTCCAAAAACTCATAAGTTCAAAGGATGCAATAATTGTGAAGGTGATATCTAAGAAGGGGTCCTATGTTAACATGTACCTTGGCCTGTTGAGATGTTTTTGATTGACATAGCTTTTTATTTCACTAAATATGACCTCCACATTCTGCAAATTCAACAAATGACCGTTTTTAGTTCTTTACAACCTATAAAATGTTTTGAAACTCTGTTGTGTATGATAATTTGGAACAGTGCATTTGGAGTTTTTTATTTTTGAAAAAAACACTTTTATTATTGGGAGGTTTGTTCAATAAAATTTGAAATATACTCTAACGGTTGATGACTTGAAAATTATACTGACTGTGATTTGCATCGACTATTTCGGAAAATCTGGGAAAATCTAATTTGCATTATAATTTGGAACGCAGTGTAAATTAACTGGTTAATTCAGAGGATTTGGGATTGCCAAAAATTGTCAACAATATTTTTCTCCCAATAGTACCAGTTCAAATTAAAGCAATGTATGGTTCCACATGCCTTGCTCGAAAACTGTTTGTACAATGCTTCTACGTGAATCAGCTAAAATAACATTTTAAATGGACTTTGGAAGAACCCAATTGTACTCAAAATGTATTTTGTTTGGGTATTTTTAATGGAGATTTCTGTATTTGTATATTTCAAAAATTGTATTATTATAAATGAGGTCAAATCTGTAGTTGTGTTACATGTTGCTAAAGTGGAAATATGTGTATTGGTCTGACTGACAGCTAAGCGGCTAAGGGTGGGAAACACAGTGTAACTTAACTTGGTGGTAACAAGGAAAAGAGGTATTTTCACACTTTTTCAAATCCATACTGGCCGATCTTGACATTTGCAGGTTAGTTTTTGAGCTGTGTACTTTCCCCTAGTGGTATTTTGTTTGCCAGCAAGATATTTGTTCAAGTTTGTCGATGAGAAGCAGATATTAATTCAAGAGGGCATGTTTGCTTATGATTTAAAAGTTACGGGTTTAGCTGAACTCCTCCTGTTGTCTTGACGTTCTGCCCACAGGCTTTTTTTAACCGTTTTTAGCTGTATAGCCTCAGATGTTCTACAAATTGTAAACATGTCCCTCCGCACCGGTGTATTCCCACAGTCCCTGAAAACAGCAGTCATCAAGCCACTCCTAAAAAAGAACAATTTAGATATGACATGAACAATTATAGGCACATATATAACCTTCCATTTCTATAAGCAAAATCATTGAAAAAGTAGTCTATCAACAGCTAAATAACTACTTAACAATGAACAACAGCTTTGATGTTTTCCAGTCAGGATTTCGACAACACCACAGCACTGAGACCGCTCTGGTTAAAGTCCTCAATGACATCCACTTAAACACAGACAGTGGCAAACGTTCTGTCTTAGTTTTACTTGATCTCAGTGCAGCTTTAGACACAGTTGATCACAACATATTACTAGATAGGCTTGCAAACTGGGTTGGACTTTCTGGAACTGTACTAAACTGGTTTGAATCCTACTTAAAGGACAAAGACTACTATGTGTCAATAGGTAATTTCACATCTGAGCGAACAAGTATTGAATGCGGAGTCCCCCAAGGTTCCATTCTTGGGCCTCTTCTGTTTAACATCTACATGCTCCCACTAGCTCAGATTATGAATAAGAACAAATTATGTTACCATAATTATGCAAACGACACACACATTTACATAACCATTTCACCAGGAGACTATAGTCCAATTCAAGCACTAAGTAAGTGCATTGAACAAATCAATGATTGGATGTGTTCTTCAATTAAAGCTGCAGTTGAGAGTTTCAGCCGTTGGGATCCCAACGGCTGTTTTCCCAATGCTCTACCTGCTGTAGCTCCTCCCTCCGAACGACAGCTATGCGCGTTCATGTGAATTGAGTTACATTGACAGGAGACAAACACCATGTCCGATTCCGAGGTGATTAAACATTAGTAATGATAACTACATACGTACATATTGAGCTAAATTTTAATCACAGACATACCATGTATGTTAGCTTAAAATCATTGTAAGTGTTCTGGTAGGCCTAACAAAAGTAGCTGTAACAGCCAGGCAAGATAGCAAACTAATTGTAACAGAGCGGAGAGGTGTGTGTGTATCTCCTACTATCGATGCTCCTGCTCTGACCGCAGCTGGGAGGGGCTACTGCGCGAGGAGCGGGCTGTGTGTCAGTGCTCCCGCTGCTCGTTGAGAAGAGGTGATACTTGCTTTGGCGAAAAAAGTCACCAATAACACCAGAAAAAAAAGCTAGATTTGTCGCTTGTCGCTGTTTTGAAAAAAAAAAGTCGCCAGGGGGGCTGAAAAGTCACTAAATATAGCGAAAAAATCGCTTTGAGTTGGCAACACTGAGCACAGGACGAGGGCTATATAGGGCCAGCGGACGTCCTGCTGCAAGCGGCAGGCAGCCTAGGGGCAGAGGAAGGGGACGAGGTCGCGGTCGGAGAGGTCTTGATGTGATAGGGCAAGAAGACATGGCCGGTGTACTTTTTTTCGAGCTCTCTCCGTCTCCCTTTCAGCAGTTAACTTTTCAACATTCGTATTTCCTCGTTTTTTTGATGTCTTAGCGTTGTTAGTTGTTGGTATCCTGGGAATGGTAAATTGAGGGTTCGTTTGTGAAGACATTGCTACTCGCTGTCCGCCGTAGTAGCCTAGTACCAAACAGTAGGCTAGTGTCAGACTGCTAGGGTCGTGAACGCTCACGCAACTGACGCATCAACGTCGTTGCCAAGGTCCCACAGCCAATAAGAACGGAGAATCTGACCTCGCTCTGATTGGTCAAAATTAACATGAGCCGTGGCAATTTTGGGGGGCAGCACACAGAGGCAGGGGAGAGCAAAGTGATAAAAAAATATTTTCAGACCACTTCACCTACATATAGCTGAATGGCTATTATGACAGTTTTGCCAAATATTACAGTAAAAAAAACTCTCAACTGCAGCTTTAAACAACGACAAAACTGAAATAAGAGGTCTGCTGCAACTCTCAGCTCTTTTAAATCAAGTCTGAAGACTTTTCTGTTTCCATTTTAACCTGTAATTTTTATAAAATTTACATGTTCTATTTCTATTCATTCGCTTTTAAATGTTTTATTCATTCGCTTTTCTAATATGTATTGTGTATTTTAATCTTGCCCCTGTAAAGCACTTTGAATGGCCTTGTGTCTGAATTGTGCTATATAAATAAACTTGCCTTGCCTTGCCTTATGTTAAGATGTTACTGCCACAGCAACAAGTAAATATAACTCAAGATACTGTGATTGCCTATTTGTTGGCAACTGAAACTGGTTTAACTTTTTAACACCTGCACAGACCTACATAGACCAACAGCAAACCATACGCATAGTGTACAAATAGGTTTTAAGCTCTCTAGAAGAAGTCCCTTCATGAGACCAAGAAATGTCCAAAGCATGGCATCCAATTCAAAGTAGATGTAAACAATGATTGTATGTAACATGAAAATTAGTATTATTTTCATCTCAAATGAGTATCAAACACCATCACCCACTGATGTGCTTTAAAGTCTACCATCATTTCCCATGACGTAGTTTAGGATTATTTTTGAAGCAGCTTACTGTATATGGGCTTCTCATATAGAAAGGCATCCAAGTGTAAACTATGGTGAAGCCTTGGGGTCACACACTCCCTCACTACATCCCTCCCTCTCGTGCCTCAGTATCTAGGTTTCCCCGAGCCTCTAGGGGGCGATCTCGTTTCTGTCCCAGAATAATGCGATCAGCCATAGAGTCCCAGGGCTATGAAATTACTAACCCTATTTAGACCCCTGATACTGTTTCCAGCTCATTCATTTGCAGTGCCACGCTGAAGGCACCAGTCTCCTACCAAGGGAGGCGTTTTATCAACTAGAAACACACAAGACATAAACTCTCATTATAGTTAAAAGCTCTCAGACTTTATATTAAGAGCCCCACCCAACTCATCTCAGCAGACCCTCACACTCACGGCCACACAGACACACAATACAGCTGCACCTCCTCTCAACACAGGGCCCAGAATACTAGAGCCAGCTCTAAGGGATGTCATATATGTACGTTAGTAGAGAATAATGGTTCAAAGTATGTATATAATCCGATATATCACAAACCTAATTTGTCACATAAAATTTAAAAAAATCTGGATCTCTTTCCGAGCCTGCTCTCTGTGTCCTTATGCTTTTGCATACACCTTTAATCAACCTGAACAAGTCTTAAAAAACAACAATAACATTTTATTCAATTACTAACTAGACAATGGGCGACTGAAAGAATTGAATGAGCTTCTAATTAGCCCATTGAAATTATTACCCAAGAGTCCATGAGAAAAGACAGTAATTGTGCGGCTTTTCGTTAGAGAAGGTCGGCCTTGCTAAAGAGGATCGCCACATTCGTAATCTCTTGGTGAAACTATCAGAGCCACACTTTCCGCTAGGGATAAACACTGAGCAGCTAAACATTGCATTTCCAGCTCTGAGATCAGTATTACAATTAAAGCCATATGATTTCCCTCTGTCATGACAGCTGGTATGTTTTTTATTGTTTTTTTTTTCATCAATATGCATTATGTTCTTTTTGAGGACATCCAATAGTAAGTTGCATATGCAGAACTGTTTCCATTTAATTTTTTCCCCCTTCAACCCTCTGTTATGATCTCTCATCTAGATACCCTTTCATCCCTTTGGCACTGTCCTTTCTCTCAGCATTTAATCTGTCGGTAAGAATCTCTACTTTGTCCCCTTTGGAAAATCCATTTCTCTCCCCCTGAGTAGCCCACACTGTTTCTTTTTTTTTTAGTCTTATGTTTTACCAGCTGCCTCTCCCTCTGTGTTTTCCTCCCTCTCCCCCTGGTAGGCCACCATTTCTCTGGGACCGTATCTCTTCCCTAGCAGTTTAATGCAGTCCCCCTGCTCCAAAACAGCCATGTGTCTTCATGTGTCTCTCTCTCCTCTGTGTTGGCCCAGATGGATGGGCAACACAAAACGCCAATGAATCAGAGTGAGAGATGTGGGAAGGAGGGGGGCAGGGATATATCATCTATGCTGGTGGCTGGAGCCCAAGCAGCTTAGAGCCCTGGATGAGCATAGTGAGATCAGCACAGTACAGCACAGATAAGCTCCGTATAGGCCCACACAACACAGCAAATAACACTACAGCATACAGGCACAGAGACACTGCAAAAGTAGACGACGCAAGCACGGCCCTCTCATGTTATCGCCATTGTAACCTTGACACAAAATGTATCACATGATGGGCCATTCGTCACTGAGCCTTCAGGCAAGGTCAAGAACCATAAACACAACTCTGTAATGGATAGTGGCATGTGAAGCACCTCCACAAGGTCTACGACCTTAAACAACACACAATGGAGTGTCATTTGTACATAATGGTAAAGGTGACGGCGTAGTTGTACAAACAGCCTGACAGCAGGCTTTGCTGCTTGGTAATGTCTTCGCTGTCCAAGAACCCCAACGGTGAAAAGCCGCGCTGCCTCAATGTGAACTAACAGAGCAGGAAGACGGCAGGGGGAAAGAAAAAATAACCAAAAGCTCAGCATGAGGCGATTCGGATCTTTAATATTCATAACTGTTCCATTTGCTGTTCCAGAGGGGAGCAGTTTAATCACTCAAAGTCATGTTATTTCTAGGGGAATGACAGCACACAAGGGACGGACAGCGTCATGCTGTGGTGAACGCCAACTCGACAGCGTGTGTGATTGCTGCAGCCTGTTAGGCCCTTCCACTGAGCATTAACTTAAAGGGCACTCGACACACCACATTGTCGTCTGTGTGATCCGGAGGAACACTCCAAAACAGCCCCATGATGTGTGCGTTTGAGCGAGAGGACACTTGAGAAAACACGACATGGCCTGTACGTGTGATTGCAGTCTTGAATCGCGGTACTCAACATGTTCCAAATGACCCCCTCAGCTCGGTTTCTGCAAACGCTTAAGTCACCTTGGGGACCAAAAGACTGTGAAATGACTCTGCTGAGGTCACTTAACCTTCTCAGAGAGACTTACGCCTCGAGGGAGGACCCTTAGTAAATTTCACAATGATTGGCTGCCGTGGACAGTGACAATCATAATGGCAAGCCTCTAAGCTGTTTGAAGAAAGACGTCTAAATATAGAACTGCTCTCTTAAGGGTACTTCTCACATTCCCAATTTTTTTTATTAAATATCTAGACATAGCGTCACTATATAGTGACATATGCAAGATCAGGAAGAATCATCAGCAATAGCATGTTTTACTAGAAGGGGTGTAAAACACATATTATATCTGTGGGCGGTATTGCTTCTGTGTTGTATGAAGACATATAAGGTCATTATCATCACTGACATATGGCAAGGAGCAGTAAAGATTGAATGAAAACTGCTGGCTGTCATGGCTGCCAACATCAAAATACATCAAAATGTCAGCACTGTGCCATGGCCTTAAGTGCTGCTTCATGTGCTGTGGTAGTGCAGAGAAGAGCACTGTCATGCAGCAGTTACCCCATTAGGGGGCAGCAGACTGGGCATAGCAATGAGCCCGAGAAGCAGCAGCAGAAGCCAGTGGAGCCTGTCAGAGTGGAGCAGTCTGCTTTAAGCTCTTCATTCTGTCTTCTCCACTCGGCCGGGATTAAGGCCAATCATAAGAATCACTGAGTCAGAACCGTCCCACAATAACAGATGGAGGGACTTTCCACTCCAGAATTTTAAAACATCACAGACAACACCCTTGATGCAGCTGCCACCCCCCCCCCCCACCACCACTACTACCTTTCTTTCTCCCGCCATTCTTTTATCTCTCCTCCTCGCTCGACTGTTTTATCCTGCAATCATATATGCTGGACTCCATTTCTCTCCATCTGTCTCAGTTTACTGCCCTCAAACTTTCTCCTTCCTCAAACGCCATATTAATTCCAACATCACAGCCACAAACCAACTTCAAAACCTGTTTAATTGACTTCACGTAGGGAAGAGCTTGTCGGCAACGCAGGGTGGAATAGGAAGAAATCCTGAAAGCAGGTTTATATTGCCTGTGTTAGTACACAGTCCTGTCAGTGGCATGGCTGAAATGACATAACATCCTATTTCCAGCTCGGGGAACAAACTACTGTGAGGAGGACAGCCAGCGATAACAAGAAGAGGCTCTCCTCAGAGTGGCCAAACAATGTTGACGTCCATAATGAGTAGAAATAATGACCCTTAATTCCAGGTCCCTGGTTGAGTTGCTGCTGGCAGCTGGGCGTTGTAGTCCCTATTAGCTAACTCTGACAGAGGATCTGCATGGGTGGGTGGGAGACCCTGTCTTTGTTCTGTGATCCAAAGCACCCCGTGGCAGTGCCCGTTTGCAGAGGCTGTGTGTGTAGCGCTATTGTAGCATGTGCTGAGATAATCCCTGCCTTTGTCACCCCCCCCCCATCATAATCTTTCCCCACCACAACAGAAATGTTAACACTCTCTATTGCATTTCCCCACTCATCTCAGTTCATTCCCGACTCCACGTTGCTGTTTCCACGGAGACCGTATCTGGAAGACGCGAGCTGTCACCTACCCACAGCAGCAACTCACCAGCTTTCCAAAATCAAACCGCTCTCTACACATGCACACACAGGCCCACAGACACACACCATATTTCCACTGTAGATTGCCAACATTGTGCTGATGCTTCTGTGTGTAGTTGAATGGGTGCGAGAGAGGCAGCTGTCTTTACTCAGAAACAATACGGCAGCTCTCAGCTAAACTTCCACGTAAATGGTTCTTCAGAGCTTCACTGGATATAGAAAACCTTGATCAGAAGCTCTTGTGTAGCCCACTGATCATTCTACTTCTAAGTTTCTAATACTGTATAGCCTATGGATACAATCAAAATACCATTGTTAGAGAAACTGTCACAGGAGCAAACTATTATCTACTAATATATTACTGACTGCTGAAGTATCTCCATAAAAAAAACAATATAAATTCTGTTCTAATAGGGGCAGTTTTTGTTTCATTTGAAATACTCAATTTGAAATAATATGCATGCATTCTGCTCAACATCAAACCACAGAGCCTTCAGAGCTAAGTGGGAGACTCATCATAGCACAGAACGGGGCAGAATACCATTGTGCTGCACATTATCATTCACCGACGCAACTAGGCCTGCTACTATAAATTCAATTATACCTCCTATTGGAAGAACGATACACACAGCTCTATCGAAATTGTTTACTCACAGGCACACACACACGGACACACAGGTCACGATGAACACACGCAGCACAAATCTAGAAGACGTGAGAGGTCAAACAAGGTCATTGCAGGAACATCACAGTGTAAACAGCACACAGATTTGATCACAGGTAGCAGTGTGTCCTACAGACAAGGGCCAGCAGGGGGCTCAGGGTGAGCGTGCAGGTCGAGATGGCGCCAGGATCAACTCTGGCTGGTTTGGCTCACTGTCTCATTGTTCGACTGATAGTAAAAGACATGCCCAAACTACTGCCTGGCCTTTCCTGCTGTTACTGGCACCAGTCGGACAACAGAGACTGAAGTGAAGAGAGGAAGGGAGCCGAAAGGGGACATTTAAAAAATAATAATAACTAAAATATTCAGACGAATTATTTCTCTAGCAGCCTGTAAGAACTTTGAGTCCGGAATAAAGTATTCATTCATCTACCTTGCAGGTGACTGAGAAGGAGAAAATTGCATTCCCTGAAAATAAATAAGTCAAAATAAGCCCAGTGACATTCCAATAGAAAAACGGGAGCACATGATTGCCCTTGTAGTTGCTACATCACCATGTTAACCGGTGTGTGTGTTTGCCTGCTTTAACTGCTTGTTTGGTACTCCTACCCGGCCGGCTGAGTGGGGAGGAGCTTAGCGTAAAGGCATCAAGATGCAGGAGAAATGTCTCCTTGATCAGAGGTGAGTGCGACACCAACGCAAAAGAACAAGACTGAGAGCTGATGCGTGTACCGGCACTCTAGATTTCAACAATCTTATTTGTATCACATATTGACAAAAAAAATACATTGATGCCAAAACAAACAGATTATGTGCACAAACTCTCGGTTTGAGCTAGAGAACAATAGCAGGGGCTGAAACTGCTCAGCATCTCATTTGGGAAGCCAAGCATGATCGTCACAGCGTACGTGATTGTGTGTTAAATGCATTTTACACAAGACACATTTCAATCACCAACAGGTCACAAAACACCCAACAAACTCCACACAGATGTATGTACATTCTGTTACACTTGCAATCAGCTCAAAATAGCTCTCACTAATCACGCAATCAATTATATGCAGGTTTATATTATCGGTGCCCTTTCCTTTGGCATACTCAAACTGGCTGATGATCTTGGATGTAAATACAGTTGGAAAGGTTGCTGGGGTAGGGAGGAATCTGTTTGTGGGGATGTATCCAAAATACAGAAAAACAGGCGTGATCAGGGGATTTTGTAAGCTAATGTTAGACACACATTTTTCATTGTATTATATGAATAAGAGAACAGAGAGGGAGGCAGCTGCATTTGTTCCCTTCTTTTTTTCACACAAAGCAATACCAATATTATCTCAGTACATCAGCAACCTTAGCATTAGCAACCTCCCTTTCACCTCAGCTCAGCACTGACTGCAGTTCAAGGGCAAACAGTTTATTTTTGCCCTTTACTTCAATCATCGTGCCTCTTGCTTAAGATTGCTGATAAAATAACAAAATCAGTGACACACTCTGGGGGTTTATTAATCTACTAAAAGGTCATGATGCGTTACCAAAAATATATTTTGTAATGTCAAGCCCCCCCCCCACCATCCCCCTCCTTTTTTCCTGACAAAGTGTATGGCGTGTGACAAAAGCCTTGTCAATGTGCCAAAGAGTCCAGTGACAGCAGCTGGTATATGACAAACTGTATCATTGACAGTGTGTGGCCACGCAATTGTTCAGGATGTAAACACACCTTCAGTCATATTCATCCATGCAAACACACACACACACACACACACACACACACACACAGTCTCTATCCAGTAGTCCAGCAGATATAAAGACAGGAAAAACATGCCTTCACGGCCGTCTCTCAAAGCAATTACAGCAGGTTGAAACCAAATTAAATTTGAAGCCTAGAGCAACACCAGCGACTGAATGTCTGACAGATATGACAAGGAAGGATGGGTGGTGCTGCGGGACCAGAGGGTGGAGAGGGATGTTGAAGAGACCAGGCAGGTGGTGGGTCACAGAGGAAGACTGAGCTGATTGGATAGGAGAGCAAAGAGAGCTGGTCCAGTAGAGAAAACATCAGGAGTGGATTTCTAAGGAGAATGCAGATGATTATAGCCATGATATAGCCCATTAAGTACAAACGGTGAATTCTATATGTTACCGTTGACTGATTTCAAAAAGCGCACCATATGTTATAGGACTGATTTTCTACCTGGAGGGCATCGTGGCTGGCTTACATTCATTTAAGTGTGGCATGAAATTTGACAGCCTTGCATGCTATGGGTAATCCATCACAGTAAATGTGTTGTCACCTTTATCATAAGGTTCTGACATGTACAACTGGAGAGTCAGCTGTTGAACAGCAACCTTTGAAATGCAGCAAATGACCAAATTCACACAATATTTTTTCTTGATACCCAAGTATGCCTATTGTTTGTGTTTTTGAGTATATTTTGCAACAACAGGCTCCTGAATGATAAAAAACGGGAAAAAATAATAATAAAAGCACACATTGAGCAATACGAATACGTTATCTTACAGTGGAGCCAATTTAAGTTGATTTTTATCATGTAATAAAATGAATAAAACACCCAACCTTAACCATATGGTATTGCTTTGGGAAATTGTCACGAGTAATGTAAAATAAATATGCGATTTGCAGTTAATGGACTCAAACATGCATTAACATTGATATCATTCTTTCTGAAAATGTGATGTGGTTTATAATGCCTGGCTGCTGCACAGAGGAAAAATACATATGTGTCATTCCCTTGCAAATTATTTTGAATATAGTATATTTAAGTATACTATAATCTGTAGACCGTTTAGAAATCACAAACATGTGCTCGTTACAGGCATACAGATTAGCTTGGTTTCCAGTTCTTCAAGAGATATCATTTCTCCATTTTCATTATTCTAGTCCAAGAAATGACAGGATTAGTTGTGGCGGCTTTTAAACATCTGATGTTATCTTCCTCTCCTGGGTGAACAATTAATCCCTCTCACTTCCCTTCTTCTCATCACCCTCTCTCTCTCTCTCCATCCAGCCTTCATCTCACTGTTCCCCTCATCCTCTCCCACCCCACCATACTGTCTATCTCTCCCACAGGAGATCTTTTTTACAAGAGAGAAATGGAGCTAGGTGCCCCGGCATTTACATACCCACTGTGGAGCTATATGAAAGGAGATGAGGTTTTCTCTAATAACTAGTCAATGGTTTACCACAGTATGTTCACACACTTACATTACAACAGTTCACACAGATGTTTGCTGTTATAGGTTGTCGTGAAACTGTCATTGTCTTAAAAAAGGAAAATGAGTCCAAAGCAACATGTCTATACATGTATATGTTGTTCCCTAGATGTACAGTTTAGTTTATCTAGGCATATCTCAACACTCAAATTCCATTAGCTAAAGCAATATTAGATGGATCTTTAATCAGGCTCAGATTGTAGATACAGTATGATAAGTTATTTCCAATGATCTTTCACACTTGTATATATAGTAAATGGTTTGCTAGCAGGTTTTAATACGATAACGCTCTGAACATCTGGCAAACAATGTTGATGTTTGATCATTCTGCTGAGGCTCGTCCTTATAAAGCCTGTGTTGTCCGGAGCCTAGTGCTCCTGGTAGGGTCTCCCAAGGCAAAGCGGTCTCAGGTGAGGGGCCCGACTAAGAATGGTTCACAAAGACCCCATGGAAGAACACAATAGAGAAAGAGTGACCCTGCCCGGAGGAAGCCTGGGGCCCCCGTCTGGAGCCAGGCCCAGAAAGGGGGCCTGCCTGCGAGCGTCTGGTGGCCGGGTCTGCCACGGGGCCCGGTCGGGCAAAGCCCGAATAAGCTACGTGGCAACACACTCCTCTGCAACTGATGGGCCCACCACTCATCAGAGGAACCGCAGGGGTCGGGTGCGCTGCCTTAAGGGTGGCAGTGAAGGGCGGGGACCACGACGGACCAGACCCGGGCGGCAGAGGCTGGCTTTAGGAACGTGGAACGTCACCTCGCTGTGGGGGAAGGAGCCGAAACTGGTGCGGGAGGTGGATCGCTACGAATTAGATCTGGTGGGGCTTACCTCCACGCACAGTCTTGGCTCTGGAACCGTACTTCTGGACAGGGGTTGGACTCTATTCTTCCCTGGAGTTGCCCAAGGTGTGAGGCGCCGGGCCGGTGTGGGGATACTCACGAGCCCCCGGCTGGGCGCCACTACGTTAGAGTTTACCCCGGTGGACGAGAGGGTCGCCTCCCTACGCCTCCGGGTTGTGGGGGGAAAGACTCTGACTGTTGTCTGTGTGTACGCACCGAACAGCAGTTCGGAATATTCGGCCTTCTTGGAGACCCTGAACGGAGTCCTGCATGGGGCTCCGGTAGGGGACTCCATAGTTCTGCTGGGAGACTTTAACGCGCACGTGGGCAATGATGGAGACACCTGGAGAGGCATGATTGGGAGGAACGGCCTCCCCGATCTGAACCCGAGTGGTCGTTTGTTGTTAGACTTCTGTGCTGGTCATGGTTTGTCTATAACAAACACCATGTTCAAACATAAGGATGCTCATAAGTGTACATGGTACCAGAGCACCCTAGGCCGAAGGTCAATGATCGATTTCGTGATCGTATCATCTGATCTGAGGGTGCATGTTTTGGACACTCGGGTGGGGCGGAACTGTCAACTGATCACCATCCGGTTGTGAGTTGGGTCAAAGGATGGGGGAAGACTCTGGACAGACCTGGTAAGCCCAAACGAGTAGTGCGGGTGAACTGGGAACGTCTGGTGGAGGCCCCTGTCTTTAATTCGCACCTCCGGCAGAGCTTTTCTAGCATCCCTGTGGAGGTTGGGGGCGTTGAACCCGAGTGGTCGATGTTCAAAACTTCCATTGCTGATACTGCGGCAATCAGCTGTGGTCTCAAGGTCTTAGGTGCCTCAAGGGGCGGTAACCCTCGAACGCCGTGGTGGACCTCGGTGGTCAGGGAAGCTGTCCGACTGAAGAAGGAGTGCTTCCGGGATATGTTATCTCGGGGGACTCCTGAGGCAGTTGCAAGGTACCGACAGGCCCGAAGGGCTGCAGCCTCTGCCGTGTCAGAGGCAAAGCAGCGGGTGTGGGAGAAGTTCGGAGAAACCATGGAGAAGGACTTTCGGTCGGCACCAAAGTGTTTCTGGAAGACCGTCCGGCACCTCAGGATAGTCGAACCTCAGATTGAAGAGGAACAATGCGGATTCCATCCTGGCCGCGCAACAACGGACCAGCTCTTCACTCTCGCAAGGATCCTAGAGGGAGCTTGGGAGTTTCCTCATCCAGTCTACATACTGTGGGGGGTGCTGCGGGAGTATGGGGTGAGGGGGTCCCTTCTCAGGGCCGCCCAATTTCTGTACACTCAAAGCAAGAGCTGTGTCCAGGTTCTCGGTAGTAAGTCGGACCCGTTTCCGGTGGGGGTTGACCTCCGCCAGGGCTGCGCTTTATCACCAATCCTGTTTGTAATGTTCATGGACAGGATATCAAGGCGTAGTCGTGGTGGGGAGGGGTTGCAGTTTGGTGGGCTGAGGATCTCATCTCTGCTGTTTGCGGATGATGTAGTTCTGATGGCATCATCGGCCCGTGACCTTCAGCTCTCATTGGATCGGTTCGCAGCCGAGTGTGAAGCGGTTGGGATGAGGATCAGCACCTCTAAATCTGAGGCCATGGTGCTCAGCAGGAAACCGATGGATTGTCTACTACAGGTAGGGAATGAGTCCTTACCCCAAGTGAAGGAGTTCAAGTACCTCGGGGTCTTGTTTGCGAGTGAGGGAACAATGGAGCGTGAGATTGGCCGGAGAATCGGAGCAGCAGGGGCGGTTTTGCACTCGCTTTACCGCACTGTTGTGACAAAAAGAGAGCTGAGTCGTAAGGCAAAGCTTTCGATCTACTGGTCAATCTTTGTTCCTACCCTCACCTATGGTCATGAAGGCTGGGTAATGACTGAAAGAACGAGATCGCGGGTACAAGCGGCCAAAATGGGCTTTCTCAGGAGGGTGGCTGGCGTCTCCCTTAGAGATAGGGTGAGAAGCTCAGTCATTCGTGAGGAACTCAGGGCAGAGCCGCTACTCCTTTGCATTGAAAGGGGCCAGTTGAGGTGGTTCGGATATCTGGTAAGGATGCCCCCAGGGCGCCTCCCTAGGGAGGTGTTCCAGGAGCGTCCAGCTGGAAGGAGGCCTCGAGGAAGACCCAGGACTAAGTGGAGAGATTATATCTCCACGCTGGCCTGGGAACGCCTCGGGATCCCCCAGTCAGAGCTGGTTGATGTGGCCCAGGAAAGAGAAGTTTGGGGCTCCCTGCTCAAGCTGCTGCCCCGCGACCCGATTTCGGATAAGCGGTTGAAGATGATGATGATGAAGTTCAGTAATAATTTGGTAATACTCCACCTGGAGGCCAATTCCAGGTTACTTTGTGCAAAATTATAGCTCAATCCTTCTCGTGTTCATTATAAACTCTCCTCTCAGTCCTGTCAAATAAAAACTAATCCCACAGCTTTCTTTTCATGTCTGTCAAATGTGGAAAAAGCATACTCTACATTCGGATCTGCTAATTCACCAGAGTGACTGGTAATAAGTGATGTTATATTTTATTAGTGAATATATATTTTTCATATATTATCCTTACATGTTTTATCCAGAAAGTCAAATGAGAAAATCTTTTTCAACCTCGTCATCCAGATAGTGTTAGTCCCGGAAGTGTTTGGTCTAGTCCAGCAAAGAAATGTCTTTCAACAAAACCATTCTTCCATATATTCACAAGCATAGACAAATCAATACAGCTGGGTACAGAGAAACAATGTTGAAAGTTTAGTCAGTAATTGTTTTAACTTTTCAGAAACAGCTGACATATGGATGCTTTGGGACAGGCTTGCTAGCAAATAAGATAGACATGTTAATGGTTTGGTCCAGTTGTGTTCAGTTCTGCATTTGTTCACATTTTAAATGTGCATATCAACTGGAAAAAACACACACAAGTAACTGCAATGCATGTCCATTCTGTACACTATGTTGGCGGACAAAAACACTAAATGATGCTTTAAGACAGAGGGGGACATATTCATTCATTATATTGACATGTATGCCTGCTAAGAAACATGCCATATCATACTTGTTTTGTAAAATTTTCCACATCCTTTTGAAAACATGAATTTTTTATCTTTTTGGAAAGTTGTTATATTGGTTAAAGAGGACCTATTATGCTACTTTTCTGGTCTTAATTTCTTGTTTTACACTGCTATAGAGCAACCTGACACGAATCACATCACAAAAAACTATGTAGATTTTCGGGAAGCTCTTTCTCTTATTTTGGCGATCCAGCACATCCTGTCAACACTTGAGTGTGTGTGCTTCGGCTCCCTCCGCCTGTGCTTCGGCCATCTCCGCTCCCCTCACCCCCCCCCTCCTGCAAACCCCACTCCGTTGTGATTGGTTACCTTCCTTCCGGAACACTTTCAGTGGCGGGAAGCGCGAGCATGGACCTATAAGGGCGTGAGGCAGACGCGAACAGGGAAGTGACAGCATTACCATACATGGAAACATCCGCGTGGAGACGTCACAAAGTTTTATGCGACGTCACAAATTATGAAAGGGTAGACCGCTTTGAAGACGTGACTTCTCGACTGGCTAGAATAGTGTTTAGTGCTCTGCACAGACACCCCAGACGGTCAGCAGGGAATATGTCGAAATGCATGTAAGGCATTATTTGATAATTTAGTATGGTTAAGCATGACTATGAATCATCATAACAACGTTTATAGGTCATAAAAGTCAAAAAGCATCATAGGTCCTCTTTAACATTTGATTGGAAGCATAACTAGTGCCCACAGGATCATACTGTTCTTTCGACTGAGAGCTAGGCTGGAGTTTCTTTTATGTCAGTTTTTTGTTTATTTTATGGAATCAAATTGGCTGTTTGCAAGCTCTTGTGTTCTGTTTATCTGACTATTAGAATAAAGCATCGCTCAGGATAAATGAACGAGACCACGAGGAGAGGTACAGCCGCGGGCATACAAGGCCCGTTCCCAGCCAGGACTAATCGGCCTAACAAGGGTGAAAACCCAGATTCGAGACATTTGAAACTTAAATGATCAATTTAAAAACGTATGAACACTTCTACAGGCTCAGTAGGCATACACACAAGAAAGGTGCACAAAAGCCATCCACGTACATGTATTTTTTTAAGAACACTCAGTGTTGTTGAAGGGCAGAGAGTGAAAATACCTAATTAAAATTGTTCCACCTATAAACATGCCTAACATATCGCCATGGTCAGGGAAACAAGAAACTGCCAGAAAGACAGCTACAGTTAATAATATAAAAAGAGTAATGTGTAATATTGAGAGTTACAGGAAAACCTTTGCAGGAGACAAAGAAATGGTGAAAGATAAAAGGAGGGCAAAGTAGATGAATTTAAGAAGACGAAGAGAGCACAAGTGTGACAGAGGGAGAGAGCATCACTGGAGCAGTCTAACCTTGACAGAGAGCATCTTCTGACAAGCATCTGCCTCCTGTAATAATTTAGAAATAATCTCCATCCACAAAGGCTCAGCAGGCTGGCAGAGCCAATGCTCTGTGCCTGATCGATCACTCTGGTGCAGCCAGCTGCTGGTCTCAGTGTGCACCAGCGCCACATCGATCTAAGGCCCCATATCCGCCCACACCTCTCTCTCTCTGCCTCTCTCTGTGTCTTTGCCTTACATAAAGTAAGAGAGACGATGAAAATGTCAAACTGTGAAAAACAAAAAAGGATCCAAAAGACTGTGTCAGAACATAGAATTGCAAAGTAAAAGCAAACAGAGTGAGAGCTCACAAATGAACACGCACGGGTACATCCCATCAACACATCCAATTACTACTCAGCGTTGTGACAGCATTAACTGCCACTGTGCATGTGGCCCCTAGCAATTAATTGACTTTTAAATAGTCTGCCATTAGCACCAATTTAAATGAATAGATGTACTCCTCAGCCTTCACTTAGCATACTTTGCCTTAGCTGCCTTTAAGAAGCAGCTCCCCTGCGTCCGATTAGATGGTAGTGCAGCAAACGAGCGAGGACAAAAAATGTGTCATCATTGTTTGCATAGATCAGACTACGATTTAAGTATCAGCATCAGACTAAACCTTTTTACACTGATGCACACGCTCACAGTGTGTGTGTGTGTGTGTGTGTGTGTGTGTGTGTGTGTGTGTGTGTGTGTGTGTGTGTGTGTGTGTGTGTGAGGTATAACCATGTTTACTTAGTGTGTAACTTCAGGTTTTCTCTGATGTAATGTGAAAGCAAGGACAGAAAGTGTATGAAATCAAACTAAGTTGAGTATATACAAGAGCGTAATGTCACAATACAGTAGTATACAGTATCTCACAAAAGTGAGTACACCCCTAACATTTCTTCAAATATTTCATTATATCTTTCCATGGGACACCACTGAATAAATGACACTTTGATACAATGTCAAGTAGTCAGTGTACAGCTTGTATAACAGTGTAAATTTACTGTCCCCTCAAAATAACTCGACACACAGCCATTAATGTCTAAACTGCTGGCAACAAAAGTGAGTACACCCCTAAGAAAAAATGTCCAAATTGGGCCCAAAGTGTCAATATTTTGTTTTGCCATCATTATTTTCTAGCACTGCCTTAACCTTCTTGGGCATGTAGTTCACTAGAGCTTCACAGGTTGCAACTGGAACCCTCTTCTACCCATTCATGACGACATCAAGGAGCTGGTGGATATTAGAGTCCTTGCGCTCCTCCATCTCCCGTTTTAGGATGCCCCAAAGATGCTCAATAGGGTTTAAGACTGGAGACATGCTTGGCCAGTCCATAACCTTTACCCTCAGCTTCTTTAGCAAGCCAGTGGTCGTTCGGAGGGGTGTTTGGGGTCATTATCATGTTGCAGTACTGCCCTGCGGCCCAGTTTATGAAGGGAGGGGATCATGCTCTGCTTCAGTATGTCACAGTACATGTTAGAATTCAATGAACTGTAGATCCCCAGTGCTGGCACAATCATGCAGCCCCAGACCATGACACTCCAACCACCATGCTTGACTCTAGGCAAGACACACTTGTCTTTGTACTCCTCACCTGGTTGCCGCTCCACACTCTTAACACCATCTGAACCAAATAAATGTATTTTGTCTCATCAGACCACAGGACATGGTTGAGTAATCCATGTCTGTAGTCTGTTTGTCTTCAGCAAACTTTTTGTGGGGTTTCTTGTGCATCATCTTTAGAATAGGCTTCCTTCTGGGACGACAGCCATGCAGACCAGTATGATGCAGAGTGCGGCGTATGGTCTGAGCACTGACAGGTTGACCCCCCACCCCTTCAAGCCCTTCAGCAATGCTGGCAGCACTCATGCGTCTATTTTCCAAAGCCAACCTCTGTGTACGACGCTGACCATGTGCACTCAACCTTCGTAAACTGGGCGCAGGGTGGTATTGCAACATGATAACGACCCCAAACACACCTCCAAGACGACAAGTGGCTTGCTAAAAAGCTGAGGGTAAAGGTTATGGCCTGGCCAAGCATGTCTCCAGACCTAAACCCTATTGAGCATTGTTGGGGCATCCTCAAACGGAAGGTGGAGGAGCGAAGGTCTTTAATATCCACCAGGTCCGAGATGTCGTCATGAATGGGTGGAAGGGGTTCCAGTTGAAACCTGTGAAGCTCTAGTGAACTACATGCCCAAGAGGGTTAAGGAGTGCTGGAAAATAATGGTGGCCACACAAAATATTTACACTTTGGGCCCAATTTGTAAATTTTTTCTAAGGGGTGTACTCACTTTTGTTGCCAGCAGTTTAGACATTAATGGCTGTGTGTGAGTTATTTTGAGGGGAAGTAAATTTACCTGTTATACAAGCTGTACACTGACTACTTTCATTGTATCAAAGTGTCATTTTTCAGGTTGTCCCATGGAAAGAAATAAAGAAAAATGTGAAGAAATGTGAGGGGTGTACTCACTTTTGTGAGATACTGTATGTTTTTTCAGTTGTATCTTCTTTTTTTGGCTCTCAAAGCAATTCAACTTTTAAAAAAAAAAAAAAGAAATCTGTCCTGTGTTTTACCTCTAAGGCTACACTAAAAAGCTTTATTTTCCAGTCTGATTTTTGAATATTATGTAGCATTATCCCGAGGTAAAGACTCCAGACAAGACTCCAATAATTTACTCATGCCCTCCGTCGGAATGAAAAGAAAAATCCATCCAGAATCTATGTTCTTGAATCAATATCCTCCTAAAAAGATGCTAGAATGGAATTTCTTTCAAAGATGAGACAGCATAGGACCTTGCTTCATTTTTTATTGTTTTGTAAAAAGATAGAGATATCGTTATCAAACAAAGTGGTTCACCAAGGACGAAGCTCAACCTTTGCACTCCGGTTGCACAGACTCAAAATGTGGGAATCTCAACTGCATTTGTGATAGTGGGAGAATGCTTTTGTGCTCTCATTTTAAGTGGCGGCGCGAGCTCTTCCATAGGGACTTGACTTAGAAACAAGAAGTCCCATACCAGTATCATTCAAATTTATATGCAAAAATTGAATTTCCCCAATAAGGATTAATGAAGTGCTTAAATGAACAAAATGTATCGTAAAGTATGAGGTATTCACAGAAACATAGATTCTGTATTACGCCATCATTCTTTCGCAAAGTCAAATAAACACATTTTTAATAATTCAGGATAAAGCTTTTCTTTGTTGTTTTTTGGGGGTGTTCCCCCTATCTATGAGCTTCAACCTAAACACTGTTGAGTGTATGTGTGTGTATGTTAGGTACGTTTTTCAATATCATAAACTATTGGTGGTGGGGAGGGGGTGGGGTAGGTCAAATGGTAGAGGCTTATTGTGATAAGCTGAACCTTAGCTTGTAAGTTTGTAATCAATGATGGGGATTAATGTGTATCAAAGAGAAGAAAAAGGGCTAGGTTGCTTTTATCTGAGGTCGTAAGATTACAGGAGCAGAGGACACACATATAAAAGAGCGAAAAAGAAAGACAGAGACGGAGAGAGAGAGAGAGAGAGAGAGAGAAACAGGAAGAGAGCGAGACACACAGCGGAAAGAGGCAGGAGAGTAGAGAATGTGAGAGACAGAGAGGTGGGGGCAGAGTGAGATAATTATTATCATAGAGGTAGTTTTCCAAGGTCAATATTTGAGATTCTCCTCGACTGTCTCTGAAGCGTAAACCTCCGCACACCCCCTCTTACCATACCTGCTCTCTCCATCACTGCCTCCAGGCAAACTCCTATCTGCCTTTCCCTTCTTCTGTCACTCATTCAGCTGAGGAAGGCAGTGCCCCATCCCCCTGGCCACTGACTCGAATGAGCCAGAGATATAGCCGACAGCTGCCGCATAGTTTTTTCAAACGGGATGAATTAAACGGGCGATAAACAAACAAACAGGCCTCATTTCTGTGTATTTACGGCAGCCAGCCGTCAGTCGGTGAGGAAACAAAATACAGGGGCATCAAACCAAATCGCCCAACCACTACTTCATTGCCCTGTGAGGGAAAACAGCTTTCACTCATGATGAAAAGCGTTCGGTCATTATGTTATGACAGGCTGTCAAGACAGTAGAACAAAAATCACAGATGAGGAAGAAGAGGATGGGTGGGGGGGGCTGCAATAGAAAGGAAGGAGAAGTCTTCTTGAGAACACAAGTGAAAAATATCACAAATAACGATGCTGAAACTGTCCATCTGAACATTTTGGAGAGTTTAGAAGAAAAAGTCACAGTCATTATTTTCTATAATGTGACGAGAGAGATTTAAATCTTATCCTGAAGGACAGCTGGCCTCCACCCACACATACCTAACCAGTGTTGTTAAGACAGTTGGTGGAGGAGCCATTGAGCAATATCACCTAGCTAACTAGTAAAACCCACAGTGAGGTGGCATTTTATATTATGGACAGGATTCATCATATTTGATTGGATACATTTCTGTGTACACCCTGTGTCTAACATGAGTCATTAAAAAAACGGAGAGATAACCAATCACTAAGGGACCAGAACCTGGATCAGTATTTTACATTTCACTGTTTTTAAACAATTGTTAATTTTTTTATTTTTAAACCATTGTGAACTGAATTTCTGGTTGTTTTGGACTTGTAAGGCAAAACGAGACAAGACATCTAAAGATGTCAAATGACATTTCATCAATTGAAT
This sequence comes from Hyperoplus lanceolatus, assembly GCA_026929865.2. Lineage (NCBI taxonomy): Eukaryota > Metazoa > Chordata > Actinopteri > Uranoscopiformes > Ammodytidae > Hyperoplus > Hyperoplus lanceolatus. The sequence continues at coordinate 16,824,177 of CM049396.1, read as the reverse complement.
GATTGATAATACATTGTAGCAATAATGGGGATTACTTGATCATGAAAAAAATTATTAGCTGCAGCTCTAAGAAATGTATAAAACTGTAAAAGTCGAATAGGTACCAACGTCATGTCACTCTAAAATATTAATTTAAGAGCTGGTCACCAAACAAGACTTTGAAAGTCACCTACAAGTCCTTAATCTAATGTGTGGGAGCCCTCTGGGAACTGTGACACACAAAAATACACACACACACACACACACACACACACACACACACACACACACACACACACACACACACACACACACACACACACACACACACACACACACACACACACACACACACACACACACACACACACACACACACACTCTTTCAGACAGACACCATCTGTAAATCTGTGCCAACAGTGGGGCTGTGGGCATTTGCCTCCACCAATGTGCTCCAACACAAATAAATAAATTCATTTTGCAAAGCCAATATTGCAGGCTGACACGAGACGATGCAAATAGCTGAGACAGACTCTGTACGGCTTCCAACCAAGAACCAAACACAACAGATGAGAAGAGACAGCACACAGAAAATGAATGCAAACTTGGGGGAAATGTAACACAGAGAATAATTCAATCTGCAGCCACCTCCTCCAATGGGCCAAGGAGAAGTGAGCTCAGGGGGAGACTGGAGAGGAGGAGGAGGAGAGGGCTGAGGCTTTTGATGCCTGCTTCTCGCTGGGCTGGCCCATGGTGGCAGGCGCCCAGATAAGCTTGGGCCAAACAAAGATTAACTGCTTGCTCCGATGGAAAAGCAAAATAAATGCAAGCTGACCTCCGATTCCCTTGGCCTCTCTGTGTGAGTGTCCTTACTCTGTGGTAGGGATTGTGTACATTAACCATGACAAGAATTTTTAAATAAAACTGGTCCAGACAGAGGGAGAGACGAACGTCATTCCTCCTTTGAGCAATTTGAACTTTATGACCTCTCATATCCACTCAAATGTAACCCCATTCTGTCTTTCACATAGTCAAACTTTTCATTTTCTGAAGTCCCACACTGCAGGCTTACACAATAGCCTGGGTAGGCGCACTATACGGAGCTGGCAAACGGCTTCTCTGAAGATCACTTCTAATTGTCAGAGCCCATCCATTTGCTGAAGCACAGGCATTACAATAAGACAGAGCCCCTTGGTGAAACAGAGCTTTTCTGCAAGATCTATAGTGGGCCAGTGAAGTTGATTTTCTTGGATCATTATAGTGTGTTGGAGCTCAAGTGCTTTAGCTCTGTTTGAATGGATTTTTCCTTACCCCCAGGCACTTTTTTCTCTTCACTGCCACAGTTTTCATGAAAAGTCAATGATGAAAAGAAAACCAACATTGGCTTCTCGAGTAAGTTTTTTTATTTTTTTTTACTTTATGTGGTGGATTTGTTAATTGTATACAGTGCAAGACAACTTTTTTACTTTCGATCAATATGGAAAATGCTCACAAGGCAATAATAACAAGACTATTCCTCAACTCTATATTGGTGAATTGGTAAACTAGCAGTCATTTGAGCAATGAAAATCATGTAGACAGCATCTCCGTTATGGTTCTCCATTTAAAAGCATCAGTTTGTCTATATACACATAAGTGCGGTTACAATGTTGTTTTCTGCACTTTGCTTCTCAGACAAGAGAGTGCCATTAATTAAGATATGGGATCAAAGAATGACGATAAACAGATCTAGATCTTTCTTTGTGTAACCTGGTTGTTATGGCCATGTGTATGCATGTGTGACTGGGTTTTTAAGGTTTAGGTGACTGTTATGATAGAGACCTCAGACAATATAATTATAAATACTTGCTAATATTGAAATTCAGTAAATGCTCCATAAAATACAGACCAACAAAAATGTAATTATTAATGGTCATCGTTACACTTTAGCTTTAGTTTAACACTAAGCCCTGATTTAAAGATATGGTAAAAGATGTGAAATAATTCTGACTAAATGACCAGATGCATGTCAATGGTGGTTTTACAGTGACCCAGATTACAGCAGTGTATGTTAACCAATGTACTTATCCGATCTGGATTTCTCAAAGGAACCTGGTTTCTTGTTTACATGCTAGATGTAGGCTGAAGTAGGCCTACTCACTCAAACACATGCATTTGTCTGTGTGTAGGCTTGCAGTAGAGATGAAATAATTTAACAAATGTACAAAAACATACATATAACTATTAAGGGGACATTTGTTGATAGGTTTACATTCATTCGGTGTTACTTTGTGTGTTTGTGTGTGTGTGTGTGTGTGTGTGTGTGTGTGTGTGTGTGTGTGTGTGTGTGTGTGTGTGTGTGTGTGTGTGTGTGTGTGTGTGTTTCTGGTTATGTAACAGTGCCACACTGTGAAAACAACCCCATATCCTCCCGATCAATGGTCTGTCAGTCACTAACAGCTCCTTTTTTCGGTGACACAAGCCCCATAATTTGCCTTGTCCATTCCACAAGGAAGAAAAGAAGGGACTCGCTCAAGCAGAACCTGACTCTCCATCACATTGTGTTAGAGCATGGCTTCTGTGAAGGTCAGCCTAGTTTTAAAATAGGGACTATTTACCTGACCACCTATACACTTTGCCAACAAGCTGAATCCGGCCTTTTTAATGGTGATAAGGTTAGAAAAAGAAGCAATATTTTGTTATTGATCCCAGAACGTTACATTTTTACAATCTAAACGTACACAGGTAATGCGCAATTTTTCTGCAACATTGATTCTGATGCAATGAACCACTCAGCACTCGGCAATTAAGCAGTAGTAAATACTAGATTAATGAAAGGCGCTACAAGGAACTTTTGAATATTTCTGAAACAGTCTCAATTTTCCTGTGATTATCATACATGACATGTAATGGCAAACGAGAACATCAGTGCAAAGAATGCTATTTTGATATAGTTTTTCTTAATGCCTTTGTCATGGGTACGCTCACTCAGGAACATCTGACGTAGTAAAAACACTACCGCTTTAGTCGAAAGGCAGTGCAAGAATGAAGACAAACTGAAAGTTCCTCGGAGCACCTTCAATTTCATTTTACTGGATGTAAAAGAGTCGTATGTCTCCTCCCCTGTTGTCTGCATCTACAGAAGTTTGCATTTAGTCTTGTCCCTCCATGGGAACCATTTTTGCTATATGGCCTTTCAGTTGATAATGCTGATAAGAGAGAGCTGGCGGATAATCGGCAGGATGAACGACGGCAGGGGGGGATCTGATAGGGCGGAGGGCTGAGGGATTGGAGGTGGTGTGGATTTTGATCTGGTTAGAACAGCAAACCATAATGACATTTTATGAAAAAAATGAATATGCCAGTCTGGGTCTCACTAGCATGACCCTGCTTATGCCGTTTTGTCATTGAAAATAAATGCTTCTTGTCATGACTCACGGCTCGGCAATCTCTCATTCTCCTATGTGTGTTTTCCCTCGTCTGTCTCTCCTTTTGTTTGTTCCATGTGTCGGCTTCCCTGTTGGCATGTGGGCGTGGTGGCACTCTAGGGCAGGCTGTTCCAGGTGTGGATCGTTGGGCTAATCAGGGCAGGCTGTTTCCAGGTGTGGAGCGTTGGGCTAATCAGGGCTCCCTATTTAAACCTGTGGACTCCAGTCATTCAGCGCCAGAGTCTACTACGTACCAGAGCGGTAACTTGGTTATTGTTATATAAGTATTGGAGTGAGTTCTAACTCTGCTCCCTTTTTCCTTCCGTGCCAGTTTCCTCCGCTGTTCACCTTTCCTGCTCGCCTGACTGCGGGTTTCCGGATATCCACTTGCCTCTGATCGCCACACCATTCAGCCGTCCAGTGTCCTGCCTGCCTGCCTGCCTGCCTAATAAACATTGTTCTAAACTGACTACCTGGTATCTGTTCTGCTTTTGGGTCCAACCTCAAGCTATCACAACACTTCTATTTGTACAAGGCACTATTTTTGCGCAGTGCTTATTATTATTTTTTTCTACCATATCACATATGTTTTCTATTTGATTGCTGAGGCGTATTTCAAAAGCCCCTTTCATAAAAATTATCTTTTTCAATTGTGCCCTCTAGGAAAAAAAAGAAAAGAAAAAAACAACGAACAGACAAGTGGACTGCCTGGCAATTGAAAAACAGCAACAACAGAAAAACGTCTGCGTTATAGCACAGCAAGCCGTGATTCAAGTGTTTCTATCTCTCTCTCCTTTTCTCTTCCCTTCTCTGGAGATACAAAATGGCACATGGTAGAGTGGAAATATATGTATTATGCAGCTCGAAGAAACGGCTGCGTAAAAGCACAAAGCAGTCATTTCTATTCATTTGTCTCTGGCTGACGGGGAAATGAAGGAGTGGAGCAGATGCTATTGCTACGTGAACTAGTTGCTTAAACACAGAAAAGCATTTATTTTCTTTCGAAAAGAAGTTGGATAATTAGATACTGAATCCTCCCCTCCCCCCCGCTTCCTGCCTGAAACCCACATTGTCAATCCAATGAATGATTTTCCGTGACGCAGGAACACGGCAAAAAATATATATAAGTATTGTGCTTTACACTGACATTTGTTTAGGAGAGGGAAAAAAGGAAACGATGAGTATTCAAATGGGACTGAGAATGGTACATTCAGAGCGAGAATAAATGTGTGCACTGAAGATGTGAAGAAAAGTGCTGGAGGCAGGGTATTGCCATGAAGCAGATCAGGTTCTGACATTTTGTCGAATGTGAAATTCTGCCAAGGAACAGTGGGTGGGATGTTGTGACCTTTAGCAGTGGGAGTGATAGAACAAATGTCCCAATACTAGAGATAGAATAAGCTACAGATACAACTATCCGTTTGTCTGTGTGTGTGTTTTGTAATGCCATTCCACTCAGTCTGTGTGTGTGTGTGTCTGATACATGGGTAGTTGGCAGCAGCATGTTTGTGAGTTTACAGGTGACTTCTACTTTGAAGGTTAAACAGGTGACAGCAAATTCTCTCTAGGCTGGAAGAACTTACACCATACGTTCAATGAGGTACGTGTGTGTGTGTGTGTGTGTGTGTGTGTGTGTGTGTGTGTGTGTGTGTGTGTGTGTGTGTGTGTGTGTGTGTGTGTGTGTGTGTGTGTGGTGTGGTGTAATAGCTTTGCTGCAGGTTCTAACAGATGGTTGCTAATGGAAATTCATAGATCTGAATGACAGGGGCCAGGAGATTGGGGAGGATATTATGGGAGGAGATGTGTGATTCAATGCATGCATTGTGTGTGTGTGTGTGTGTGTGTGTGTGTGTGTGTGTGTGTGTCTAACTCAGTGTTCACATGCACAATTAGTGTGTTCATTACTAAGAAAGTGGAACAGCTAATGCCTCTAGTCCTTAAAGGAAGACAAATCTCAAATAAGCAATTTTAGAGAGAGACTACAGGTGTAGCTTTAGGGATAAAAATGTATAAATATATACTCAAGAGAGTTCCTTATCAGTTTAATAGATGATTTTGAAATCATTGAACTGAATGATAATGGGAATTCAGACTAAAAAAGTTATTTCTGCTGTCATTCTAAAATAGTTCACAACTCAATCTGAAAAAAATCTGATTAATTCATGTGTATCGTTCGCAGAGACAATACAAGAGCCGATTATGATATAAAAATCAGACCATAACTCAATTAGCATCAGGCATGATGAATACACTGAGACATTACAAACAAAACATTTCTTGCAATATTGCATCTGAATGATCTTATATTTTACGTTTTGCTGTTTTGCCAAGAAACGCTAAAACATACTAACCATATCACTAGATGGAACAATGCAGTATTTAAAGGTAAATGGTGGCTGTCCTCAGGGACCTGATAGAATCTCTCTGAACTGCTACATTTGATATGTTTTTGCCAATCAGTTCACACCAAAAGTTGTGAAGTTTTCTCTTCTATTTTTACCCAAGTAGAGCTCGGCCTACTTCCCCTCTTCCTCCCTGATGGGACCTGAGAGCTATAACTGCCTCTCCAAAGGCCTACAGGAAATGGAAAACCAAATTACTTTGCTAGAGTCTTGCCATGGCGGCGGCGGTGGTGCTGGGAGGGTTGTAAGATGTAGCTATGCCCTCTACAACAGCATATAGAAAATGTTTCACACATGTTAAAGTTCTGACTGGTGATTGGGTTCATTAGTTATTCAAACCATCTGACCTCCCCACAGCACCGCTCAGACACACTCATTATGAAGCCCTTGTAATTCATTAAGCTCCCTAAATGAATACAAGCCATACTGAGGTGTGCTAGCTATTACTGAGAGGCATTCTGTGCCCAAGGGAGGTTATTATAGTAAGCGTGTGGATCGATCTTAAATGCTATGATCAGGGCAGGGTCAAACGGTAATAACTGGGATTAGAAAATATATTTTTTAAATTTTATTTATGCATATTTTGTGTCCATGCAGATCACATTGAATGAACCAAATCATACATGTTAGATGTGATACAAAATATGTTCATACCACATCTGGATTAAAATGAATTTCTATGCTAAAAGACTACTTTATAACCAATGTTAGTGATGCTCATATAGCAAGCACACTTCCATATATTCCTGTGAAAGTGCAGTTAAATGTTGCCCCAGAATGAGGTGTGAGGGGAGCAAGGCTTCAGGGAAATCTCGCTCCCTACTGAACGTGAGACACGACTCCTTCATTTGTCATCGCTTCTCGCCAACAGGAGCGACATAATCACTTGCTGCTGGTGGTGTAATTCATTGTGTGCGCACCAGCTGCTGTCGTACTGCTGCTGCGGGGAATGACAGCAACTTAGAATTCAAGTGCTTTAAGTGATTTAAATAAATAAATAAATTGGCAATATTCTTAAACATCTCTTTCAAAAGACACATACAGCATTTGTTGATTTACAGGCGCAGCAGGCAACTTACAACAGAGCACAGCACTAGCTAACTGATGGGAAGGAAGCGCCAGCGGCCATATTAAAATCAGTAACAGTATCAGTAAGAAAGAGCTTCACATCACTGATCTCCAAGCTTTATCACACTCTGTTTCACTGTGTGCCAGTCCAGATCCCAGTGACGGCTCTCACTTCTCACAACAGCTTCACAGTGGTGCAATAGCGGGACCCTCATTTTTAGGGTTGGTGGCCCTTTAAAAAAGATGAGGGCTAAATTTAGCTGTTATAAATTGGTTATTTGTGCCGGATGCCTGTTCAATTAGAGCCAGTCACTGAGGCGTCTGGCATCTCACTGGGATGACGACTCAAGACATCAACCACAAACTCCAAGGAGGTGGTTATACTCAAAGTGTTACTGCAGTCAGAATAATTAAACTGTTGATGTCTTGTTTTTTTGTTTTTTTGGGGCCCACCATTATAACAAAGTTAATAAGCAAAGGAAGTATGACTCATTAAAAAAGAAGAAGTACACAGTTACTGCCCAGTGCCTTTACAATAATTTTTAAACCACTAGATGATCAAAGCAACAGTTCTCTGACGTTGACCATTTTATTGAAGCATTGTTTTTTGTACCAATAAATATTATTATATTGTGCAAGCCAGCACCTAATCAAACGGATGTGGGCTTTTATTATTATTATAATATATTATGTGAAAATTATTGTTACTTCTATAGCAGGTCTGGGTCATTCAGAACTATTACAAATGTAAACCAATGGTTGTAAAGTGAGATAAAACACAGAATATTGTTATTTTTTTGTAGCTAAAAATATTATTTTGCTGTTTGCAAAGTTGCCAGACTGACTGTATTTCATTTTGCAGTTCATAGAGAACTGCTCCTTTGGTTTTCTACAGAGAATCTTCATTTGTCAGGTGAGCTCAGTGTGAACAGGTCGCAAACATTCACAGCTGACTAGATCCTAAAGTTCACACCTGTGCCAGCGCTTCTTTCAGCATCATGCATGTTGGCTGTGCGTGACACGCCAGAGAGTCTGTGTCTTAGTGAATTATTAATGGATGTAATGTGATCACAGACGACTCCAAGCGGCCCATCCCTTCCCATCCCAGACCATGGCTGTGTCGTCTTGGTTTCCACGGTGAGGATGAGACGGAGGCCCGTGCAGTCTGATTGATTCATTCTGTCAAGCACACTTTTGCTGTCCCTGCACAGTGTCCGGTCCGAGCTCTCCTGCAATCTCTCACAATCACTATCAGCATGACTGCAAAGTCACAGGACATTTCCGTCATTGCTGAGAGGGAGCACGTCCACCATTTTCTTCAATCCATTATGTATTGTTTTCTCCAAACAAACAGGCTTATTTGCATTACGTCTTTGTATAAGGATTAAACTTATTTATGTTTAGTTTACTGTAATAACAGCCAGTCAGTTTACGATGGACAAAATTTACTTTTTCGACTCAAACTGTATTTTCAACACATATGATGTAACACACTAGATTGGAAGTTCTGAACGAAAAATATTTTTATAATAATTTAACGACTCGTAAACTATTTTAACTCAAGGTCCACTTACTAGTGTTTGATAGCTCAGTTAGGTATCTCCATGACAACTAAACAAACACAATCTGCGGCAGAGTACATTTAAATGGTGGTTGAAACAATTTGACTATTAGTAATACTGTAATGATCAAAGTGCTTACAGTATGTCTCTGCTGTTGTTGTTCATAAAGCAACCAACCAACAGATGAATGGGCAGACAAAGAAAGAGAATGGAAAATAAGAGGAGAGTGAAGAAAGAAAAATATATAAACATGTTGACCCTGTCACTGTCATACAGCATATTTTAACAAGCCGTCAGGTAAACTGATGGACCGGGTACAAATACAGGTGTGAACATCCCAGGTGTGACTACACTACAGATCATTTTTACTTCTACTCTAAAGACATTCACGCCACATTGGATGTCGCTATGTTGCACAAAAACCTCAGAGTGAATCATATCTATTTAAATGGGTCAAATTGTTTTCCCCTTAACAGTGAAGTGAACCACCTTTCTCAGCAGACCAAATGGCCTCAGTGTTTACTGTGTAATCCCCTTCTACTGTATATTTACGTATGCTACTAAGGTTTCCTAACTTACTTGTGTTGCTTGTCGGCATATTAACTCAGCTGTATATTTTAGAATAACATTCACCTAGGTCTCATTGCCACACCTTGCTGCCTCATCTCCATGGTTTGACCCTGCAACAATCTCAATAACCATGCCAGTGAAGTGCTCTTTGTGTATATCTATCAAGCAGCGAGCGGCCTAGAGGCAGCCATCCTTCAAGCCTGTAAGTGATATTGGGATAGTATTGAGATCTGTGTAATTGGATTAGACCAACCTTAGTCCCCTCTCTATTCCGCCAGCCCCCTCTGTGAAATCATAACTTAAGAGCTTTGACAATGGCAGCATTGCTGTGCAGCTGCAGCTGATGGGAATGTTACACGATCTCTGTCTGTAGCTCCTGGCCTCATCTTCCCATTTCCCCGAGGCTGTAATATCCCAGCAGCAGGTCTGACTGACAGCTCCAACACTGTCTAGCTCTTGACTGACAGGAGAACAGGATGTTGTGCAGTCTCTCAGATGTTTCTAAAGGGCTCCAACTGATCTCAGGCCTGTGTGTCGATCACATGGAGCATTACAAAGAGGAGCACAGGACGGGATGAGAGAGTTTCAGATCTGACTTGAAGCTCTGACACATCTGTTTCGCCTTTTATACACAGTTTACATGCAGGGCGGTGTTCTCTCTGGCCGCTCTGGGTTAAAAGGCCTGTCAGACAGACCCTCTTGTATATATGCTCAGGTGTGTGTGTGCTCAGATAACACACACATGTCTACAGAAGAACACACAATGGCCGCGTTTCCCAGATTCGTTAAGAGCCTCTTTGAAGCTAAGTACTTCTTTGGAGCGCTCTTAAGAACGCTGTGAAAGAAGAATGCGTTTCCCAGATTTGTTCTTAGCAAAAGAAGTTCTTTCACTAAGACGGAAGTGTAAGATGGAGCTGACCCACTCTTACAACCTTCTTAGCGACCAAATCGTCAGTGATCATGCCGCGTCAGGGAAATTTATTTCCTCCACTTTTCAAAATAATAAAACAATGCTCAATGCGGACCACTGGCGCAATAAACAGTAGACTAATAGTAGAGAAAAAAAATGTTTTAATGAATTAGACGTTTACGTTTTCCACAAACATATGAGTTTATAGTACTACTACACATACAAAAAAAACATCAACAACATCCCTGTGGCATTTCACAGATATCCAAGAAACAAAGTTAATTGAACTCCGCTGAACCTCATTCAGAGCGGCTCCACCTGCTATAAAGGCATTGCCAAAGTCCGCGTGTGTGAGAAACCATGGCTGCAATACAACACCTTCTCACTGCGAACCAACAGCCTCGCCGTGCGCGAAGCCAGACGGTTTACATAAATGCATACGTGCGTCGGCACTTCTCCCCACTGGACGTGCGATCAGACCGGGCCGTCCAGGCAAAGTACCGGCTGCCCCGTGCGTGAGATCCAACGGCTGATCACTCTGGTGTCTCCACACATCCAGAGCAACCCGCTGCAATTTTACCTTCAGCCTGGAGATGCAGCTCCCGGCTGCGCTGCGTTTTTAGGAACATAACAAACTCTTCTGAGGTCCAACAACCCCCAGCCCCTACCCCTTTACCACCAGTCACCAAGCAAGCACTGATCACTAAACCATAAACCCACAACCACCACATCACCCATATCAACTCTCAGGCCTGAAGGCTGAAATAAATAAACAGAACCACTATGATTATTGCTGCAGTGTCCGGGTGCTTTACCTGAAAGTCTGGCACTGGAATGCTGTTGAAAGGGCGCACAATACGCACACGTCATTAACCTACGTCATTAACCTACGCTTAGATAAATTACAAATTGCCTGGGACTTTTTGTTGCTTGGTTTGACACCCTCATTTCAATGCAAAATGATCCACACAATACATGGTTGAAAAGAAACTCCGCGCTGTCTTTACTGGGCGTCTGCATCACCTGCAACGAAGGGAGATTGATTAGTGAAACCTTCTCACTCTTCCTTTTTGTTTGGTTCTAGAACTCCTGCCACATGGGCTGGAGGGGGACATCTTTTCGGCTATGGCCTGTCTAACACGGTTCTTCACCGTGATGTTCATTTTGCCCCTTGTTCCCCCGAATAAAACTCCCCGGTGCTGCCAGACCTTGTCCACTAAGACGCCCATCTCCTCCGCGGTAAACGACGGTGCCCGCTTCTTTCTTTTGCTGCCGCTTTCTTCCACTCTCACATGTATGTGCTTATATCCACATATGCGCTAATGGGCTTGATTACTACTTGGATACACTTGTTGCCACACACACCCGCACCCACACCCCCCCACACACACACACACACACACACACACACACACACACAACACACGATACATACGTAGCCTAATTCCACCTGTGTGGGGGAGACCACAGGGTGCTGTGTGTGACTTATGCGCTGATAAAGCGGTGGGTGATCGATTCGCCTGGCATCGATTTATTCAGTTTCAGCACTACCGCGGTTCACAGCTCCCACTAAAGAGCTTCTTTCACTTCATCTTACGCGTTCTCCAAAGATGGCACTTAAGAAGCCATCTGGGAAACACCCGTATCTTAGGGGCACTTTACACGACAACACGAAACGGTGCAAACGCGGAAAAATTCCCGCGGTTGCACTATATCATTTACAGGAAAACAGCAAACGCAGGCATGAAACCGCAGGTTTTTGAGATCACCTCCCAGGGAGGATTTTTTGGAAAACTTAACGGTTTTGGTTTCCTGTAAACACCGAAACCATTTCCCCTGATAACGCTGACGTCACGGCTCCACCCTCACACATGCGTAGTCTATAACATTTGCTGTCAAAATACCCACAACACAAGCGAGTTATAAAGTTAGAAGACAACATGAACGGTGTCTCCACGGCACCATCACTGTGATCAGCGGAGAGTGACGTGCAGGGCTAAAATATAGCCTAACACTCGCCAATTTAGTCTAAGCGACTAGTAAGTTATTGAGACCACCGCCCACTTTGTCTGGGGAAAGATTTGTGCTCTGCCGGTTTTTCTAGCCAAATAAACGTGTGTAGCTTCTATGCCAGGGCAGCGACACGGCTCTCTCTACATTAAAAAACACTATCCATAGTTCAGCGCGCAGCGGTTAAGTTACTGTTCAACAAAAGGAGCATTAAGGCTACGGCTTCACAGTAAAAGCATTTCACTGGCTAAACATTAATAGCATTTCACTGGACACACGTGAGTTGACTTTTATTTTGAAGTACGACTAACAGGAAAGTATCCGCTCACGAAGCCCCTTTACTATCAGCAAGTCTTCTGTTTTTACGAGTTCAATGCGGTGAAATAAGAGGACAGAAAGCTTGTCATTTACAATACTTGTAACCCCAAGCTTACACCAACCGCTTTATGAACGTTAGTGGCATTCATTTTTGGTTACAGTAAGGTTTTATGCATCAAATTGTACTGGAAGAGCTATCTCCTAGGCTGTGTCACAGCTGACTATTGGCTTGGCATGGCTGCTACACTGCTTCTACAGCGATTTCGGCCCGTTTCCTCTGAAAACATGTGTATGGGTGAAGATGTCAGATAAATTGTGTCTGAACGGGGTTTTTTTTTAAACCAAAAACTGGAAAACTGTCACGTTTTCACAGTGTAAAGTGCCCCTTAGTGCTCCTTCTGAGGCAAACCCTTCTTTCGACCCTTCTTTGGTCCCAAAGAACGACCGAATCTGGGAAACGCGGCCATTATCATTATCTAAAAGAGTTGCATGGATGAACGTCTTGAAAAATATAACTTTCTATTTCATGCTTACAGGTGCCATAAGCCAAATATGGGTATACTAGAACAGGAATACAGATACAGACATCAATACAGAAAGCTTAGAAGCTGTTCAGATTATGGTAAAAACTTTAGCATCACTTCACATCTGAAGAGGCATGGAAATTCACACGGGATGGAAACCGTTCAGTTGCAGTGTTTGTGAGCAAATATATACAAGTACTTCAACTACATTCAAACCTGAATGCCTGTGAAGTCAACTCATCTACCCCGGAAGATGAGTAAACCTGCAGCTGCAACTCACAGGACCAACTGACATAAGAAGCAATGCATTTTAAACATGAGAGGCATTTTTACTGAATCATATTTCAACCTGTCCCCTGAAAAACAAAGAGATTTAAAAAGTGTCCAGCGGCAGAAAATGCAATCCTTTCAGCCTACTGGGGTTTGTGTTACAATTTAATTTTGACTCAGACTGTAGAATCAGATCATTGAGAAGACGGCAGAAGCCAGAAGCAAGAAGAGGAGAGCAGACAGGGACATTGAGTGGAGGAGATTAGGACAAGGGACGGGAAAGAATAAACATTGGGGGAGTCTTTTGACAAAAAGTAATTCAGCTTATGCCACTACCATTTTTAGGGTGAGGGGAACGTTGAACATTTCAGTTTCAAATGTTATTTTACAGATATTTATTTACCTATTCGGAAAGTGGCTGTATGAAAGCTATTTTTACACTTCATTAGTTATGCCAAATGTGAATTTTATAGCTGTGAAATTCATGCTCCACAAACTGTATTTTTTCCATTGAAGTAGAAAAAAACACACACACACACACACACACACACACACACACACACACACACACACACACACACACACACACACACACACACACACACACACACACACACACACACACACACACACACACACACACACACACATTTTTACCCTTTTCCAAACTATATAAGCCGAGCATTTAAATGGCAAATGTGTTGCTAATTTTGAAATTAGGCTAAAACAACTAAATCCAGAGCACTGAGAAAAGATTCCCTGCCCACTTAATATCAGTAACTGAGTTGACAGACCCTATGTGTATTTTCTCAACATGAATTAAAACCAATCACCCCAAGCAGTATTTTAATGGGTTGAAGAAGAGGAATTATTATTTTCGCACGTATACGCACGCCGGTCTGCACATACACACAGACAATACACAAACCCTTTGCCTCTTCTTTAATTGTGTGGCAGGGAATATGCGGGACTTAACAACCATTACATGGTTTGGAAAACACTGTGGTGAGCGCAGTTTAAGATTTTCTTATCTACAGACTGAATAAAGCCAAAGTTTTCACTATTATCCCTGTATAAATAATGGATCTACATAGATCTTTTCGCCGGCTGTCTTGTATTTAGTATAAAAAAAAAAATAATAATAAAAAAATAAAAATATTCACCTGCATAATGAAACATATTAACTTATTGCACAATTTAAGTAAAGCTTTGTATTCTATAATGACAAAATGACTCCCCATTACCTCATACTGCGCTCGTTTACCTTTGAAATGCTTTCTTCTTTTATTTCTTTTTTTCCCCCCAAACTCCTTCTCTCCCTCCATCTTCCCCCCGCCCGCCCCTCTCTCTTTCCCCCCGCTTGCTGCTCATTTTTAAAGCTATGAATTTCTGAACATAATTTTCTTGATTTTTCCACGCCCCAGGGAGACATTCTCATTCCAGCCCTTCTCTTTTTTTCACCTCATTTCCTCCCTCCTGAGTGAATCTCCCAGACAGGATGTGAGGTGACAGCGTGGCCTGTGGAGGTTAGGGTGGGGAGGTTAGTGTGTGTGTGTGTGTGTGTGTGTGTGTGTGTGTGTGTGTGTGTGTGTGTGTGTGTGTGTGTGTGTGTGTGTGTGTGTGTGTGTGTGTGTGTGTGTGTGTGTGTGTGTGTGTGTGTGTGTGTGTCAAGGAAGGTGGAGTGTGTGAACGTGGGGGTATAGTACAGCCTCTCTCTCTTACAGAAAACGAGGATGGAAGGTCGGTGCCATTTCAAATCCAATCCTACATATGACCGCGGGAGACGTACGGGAAAGCCTCCGTCCATTTTAGAACTGGAGCTGTAGCATTGTCCGTGCCTTTGAAAGGCTTCTGCTCCTTGTCGTTTATGTGCCTCTTTCCGTGGAACCTCATGGTCTGAAAATATATACACTTCTACCCCTTAACAAGGCTTCAGCTGTGTTCAAAAATGTCAATGCTCTTGCTTTGAGTGACCATATATGGCCGGAAACAGAGGGAGGTAAAGTGGACAACAGTCCCTCAACCCCCATCCCCTAAATGAGTTTTTGTTCAGATGAAATTCATATTTACCTTGCATGTAGTCAAGCCACACTGATGAAACTGTTAACACATCTTAAACGAAAGCTCAGTGTTGGGCAGTGTATCCCTACATGAATGTATATATTTTCTAATTTACATTGTCTCTATGTTGAAGCAACAAATGCATATATAAATAGAGGGTACTGTTTGACTGATATGTCTAAAAAGGCAATTTACAGCCTCAACAGTTGAATGTGTGTAGCTTGCGCACCATACAATGAAGATGATCACAGTGATTACAAGGAATCACTTTTTGTGTGTAGTTGATTGTGCAGCAGTGGGTTTACATGTGGGTGGAGATGATGAGAATGCCCGAACTGATTAAAAGGAGTGCCTCACCGCCAGTAGGGAATAAAGAAGCAAATGTAGCTTTAGAAAGGAAATAATACTTTTTTTAAGACTATTTTTGCGGGCATTTACATGCGTTATTACATAATACAGAGGTAAAGAGTGGAAATCGAAAAGAGACGGAGGGATACACACAGTAAAGGGCTAGAATTGAACCTTTGCCGCTGTGAGAAGGACTTGGCCATTATAGTCCGGAGTCAGGTAATTTGGGAATTATCTCCATCAACAGACATTTCTGTTATTTTAAGTGTGAAGAGGATTTGAACAAAACATTGATTGACAGACTACTAAACATGTAATAATATTTAGATTTTAAAATCCACATTTTCAGGATCAGCACAAATGTTATACTTTACTTTATCAATGGCTTTTAAAAATGTAAAATAGATTGTACTATATACTTTTCTCATTTCCCCTCCAAATCACTCATTTCCTGCCTCTTCATTTCTAAGGGGTTAGAGGTTCCCTAATCTGAGAGCAAAACAAATGTCTAAGTAATAAATGTACAGAAGTAATAATGACATCCCAAAATGCAGGACATTGAACTGATAACCTTTGAAATAACCCTCCCTCTCATGCAGCGACCAAACTGTCTTTCTTAATGAACGCCTCCCAATATTAAACAGATCAAAACCCCTTAGTGCTGGGAGAAAAAAATATAACGATTATCTAATTTGATTTTTTGTCCATGACAAAATATAATCAGCTAAAGTGATCATCTTAAGAGAAGAATGGTACTGCTTTCTACAAGAGTTTAAAATGCTTAATTATATAGATGATTATTATACTGTTGACAAAAAATATTCCTGACATTTGGGTTAAATATGATCTCACAGAAAACAGACAAATGCCCATTGTAGAATATCGCAAGGCATACAGTATGTCCGCAAACATTAGTTGATATGACATTAGCAGAAGATTAAGTCTTGAAAAAATTAAGATTATATTTTCAGAAGCATAAGAAAATAAAAGTGCACCAAATCAGAGCTAAAAAAATTGACCGAGAGATTTTAATGAACACCCACTTAAGGCATACTACGTAAGATCCAGCGAACGCTTGGCGGACGTTTGTTTGTGGTTATAGTAACCACGCCAATAGTTGATTCTCAGAGCGAGTGCCCGGCGCAGCCTGTATCGCCAATCTGCAACGTTCTGGGCGGCAGTTGGTAAAAACATAAACAGCTGCTGTCTCTGAGCCAGGCATTTTAAATCGGCGTTAGCGGAGCCACTGCTGTGTGTACACACCGGAGTTTTTTCCAGCGCGCACACACGACGGGCAGGTAGAGGATGGTGAGTAGATATTAGCTGATTTTGACAAAAAGTGTTTAGATTAGATTACATAGTATGCCTTTTACTGTGTGTGTGTGTGTGTGTGTGTGTGTGTGTGTGTGTGTGTGTGTGTGTGTGTGTGTGTGTGTGTGTGTGTGTGTGTGTGTGTGTGTGTGTGTGTGTGTGTGTGTGTGTGCGTGTGCGTGTGTGTGTGTCTGTGTGTGTGTGTGAGTGCGTGTGTGTGTGTGAGTGAGTGAGCACATCTGTGCACTTAGGTGTACAGTGCGTGATTGTACACAGGTGTTGTAATATGTAGAGCTTCCTCCTCTTACCTCCAGGGCTTTCCTCTTACTGTTGAGCAGCTTGGAGATGTCCCGTGCCACTCGGTCCACCAAGTCCTTGGGGTTGTTTCTCTTGATTTCAAACTGGCTCTTCTTCTCATTATAAATCTGTAGATGGAGAACAGAGAATCAAAGATCAGGTTAGCGGAGCCATTAGTTTAATTAAGAAGATCCCAGAGGAGCTGATTGCTTATTCTCAAGGTAGCACACAAGATGGTAAACATTTACTATAGAGCAGGCAGTATGCAGCCTGCCATTATACCCTTAAGTCTCAGCACTGTAGCAGAATGAAACACAAAGCAGAGTGCTAGACTACTGCAATCGGGCAGTCAGGATCAAATAAATGCAAACTCCAGCAGATCCTCGCTGCTGGCTGAACAACTTGTATCGCCACAATGTTAACTCCTTTGGAACTAAACAGCAGATAAAAAATGAGTAGCCTTATTTACAGGCTGGGAAACAACATATTTGTGACTTTATCCAAAGAGTTACTGAAGGCTATCCTTAACCCTGCAACATATAAAAGAGCAGTGATATGTCAGGCAATCTTATGGGGTAATTACAATAAACTCATGTAAGACCCACTTAAAAGAAACATACTTTGCAAACTACAAAGAAAAAGAGAAGAGAAATGTTTTTTGGATGACACAAGGGACAGTGATGTTTGGAAAGGAAGGGCATCCAGAGGCAAAATGACAGATACTTGGACCGCCGACAGAGGAAGGTACTTGGGAGATTAGTCTGCTCCCCCTGGAAGAATCGTGAAAGGCTGACTCAGCGGTCTGGGCTGTCTATATGATCTGCCGTGCAACAACAGAGCAACACCCAAGGGATTACCACTTATCCTGCTGCCCTAAGACACTGCTAGACCCACTTTCAACACATGAAAACCTTTTTGTATCGTTTTTCCAAAGAAAGCCCAGGAGAAGCCTGTTGAGGTTGCGTATTTTAAAGCATTTAAAGG
Organism: Hyperoplus lanceolatus; assembly: GCA_026929865.2. Classification (NCBI taxonomy): domain Eukaryota; kingdom Metazoa; phylum Chordata; class Actinopteri; order Uranoscopiformes; family Ammodytidae; genus Hyperoplus; species Hyperoplus lanceolatus. Next base: position 16,806,156 of record CM049396.1, on the reverse strand, counting down.
GTCTTTTTAAATCCAGCATTTACTCATGTTGTGTAGTTGATTGCCCTTAGTTGAGGTCCTATGAACTCACTTCTTCAACCAATAATTTACTCAATTTACACTGAACCGTGATGATGCAATACAATGCGGTGCATTTCACTAAGAATGCCCACAATTTAAAAATAAGTCATATCAATAATAAAAAAGATACAATTTAAGTTTTACTTTTAGTCTAATAGGCAAAATGAGTTAGAAAAGGCCACAACAAAAAACCTTGTACTTGATATAGTTAGTCAGCTAACCAGGTTTTGGAGGTTTCTAGAACTGCATGATCTCGGCCTGGCACTTGTTGGTTTTTTAGAATGTAAATCTAACAATTAAACATATTGACGGTGGAATAATGTTATTTTCTTGGTGTGTTTCACAAACCTCAACAGTGTTCTAATCTATGTATCTCCCTTATTAGTGAAATTAAGCCTACACTCTTTTCAGGGCTGAATGATACGCCAAAAAGTAGATTAAAGCTGGGGTATATGATTTATGATTGGTCAAAGTTAACATGAGCTGTACACTTTGACCAATTAGAGTGAGGCTCCGATTCTCTGTTCTTATTAGCTGTTGGGACTGTCCATTCACTTTGGCACGACTTTGTTGGAGTGTGTCAGGGAAGGACCATAGGGGAGGGACCAAAGAGAACAACTGGAGCGGTTGAGGTATTTGGATTCGAATCTCTATCCCAACTGCCATTTTCTCCCCAAATTCTCCACCACAGCTTTAATGACACAGATGTAGTTTAAGGTGAAGTGAGCAATATATCTATGTTAATATACGTGTTAAATCGATCTATATTCATACAGTGATCACCTATATAATGTGCGCGCTTCATAAAACAGGTCTCTCAGTCACTTGAAATAGGTACAATGGTCAAACTTATCAAACACAGTTTGTTTATTTTGTTTAACAACGTTAAGCTTTTAATTAGTGTGCATGACTATTTTTGTATTATTGTTCAGTGACAAATGTTGACAACCAATACCATCACCACACAGAACCCACATCATAGAATATCCTCAGAAACATGGGATGATGTCACTCAGACAAGCTTTATCCTACAAGAATTCAAACCTGAGTGGTCAAAAGACCTTTGCTTTTGGGTCTGTTATTATGCGCTATAAAATATAGTTATAGAGGGGGGAAAACACCTGCAAACAGGCGGAGCACAGCCTGTATATTTTGCAAAACAAACTGGAGGTGAAAATGTACAGCAATGCCGCAGCCTGTCGGTCCCTTGCAGGACCCCTGCTATCTGTGGGCTGATCAGTGACTCTGTAAACAATGAGCATACAGGTCAATCAAACAGCACATCACCCAATTCTGAATCCTCATGATTGAATAATCATAAAGAAAACATTCTAATATTTAATATATTTTAAAATGCCAAAGAAGGGTTATCTTGCTCTGTAATTAAATGTTATTTATGTGGGATTGGTGTTTTGATGTGCAGCCATTAGAAACGGAAAACACTGGTGTCCATATGATCCGTCGTTGTCAAGCTGAAAGCTGGGCACCATGCCAGAGGCAGCTTCCTTCCACTGGCCCAATGAGCAGCAAAGCTGGCCCTAGTAGCCAACCAGCCAAGCACTCTGACGAGATTGCCTGGAGTCTCATTTTGGCCGCCCTCTAAGGGATCTGCTTAGTTTTAAAAAAGACTTTAAACTACTTCACAAAGGAACATGTGAAGTTGAAACCTGCTCCATCATGAACAGAAATATCTATATATCACTAAATGTATACAGTATGATGTGTGAAAAACAGGTGGTCTATTAGTTTTGTTTCTCGTACTGAAAAAGTCATTAGTCTGCAATACAACAGCCCATGCAAGAACAAGCACACATAAAGGAATTAGTCATTTCCCCCTCAGTCCTCACACCAATAATCACGTTTAGTATTTACACACATGAACTTCCCCACACATTTGAGCACACACACACACACACACACACACACACACACACACACACACACACACACACACACACACACACACACACACACACACACACACACACACACACACACACACACACACACACACACACACACACACACACACACACACACACACTATTTCAGAAGGGCTTTTTGTCAAGGTGGAAAAAGCCATTAATGGAATCTCATTAAACCATAAAACAAGAGTGAAGTTTTCTCCGCTCCATTGACAGACTACAAACCCCTGACTCTCTTAAGAAATGCATTTTTCAAGTTGATTTTAAAAACCATGTCAAATTTGTTTTTAAATCAATATTCATTCCCTTAATGTGTGGTAGTGCTCTTTGGATCTGTCTCTCTAAGGAAGATTCATTGCAGTCTCTTGGACCTTACAGGCAGAGCCCTCTCTACTCTGAGCTTGGAATCAAAAGACAAAAGACAAAAACCAAGATCAATAAGACTCATATTGCATGCACTTATTCCCAAATTTGTTTGTATCTGTTAAATCACATAGTACGGTCTACTTTTTGTTTTTGAAAGCCCTTTTCAGAATATTTCAGGAAAAAAAGGTGCTGGGTGAGAAAGCTCCTATGAAACTTTCATTTCTTGTCCTGCACTCTCCCTCTATGTTTAGGGATTTAAAATGTTTCCAATGTAATGCATAATTGTGCAGTCTCGGCTGCTACAATCATCAAACAGCCTCATTGGAAATACACTGCTTAATTACCTCCTCAAAGCATAAAGCAAGCAAACCATTGAGAAATTAAGTCAACCACTGTCATTGTGGTCCAAAATATATGGTAATTAGCGGTTGCAACACACGCTCAGTTCGTAAATGCATACCCAGGTGGCAAATAAAAGCAAAACAACTATTAAACTGATTCATACAATATCAATAGTGGGTCCAGGCAACAACAACCACAGACAATATCTCATCCACCCATTGACATGTATGGATTCTGTTACAAATAACCTTGTATATACAGTGGACAGCAAGTAAAACCAGACATGTCTGGAGTGGACAATAATTAATTATTACAATTTATCATAAACATATTATTTTGTGGCTAACTTTGCAAACTGTGATATTGTGGTTGATTTCTGAATTTAAAAAAAGTTAAATTTGAAAAAAAAAATTAATTGGCCATGGATGGATTATAATCTTGAATGTGAACATTTCAGATACACTAAAACGACACAAGGAGGCTAATATTCCAAAATATTGTAACATAATGGATATCAAGACTTAAAGCTGCCATAGTTATTGTGACAATGATTTTGTCTATTCTGTAGTCTGCCCTACAGCACATTTACATAAGTCTAACAGATGATAGATCAGTTTCATATACCTGGATGGTGCATGTTCCCTTAGCGTTAATGGGCATAACACCGGTGTACTGCCTCCGCCCACACAGTATGTTCTCCTCTCCAGTGACCTATGACTATTGAATATGATGTATTGTCAACATAAACAGCACGGCTATCAGTTTCTCTGCCATTTTGTGTCTGGACACTACGGATGTTTGCCTGAGGAAATTCTATTTTAGTCTTTTTATCATCTTACATGGACTAATAAAAACACAAAGAGAGACAAATAAAGATAGATAGCACTGTAGGGGGCACATCTCTCTTCTGACAGGTTGGCCATTAAAAGCTGCTGCAACAGGCAGATGATGGTCCATGTCTTTTCTGAGAGAAGATTTAGCTGTTATGCCAACCGAACAGCCTCTGCAGCCCAGAAAGAGGCAGCCAGCAAACGAGCATTAGGTGGGTGCTACAGACTGACAGCACGTGGTAATGCTGGCCTCGATAGGCCTGAGGAGCTTCAAATCCCCTTTAGCTAGAGGTTGGAGATGAGTGACCATCATCGCTGAAGGGCCATAAGCACATCAGCCCGCCTGAAATTATATTTGGAGGGCTTTAGCGCTTGACTCACCCACAGGTGATGGGGCAGGTACCGGAGAAAAAACCACTGTAACCAGCAACATTTCTGATAATCACATGCAGTGTTTGAGCTGAAGTGAACCACTTGAAGGTACTTGTAAAAATAAAATAAAAATAAACAGAAGGACAATAGAGCTTGGTAAAATAACTTTACACAACATAGAGATTTGCTTATTGTTAATATAAAGGTAAAAAAATAAAATGATATACATCAGAGCAAATTTGGCATGAACAGATTATTGAGTTATTCAAAAAGGTAATTTTCTGTTGAAGCTGGACAAGCTGGAGCAAAGCTTAGGTGCTTTAGGTGCTGTCAGGTGGTTAATCTAGATAAATGCTTTTAAATTTGATTTGAAATGTTGCTTTTAAATTCTAAATAATAATAACAAAAAACAAAAGCTGTACCTTAGAAATATAAGAGTTAAAGTACCATATTTTCCCCTGAAATGTATTACAGTAGAAGTATAAAGCAGCATAAAATGGAAATACTCAAGGAAAGTATGAATACTTAAAAACCGCAAGTGTTAGTCACTCTTCTTTACCGCTCAACATAGTACCGTCTTTGCAGTGTAAAGCATACAGACCACACATTAGCACGTTAGCTATTCAAATGGGAACAAACACCCGCTAATTTATTAATTTATTTACTTGAAAGGGTGTCGATAATTTATGTTTTTCCCCACTGAAGACTAAAGGCATGATTAAGTCCCATTTCCATTATACAGACATGTCAGCTTAAAGCAGCATTTTGAACTAATACAAAAATAATAATTGATGTGACTGTTCTGGTGTGCACATCTCTTTTTCTGTAAAGAGGAATGATAATTCATGGATTGGCTGGAGGCTTTGACGCCTGCACAGCTTTCTGTGTAGGCCTGCCATTCTCAAAGGAAAAGAGGAGAGGTGGCTCTGCAGAATGCCACTGACGGCCAATCCAACCTTCTGCTTCTAACGCTTACACAGGATACAACAGAACTTACTGTGCCAACTGCAGCCAATATGCTTTCTCTGGCAGTCAGGACTTTCAAGTACACACCGAAAATCACACACACAGACACACACACACACACACACACACACAAATGTACATATGCACATGCACGCCCTCTGTGCAGCCCAGACATGTCACACATACTCATGTTCTCATCATTAGGCCATGATGACTGGTTCCACCACTCCAAGCTCCAAGTGTCAGTGTAAACACACAGATGGGAAGACAGAGGGTGGTGGGACTAAAAAAAATGACTGTTAAAAAGTGGCATGAAGAGGTCTACTGTTTTGCAAGTGAATCCCTGTCAACTTCAGTAGCATTGTAAAAAAAAAATAATTAAAAAACACAACTTTCAAAACCAACTTATCGCACACACGTTTGATTTTTTTCCAAATGTTCCTCCTGTCATCAACACAGCAGAGGAAGTCAAAACAGAAAAAAAAATAACAAATGAAAAGAAATTCTGACACTTTGTTTGGAGACTGATTTGTTGGCTTTTCCACTATGGTCGTTGGTTGCGATGATGTTTTTTTAGTAGTGTTGATGTTATTGTGCCTTGGTCAGGACTGCTTATCTCTCTGTGAAGTCAGCCACAATAGGCCGTGTCTGGCTGCAGCAGCACAGAGGTTGACAGAGACAGATGCCACATCATTAAGGAATATTAGTGGAGCAGACACGGCTTCCACAGGCCCCAGGATGAGTTCAATAAGAGAGAACACATAGGAAGCAGCAGTCCCTCAAAGGAGCTCGATAACACACAACAGACCAGAAGCCTCCCATAGTTTAATAGGACTGGAAGGCAAGCCTCCAGAGGGAGTCCAGTCAGACGCATTGACTGTAACCGTGAAGCTAGTGTCAAGAGAGCAGTTCTGTCCGACCCAATAAGACAAAAGGGGGAAAAGAGACAAATGAGTATGTCAGCAATGGACAATTTACAGCTAATCTGCCACCTGCTTTGATTGGCTGACTGTCTTAACAGGTCTTGGCACTGCATCATACCAACAGAAGAGTGCAGTCCACAAATGTATATCAATACAATTTGATACTATGTCAGCCAGAAACGCACATTTTAAAAACCTGTTTGCATTTTGCAGTTTTCGAAATAACTTGATTTATATTTGGTGAGAATAACAAAACATTGTTGTCTGTAACATGATCAGAGGGATTGTCAACTGGTCTGAACAAAAGGAAAATATAATTTACACACACACAACCCAAACAAGCACCCTTCAGAAACAGGACTCTAATACTCAGCCTCTACTAATGCTGAAATAGAATATTCACCTGTACAGTCTCATTCAAATGTGCTCCCGATTAGCAGTTGTCCAACCATAGCTTAGCAACCATAACTTGGCACGGCAAGTCTGTCATGCTGTGGATTTCCAGCCACGCTAAAAGGATGGGGCCCTGCTTCCTGCAGTAGTAATCTAGTGTAGAACCTGCTCTTATCTTTTCCCAAACCATTAAAATATATAATTGATAACAAAACAATTCTTCTGGTCTCCTAACTACACTCAACAAAAATATAAACGTAACACTTTTGTTTTTGCTCCCATTTTTCATGAGATGGACTTAAAGATCTAAAATTCATTCCAGATACACAATATTACCATTTCTCTCAAACATTGTTCACAAATCTGTCTAAATGTGTGATAGTGAGCACTTCTGCTTTGCTGAGATAATCCATCCCACCTCACAGGTGTGCCACATCAAGATGCTAATCTGACATAATGATTAGTGCACAGGTGTACCTTAGACTGTCCACAATAAAAGGCCACTCTGAAATGTGCATTTTTTTGCTTTATTGGGGGTCTGGGGACTCAGAACCAGTCAGTATCTGGTGTGACCACCAGATACATCAACCGTGATGAGATCCTGAGGCCCATTGTTGTGCCATACATCCATGAACATCACCTCACGTTTCAGCAAGATAATGCACGGCCCCATGTTGCAAGGATCTGTACACAATTCTTGGAAGCTGAAAATGTCCCAGTTCTTGCATGGCCAGCATACTCACCGGACATGTCACCCATTGAGCATGTTTGGGATGTGCTTGACCGGCGTATACGACAGCGTGCACCACTTCCCACTAATATCCAGCAACTTCGCACAGCCATTGAAGAGGAGTGGACCAACATTCCACAGGCCACAATTGACAATCTGATAAACTCTATGCGAAGAAGATGTATTGCACTGCATGAGGCAAATGGTGGTCACACCAGATACTGACTGGTTCTGAGTCCCCAGACCCCCAATAAAGCAAAAAAATGCACATTTCAGAGTGGCCTTTTATTGTGGACAGTCTAAAGCTGGGAACACACCGCATTGGCCGCCTGCGGCGGTTGGCCGCGTGAACGCAGGAGGCTCGCCGCTTGGTCATATTGGGCCATGTTCACCGCAGTCGGCGCCACGGCCAACCGCCGCCTCATCGTAGGCGGCGGTTGGCCGCGTGACCGCAGGAGGCTCGCCGCTTGATCATATTGGGCCATATATTCCTGACGCCGACGCCGAGATCAGACCCGTCACACTTACGGTGCAACAACAACAATAACATGGTCCAGCTGTGCCAAAAAATACAGATGTAGGTTCACTGTGTAACCAGCGGCAGTCTTGTCACAAATATCATTAAAACAGCATGAACACACACCCCGATCGCAAATACACATTAACAGCAATTCAGCAACATACTAAACACATTAACACCAGCAGTGTGTGCTCAGCGGCACAAATAAAGGCAGACATCAGCCTACCTGAAAGTGAAAGTGTGCCGGCTGACGGAGGACAACACCGGTGCTTCACTGTACTAGCCTATATGGAATTCCACACGGACACCGCCGTCAAGTTTGGGTTCATATTATCCTCAGGAGCAGCACACAGCTGGGTGAGTTTCACTATGCTAACCGGCGCTACCTTGGCTAAAGTACAACAAAAAGCTAAACAGATGCAAAATACACATATTTGCAGAATGTATTGGAAGCCCAATGTCCTCACTCCACACGCCCACCTCGTCTTGCAGACCACCGCCACCGGGCAATCTCAACGCTGATTGGCTGTGGAGGCGCGGCGCCCGGCGGTGCTGCAGAAAAAGATGAAAATTTTCATCTTTTTCTGCGGCGCCGTGTTCGCCGCACAAGCCTTCGATTCACGCTCCTTCGATGACACAATTTCTATGCGCCGCTAATGGCCGCACTCCCGATTTACGCGCCTCTCATGAGGCGCGGCCACGCGCCGCGCAAGCCCCCGCCGCCGGCCGCTGGACGCCGATTATTGGGTGGACGCGCGGCCACGCGCTAGTACATTGACTTTGTATGTAATCAGTGCGGTGTGTTCCCAGCTCTAGGCACACCTGTGCACTAATCATGATGTCAGATCAGCATCTTGATGTGGCACACCTGTGAGGTGGGATGGATTATCTCAGCAAAGCAGAAGTGCTCACTATCACACATTTAGACAGATTTGTGAACAATGTTTGAGAGAAATGGTAATATTGTGTATCTGGAATTAATTTTAGATCTTTAAGTCCATCTCATGAAAAATGGGAGCAAAAACAAAAGTGTTGCGTTTATATTTTTGTTGAGTGTAAATAATGAACAGGGGAGGATTCTGACTTTTTGTCGGGGAAATGCATCTTCAGCCTATTAGTAAAATATCACCTACAGTATGTAGCCATAAAGTGATGGTCACCAGCTGTAAAATTACAGCGTTCTACAAGCTTTGAAATCTAAGGCTTATCAGGACACATTTTGCACATATCTACTGTTGTTAAAAAATGTCTAAACCAAATTCTAATAAGAAAGTCAGTCCAACTCTGTGTGTCAGCTCTCGCACCCTGTGTTGACAAAGGCTGCAGCGCTGACAGACAGAGCATCCGGGCACTCATCACAGGAAACAAAGGACGGGCTAAATATTTACATACACCCCTCTGGGAGAGTTTGAGATTAGACAGAGAAAGAAACAGAAAGATGACATGATGGAGGGAGGGAGTGGGGGGGGTTGCTTCTGTAACATTATCAGAGGGATTGTCAGATGGTGATACAAACAGGTCTGAACAAAAGAAAAACACAATTTACGAGCACTCAACCACACACAACACGTGAACAAACACCCCACAGAGACGGGACTTTGAATACACTCAGCCTCTTCTAACCTCCCGCCAAAATAGCACATTCACCTGCAGCTACTACTGTACAGTCTCTCATTCAAATGCAATCAGTGCATTTTAAACTAGCCGTCTTCCCCTGCTTCACTGCATCTCACCAACATCCTAAGTGATGCGATTAACATCTTCATCCGACGCTCACTCGTGTCACATTATACAAGATCTTCTAGAGGCTGTTGAAAGTGCTTGTAGTTCTAGTTTTAGTGATTGCCGTATATGACTTGGGATTCAAATCACACAGAGCCATAACGGATTCATCATCGCTGTCCAGCTTAACTGACCGTGAGGCAATCAAGATCCTTGAGAAAACTGACCTTGAAACACTGTGTCTTACAGTATATAATTGATCCATTTCAGCTCTGAAAAATGAAGACGGACAGTTACAGCCTGCCAGTATAGGACAGAGTGAGCGGGGATATTCACCCTGCCAAGGCACAGACGGTGCAAACCAACAGGCAAACAAGACCAGCTGGACAGATGGAGCCCACGGCAATCTCTGAACTGCCCAGCTTTTTCTATCTATTCATTAATTAGCCCTGTCAGCAGAACCAAAGGGTCATGCAGAAGTGGTGTGCCATCGCAGGATTCAACGGGACTTGCTCTGTGATAACCAGCCAGGCCAGTTGGCAACTATTAAGAAAGAGGGATTCATAGTTAGTAACTTGTTGGAGCCGGGAAGGACAGAGGGAAATGTGGGCCAGCCCCCAGTCCCCCCCTCTCTCTTTTCCTCTCCTCCCTTCCATCCTCAGTCAGGGTATTTGTCTTTTAGACAGAGATAAACGGCAGCATTTTTATTAACTTGCTCATGGACGGGGATTGTCCCCCCCCCCCACTAGGTTTTCTCAAACAGAGAGCCGCAAAAAAAATATCCTCCCTATAATTCTTCCCGCAACCATTTCTCTTATTTTCTTGACTTTCCTCGACACCCTCCCTATTCCCACTACCCTATAATAATACTTAATGTAGCTCTAAAACTGCCTGCATATTGTCACATTCATATCTGAGGCTGTGGCTGCTATATATTAGAAATACAATCATCAAAATTCCATCCCCCATCCCATGGCATTAAGTCACAGCAGTCGCTAAACAACATGTGATTAGTGTGTGTCTATATGTGTGTGAGGATTTATGTGTGCATGTGCATGACCTCCTGAGGCAAGTCTGCTCCTTGGTTCTGTAGCGAAATGACTTCTAATTTGTGAAACTGTGGCACATTATGTTTTAGTATGTGCGTGAATTTGAGTTTTCACGCTTGTATTGCTGCGTGGCAGTGTATGAGTGTATTGGAGTGGGCCGTGGAGGTCCTCCTGCTGAGGAGACAGAGCCCCAGGGGCTTTCTCTCTCTTTCTCTCTGTAGCGTCTCCTCCACTTCCTCCTCATTTGACTAATTACTGCGCCACTTCCACGCCACTGATGAAGCCTGGCACCTGTCCATCAGTCTGACTGTGAGCTTGGCACATTTCAGTCTATTGATACAAACGGCTAACACAGTCTCATCCTGTGCTCTCTCCTAATCATTTCAAATTGTATGCAAAGAATATGTTCAAACCGGAACTATAGCCTCTCTCTTTCAAAAGCATGTTGTACCTCCACTTGATTATTAGCCTACAGCCAAGACAGTGTTTTCCCGTTCATTATGTTTTCAAATAATAAATGTCCAATTGCATTATGTTTGGTTTGCGGCTCCCTGCTTGCTCTCCTAATGTTGATCCCAGGTCATCTTCGCCAGAGAGTATAGGCACCGCTGCTCTTTCACGCCATCTGTCCGTCCTCTTCTGCAGCTAATATCCTCTCACACTGCATATATACTGCTGCTCCACACATCTGACCATCTCTGCCTTTAGCAATTTGGTGTAAAACCTAAACTATTTATCTGGTATTTTTATGTATTTAAAAAAGATCTACGCCTTCTCTGTTAACTTTGCAAATAAGACGAGTGGTCTTAAATCTACGCTGCCATGTTCCCTCTTGTAAAACATCAGTGAAATGTATAATGAGGTGAGAGTAAGCACGCCGCAGAGCCGGAGACAGTCCGACATGGAGCAGCTATGATTTGGAAAACAGACGTCATAGAGCTATTAGAGCATGCAGAGGTCAATGAGGTATTATAATATCATTCAAATGGGTGAAAATGGTATGCTTAGGATGCAAAGCAGAGGACTACAGCGCTCATTATCCACACAGATTTATTAAACGCAACTCAACACTGGAAAAAAAATCCCCATCGTAACCCCCCGTCAATCCAGATTAATTTGTTGTAGATTAATTTTCATGATTCTAAATTACAATCAGCAGATGCTTCTGTTGAAGGCAAGTTGCGTTGTTGCAAGTATGTGGAGCAATTTGAGGAGTTCAGTGTCTCAAAGACACTTCAACATGTGGCCAGGAAGAACTTGAGAATTGGACCACCAGCCTTACATTGTATTACATTTGTTTAGCCTATACCCTCATCGTTCTTTTAAGAGAAGCATGTGAATGGCCTAATCTAGAGATTAATTGCCTTGAAGTCGCCCCCAAATGTATAGCAGAGAGATACAATTTTATTTAAACGGGATTTAAAGCTGCAGTTGATCGTTTCAGCCGTTTTCCCAACGCTCTACCTGCTGTAGCTCCTCGCTCTGAACGACAGCTATGCGCGTTCATGTGAATTCAGTTACATTGACAGGAGACAAACACCATGTCCGATTCCGAGGTGATTAAACATTAGTATAATGATAATGAGGTGTGTGTGTATGCTCCTGCTCTGACCGCAGCTGGGAGGGGCTGCTCGGGCAGTGTTGCCAACTTAGCGATTGTGTCGCTATATTTAGCTACTTTTCAGCCCCCCTGGCGACTTTTTTTTCAAAACAGCGACAAGCGACACATCTAGCTTTTTTTCTGGTGTAATTGGTGACTTTTTCGCCGAAGCAAATATCACTTGTAACGCTTCTCAACGAGCAGCGGGAGCCTCCCGGCCCGTCCCCCGTCACAGAGCACTGACAGACGGCCCGGTCCTCGCGCAGCAGCCCCTGCCAGCTGCGGTCAGAGCAGGAGATAAGCTACAGCTCTCAGCTCGGGGCTGCTGCGCGAGGAGCGGGCTGCGTGTCAGTGCTCCCGCTGCTCGTTGAGAAGAGATGATACTTGCTTTGGCGAAAAAAGTCACCAATAACACCAGAAAAAAAAGCTAGATTTGTCGCTTATCGCTGTTTTGAAAAAAAGTTGCGAGGTCGCGGTCGGAGAGGTCTTGATGTGATAGGGCAAGAAGACATGGCCGATGTACTTTTTTTCAAGCTCTCTCCGTCTCCCTTTCAGCAGTTAACTTTTCAATATTCGTCTTTCCTCGTTTTTTTGCTGTCTTAGCGGTGTTAGTTGTTAGTATCCTGGGAATGGTAAATTGAGGGTTCGTTTGTGAAGACATTGCTACTCGCTGTCCGCCGTAGTAGCCTTGTACCAAACAGTAGGCTAGTGTCAGACTGCTAGGGTCGTGAACGCTCACGCAACTGACGCATCAACGTCGTTGCCAAGGTCCCACAGCCAATAAGAACGGAGAATCTGACCTCGCTCTGATTGGTCAAAATTAACATGAGCGGTGGCAATTTTGGGGGGCAGCACACAGAGGCAGGGGGGAGCAAAGTGATAAAAAAATATTTTCAGACCACTTCACCTACATATAGCTGAATGGCTATTATGACAGTTTTGCCAAATATTACAGTAAAAAAACTCTCAACTGCCGCTTTAAGCACAATATATCACTTGGCAAGTTGAGTTTTATGTCCGGCTCTGCAGGCCCGGCACATACCTGACTGACAGTCGCTATGACAGCCATTTTGTTCTGGCCCACTTATCTCCATCTTACCACAGGCAGAACACAGCAGAGTGGGATGAATCCAAAGACAATTTCCAACTCACAGTGCAGATTACATTTCAAACCTCCCAGACTGAATATTTAACCCTCTTGCCTTTTCGATAAGCGATAGGGGGATTTTCACTGACTCAGGAACTCAATTTAACCTTCCCTCTGAGAAGTGATGCTGCCCAATACGGCCTATAGGCTGGCCCTCGGTGATGACCGAGCTCCTTGCTCCATCCTCCCCACTGTCTAACGCTAACAGTGGCCGTCTGCTAGGCCTGATAGAGAGCAGCTCCATGTTAAGTCATTACACACAGAGCACAGCCTAATTACATACAGACACTCCCCCATGTCACCTGCCAACAGGGTCAGTGCTCTTAGAAGTGACGGCATTAAGGGAACAGCAACACAAACCCTGGCTGAGAGATAAGGGACAGAGGGGACGTTGTCAGGGTGCCTACTATGCCTTTGTGTGGGTGGGGGTGCGCCCTCAACAAGCGTCCATATCTACCCCTGCTGAGAGGCGTCGGCCCCCATCTTTGTTCTCTTCCTCCAAAATGTCTGCAGCATGACTCGCAGCCCTAACAGGTTTCTCCAGTGACACACTAAACTGGTCAAGCTCTCAGCAGAAGGAAGATGGTTCTCCATATTGAACATCACAGGGACGCTTTTACAGCATGCCAATTCCCTGCCAAACTGGCTGTTTCCATGGTAACCTAGCACCTAATGACCGATAACTGCGAACGACCTGGGAAAAAGAAAAAAGAAAGAGAGAGAGAGTTGAGAGTGAGAGTGAGAGAGAAAGAGAAAGAGAAAGAGAAAGAGAAAGAGAAAGAGAAAGGCACTGACAGAGAGCGATGGAGAGAGAAAGACGCAGATCTTGTGGAACAAAAGAAGCAATTTAGTATCGGAGGACAGCGTGAAGCCTGATTATGTCGTCAGTGTAAATGATCATTAATTTCCCTCTGTCCAGCTGGGCCAGATTAATGCCTAGCTACTCTGCACTACAGAACAAGAGCCAAGGCTTAACCATTTCACTGGGCACCGCCGCAACAGCCATGGCCTTAGCAAAATGCAGAGCTTGGACCACACCAACACCCATAAACAGAGAGAAAAAGAAAAAAAGAAATCATCAATCAAATATAAAAACCATTAAATCATTTTAATGTCCGGTTTTGCCAAATTATCCTTCCCAATACATTTTTAAACACCTAAAAATACTTTTATTTGCAGGTCTATTGCCAGGATATGTACTTGACTCCTGTAGAAGCTGGACTCATACAATATAATCAATACAACAACAAAAAATAAACTAAATGCATTTTTGTTTATGTCCCTCTGTGTCTTATATTTCTCCATCCTGTGGACAAAATAACGGTAACAACAGACAATAAAATACAATCTAACACAACACGCAACACAAACTACTTGAGAACACATCTAAGATCATATACAAAGGGCAGGGGCACTAGTTCATCCAGTTTGATATATCTGCAGGCCTGTAGACACAATTTGAATGCAAACGTTTTATAGAGTTAAGTGACCATTAAATTTAACGACAAGTTTAATTTGCACTTCTTGTGACAAAATCAACAGAATATCTAAAGTCAGTTTCTTTCTAAAATGTAGTGTTAACAAAATGTCTATATAGGCTTTAACTAATAACATATATATATATATATAAAGTATTTACGACTATGTAATTTAGAGTGCATACGTATTGGTTTGTAAAAATATTTAAGCCTGGTTTAGTCTTTAAAGTACAGGCTAATGCTTCCTCTGAAGGTATTATTTGACACAATAGGAAGGTTGTGAGCAGAGTACGTCTGATCCTCACTCCACATACACTCAGTCAGGTCAGAGGTAAACTGCCCTGTGTGATCACAATTCAGGCGTGGCATGGGGCAAGCACACGACAGGTTGTGTTTTGATGTTTCTCTGGGGAGCTCAATCGCCGCTTTCTACATGCTGTTTGGCTGATGTAAGCCCCCAATTTCACTCCTCTTTGCATGCTGATCTGATTATTCGTAAAGCAAGCAATTATACATCCATTAAAACCTGCAAATTCAAAAAAACGGGATCAACAAAAATGACACATGGATCAGGTTCATTACGGAAAACATCCACAACCTCTGCCAGACAAAACACATTCAAAATTCATGGTTGACTGGCAACCAATTAAAAATCCAACAACGTTTTAGGTCTTTATCACCTGAGGACAACACAGTGGCCGGAAAGGAAGGTGACATCGAAAAAAGGGTCGCAACACCTTCAATATTGATTTAACTGATTCACAAAATGGGACCTCCAATTAATACACCGCAAAAGCTGAAGAACAACAATTTAAACAAACACAAAATTAATCTTGCTACCTACATTATACACCATACTTACTTAAACTTTTTTTTTTATCATGCTGCTATGTTGCTGTAACAATGAATATTTCCAATAAAAGGAATATCTTGTCTTACACAGACTCATGAAATACAATAGTTTTAAACTCATTACAAAGGAAAAGCAGCTTTAATGTGGATAGTTTTGACATTCTTCGCATTATTTACTGCAATATACATTTGTGTTTCTCTAACTGACAGTAACATGATAACAAAAGATATTACATTTGCTCATAAAAGTGGGCAAAATAAACTAATCCAGTGAGTTAACTTATATTCTTTATCAGTCTTCTAAGCTGATACGGAATAAAACTATGAATAGAAAATCTAATGTCATAAACAGTAACACCAATCAGAGTACAGAGTGAATAATTGATACATTTTATAGTGTTTTGGTACTAGCTACTATCTCCTGATGATACTAACTGATGATATTAACTCGATGTCATTGTAAAAGAGGGTCACCCCTCAATTGATCTTTCGAGGTTAAATAAAGGAAAATGAAAATCGAACATTAGATTCCTCCACTAATAAGACAGGTTCAACTGATTGTAACTGATCACAGTGTTTGCATGCGTACTTATGTTGGGTTTATGAAGTGTGTAATTGAGCTTTCTGTGCCTTAACATTTAATGGATAGTGATGATCTCCTCCTTCCAGCGACTACCTTACAGTCCTCAAGTCACAAACATACTGTTGTATTTAGTCAAGCTGCCTCCCTTTGTCCTCTTCCCACTACTCTTGCTACACTTTTGGCATAATAAATAAACCTTAATGAGGCCTAACTTTAGCTTTACTTAGTTGATAGTGTCAATCAATTTCCATCACCTTCCACACTTACATGCATAGGTATAGTGGCTTATAAAAAACAGACGTGTGGAATGAAAATGATTTGAAAAACAAACTGTGCACTGAAGACGACCAAAGTAAAGGTTATGTTGGAGGTAAAACAAATAGTTAAAATAAATAGGATTGATCATTTAATAAAGTTCTGCCCATTATCCAGTGAAAATGAGTAAATTTTACAAAAGTGTTGAGTGTTTATCAATCAGGGGCAACAGAAAAAATATGATTCCTGAAGTATTTGTTAGTAACAGATATTTAAAATATCAAGCTTTTGTTTTCCTTTGTTAACAGCACCAACAAAACTAATTGTAATTGTGAGGTTTAAAATGTTTTCATTGTATAATCATATACTCATTATGTTGTTTTGAGAACTTTGTACACACTCACTTTCAGTCGCGTGGCTGACGGACCACAAGGTCCTTCATAAGAGAGCACTAGGACATACTGATATGCGCCGCTGAATAAAGGTGCTGTTTATATTTAGGCAGCTATCAAGCTGACATGCCCCAGATGGAATGAACCAACAAGTTCCCAGAATACCTAATCATAAATAGACTACGCAATGCTTGAATGCTTGTAACCAATGTGAGAGATGAATAAAGGCAAGACGGGAGAGAGAACAGCGGAGTTGATTCTGAGCAGCTGACCTCTCCCCAGTTTGCAGAAACTGAGCTGACTGTCTCTGTGTATCATTGTGTCTGTGTCTCATTCGTCTGGTTGAACTAGCACCTGGGTTCCTTGTCTTACACACAAGTTTGATAAACCCAACATCTTGGTCCTTCGAGCCGGAGCCCAATATATCGCCGACCGAGGAGAGGAAGGAAAGGAGCACCGAAGTCTGTCGACAGCCAGAGTCCAGTGACTCTTGAGGAAAGACTGGGGCCGTAATTCATCTCCAGCCGGTGTTTTAGCAGTCCTCACCCCCATTCTCTTCGGGCGACGATTGACGGGATCCAGACCGAGCCAGACACATCGATACGGTGAGATACAAATTGAGATTTGACAGACGAAAAGAAAAAAAAAAGAGAAAAATAGAAATACAAATAAAAACAAGGGTCCCGCCGCCCTAATAAGGTAGGAAAAACTATGTTGAATGTGCAGGTTTAATCCACCGTTAAGGATTGAGTTGGGTTTGCTCCACCCAAGAGAGCTAGTGGTGTGAAGGCACCCTAAGAAATTGAAATTGAACAAAGCGCTATGCAATGCAGATCTGTGTGATGAAGGAATGAATGAATGCCGGTAGAATGAATGTTGAGAAGTATGAGTGTTGAGTTTTGAATGTCACCAGTGGAAGTAGCCAAGAACCTAACGGGAAACATAACATCTGTGGCCAGTTAAAGTACACGGAGTGGTGAATGGGGATTTTAGGTTCTGAAAAAATACTTAGTTGAGTAAGAACATATAGATTTTTGATTTTGTATTTTAAAAATTAAAATACTTGTAAAATAGATATTGATAGGATAGACATATGCAAGGAAGAGGAGACAGGTGAACAAAGTCTCCTCCACCTCTTCCTGTGTCTCTTTACATTGAGACCCAAAACCCAAGCTCCTCATCTTCTGTTCTGCTGGCATCCAGAGAATCAGATAACGAAGGTCAGAGAGAAGAAATTAACAGGTCACTGCCAGTCAAAGTAACCCCCCTTATACAGATGATCGAATATCTGACTACAGTACTAAACTCTTGCAGATTTTAGAGCTGAATATCAGGCCGATCTAGAATTGCAAACAGACAACCCCGTTTCTTACAGTACTTCCACTGATTCGGAAGATGATGATGAAACAGATGATCAGGATGAGGGTGGATGGTTATACCTGTGATAAGTTCTGACCTCAAATTTGATCCAAGCCCCCATCATGAACAGTAAAGAGAAAGGTGGTGGTCAAAGCGATGAATTGGAGAATATTGTGGTTAGTTGAAGAGAAAAGACGAATGAAGCAAATTATGTGCCACAAACTGTATGTGATGAATGATATACATGTGTGTGAGTCTCTGTACAGAGGGGAAGGAGAGGGCCTGTCTGAGAAAGAATGTGTGTGTGGGAGACCCAGTCTCTATGCAAGGAGAAAGGGAGGGCCTGCCTGGGAAAGATGTGTGTGTGTGTGAGGAGTGTGAATGAGAGGGTGTGTGTGTCGTAATGAGACGCAAGCAAAGAGGAAGTGAGAGCCCTGTGTGTGCTTTGTGTACATGGAGACAGGGGAAGGGGCAAACGCCTCAGTGATAAACATTTTTATTTGGGCTACCCGACACTTGTAACCAATGTGAGAGATGAATAAAAGGCAAGACGGGAGAGAGGAACAGCGGAGTTGATTCTGAGCAGCTGACCTCTCCCCAGTTTGCAGAAACTGAGCTGACTGTCTCTGTGTATCATTGTGTCTGTGTCTCATTCGTCTGGTTGAACTAGCACCTGGGTTCCTTGTCTTACACACAAGTTTGATAAACCCAACAGTAATGAACACTGCCTGCCATATACTTCCTAACAGAGACAAAATTGTGTTGAGAGACCGTTTAGAGAAACAATTTCACAGCGTCAGAGAGATGGCTTCCATCCCTCAAAGTTGTATGGTAAAGGAAGAAAACATAAAAAAAAAATAGCTGTCAATCAGTACTGAAACATACACAGTGTGTGCTACAATAAATGTTTGGTTTTTGCTCTTGAAAAGCTCTACAAACACACCAATAAAACAGAGATCAATGCAGGGTCTTGCTTACCATCACACGCACGCACGCACGCACGCACGCACGCACGCACGCACGCACGCACGCACGCACGCACGCACGCACGCACGCACACACGCACGCACACGCACACACACACACACACACACACACACACACACACACACACACACACACACACACACACACACACACACACACACACACACACACACACACACACACACAGCTTCCTACTTGTATAAAGAAAAAAAGAAGAAAAGAAAAAAACATTCCACACAACCTCTCGGATTCAAGGCTGAGACTGTGAGTGATGAGCATGTGGATCTCTATCTCTGTCACGTCTGGGGAGTCTTTTATTTCATAATAAGACACTGCTGTAACATTCAATTTATCAAAACATTTGTCACAAATTCAACGATTGCTTCTCGGGAGAATTTAAAAGGCTCCCTAAGTTGTCCCAATGTCAAAGTAATATACAGGTTGCCAAAGAATCCCCATAGTCCCTGACGTGGAAGATAATCAATGTAATTTACATGAAACAACAGTGCTAGAAAAACGTACTTAAACCTTCTGGTAAAAACGATTTTGAATTTACAACCAAAATTCACATCATATTTTGAAAATGAGGTTCAGCAAACAAAAATAAAAAATCCCTGTAACAGATCATTTATCATAGTCGTGAATAAGATATCAATGCATTAAGCATGATAGTAAGAAAGAAGATTGGTATGGAAGTAAATGAGTGTCATCGGATTTTGAAAATAAAAAGCCATTGAATTTTAAGCACTGAATATTTATGCATTGAAATAACGTATCTGAATTTTTTGCCTCTGAATTTAACTAATTAAATTTTAAACAACTAATTTTCACCTTTATTATACAATGTTCTCAAATTCAAAATCAAATATTCAACGTTAAAAATTCAACTCCTCAAATCCCATTATAAATTCACGCCCAAACAATCGATCATAGATGTTAGATCGCGTTCAACAAAGAGAGCAAGTGGGAATATTAGCTCGTTGCCTTGAATACCCCTGACTGATGCAGGAAAGCAAATCAGGTTTTAGCCATGTCAAACGGCAACGCAAGTAAAGAGGGTGCTTCGGTGAGTACAAACATGTTTCTATATATGCTAGCCGCCATTATATTCTTCCTTATATATTCCCACTGGCTCTCTTTGTTTGAACGCAATCTAGCATCTATGATCGATTGCTCTTCCTTGGGTCCCCAAAGTTTTACTCTGAATTTCATACATGGGATTTTGCAGTTGAATTTGGCACATTGAATTTTTTAACGTTGAATATTTGATTTTGAATTTGAGAACATTGTAAAATAAAAGTGAAAATTAATTGTTTAAAATTTAATGAGTTAAATTCAGAGGCAAAAAATTCAGATACATTATTTCAATGCTGCAAAAAATTCAGATACATTATTTCAATGCATAAATATTCAGTGCTTAAAATTCAATGGCTTTTTATTTTCAAAATCCGATGACACTCATTTACTTCCATAGATTGGACATTGAGATAGAAACGACAACAGTAGGCTAAATTCAATTCTATATGCTACATCTAACTCTCGCAGCATGGCATAGAACTATCGGGACATAGTGAGGAAAAATGTCCCTGCTGCATCATTTATGTCTCATATGTACGCTCAAGTGTTTGCGTGTATCAGAAATGACTGGAGGCAG
Source organism: Hyperoplus lanceolatus (assembly GCA_026929865.2). Taxonomy (NCBI): domain Eukaryota; kingdom Metazoa; phylum Chordata; class Actinopteri; order Uranoscopiformes; family Ammodytidae; genus Hyperoplus; species Hyperoplus lanceolatus. The sequence continues at coordinate 16,785,651 of CM049396.1, read as the reverse complement.
ACGGACTGTTAGCACCCCTGACGATGGCTTAAAAGAATGATCCTCTCTTTAGAGCCAGGGAGTTCATGCTTTAGTGCGTACATTTGCAAGGCTATACAGCACAAAAGGAAAATGCTTGATAAAATATATTTTAAGCAGTAAGTTTCAATGTCCACTTGACAGTGAATCTGTCCCATTGGTTTCTTATGACAAAAAAAATACTCCTATGCCATTGCATATTTTCTCGCCAAATATTAGATAATTTCCCCCCGCACTGCAGGATAATGGAAAGCAGAATATGGTCATTGAAACACAATGAGGCCTGGAGGTAACATCAACCAGCTGCATGTTTCAGTTGCTCTCCAGTTCCAGGATAATTTACACTCAATAATTTGATTTCAATTGCTTCTCAGCTACTACATTCACACACAATCAAGAGAAAAATAACCGTAAAGTATCTTTGTATTTGAACATATTGCTATATGAACATACATGTTTCATCAATTGTTAATTTAAGATATCTGGGATTAAATGGGGTTCTTTACCACTGCATTATCGCTAATGCAACCATGCTGAAATCCATTTACTTTACTATACTTTTACATAAAAACATACTTTCTTTCATCGCTTTAAGAACAGACACCAGGGTGACTTAACAATACTCACCCATCTGTGACACATTAAGAGCTATATTTATTGTCAGTGACTAAAGCCACTGTTAACAGCGCTGTTCATTGGCTAGACTGAAATACTGAAGCTGAAAGTAATCAAAAGTATTTATTAAAAAAAAATAAAAAAAAAGACAATTTCATTGAATAGTTTTTCCTGAGCTAATATCAGGAAGTGCTGTGTGTTTTAATGCACTTTTACTGGGTTCAAGGCATGTGGTAACTGTTTTTGGTAACAGGTGCTTGGGATTTTTAAATTATTCTTACAATATGTTTTTATTATTTTATTATTACTCTTTTTTGGATTGTTATGAGTTGTTATGGGTTGAAAGAAACACAGTTCCCAACATCATACTAAATAACAAGTAAAAACTGTCTGATGACTGAATGATGAATTATTTTGGCATCTAAACAGCGAGCGCTATATTAAAGTACGTCGTATGCAGAGCAGGAGAAGTGCACAGTTGACACCAGCCTTGGCTATCAACTAACATAGTATGGTTGAGTCACACAGAGAGCTGTGACTAAAACCTGCTAGTTTGAGTGCAGCAGTAGAGACTCAGACTACGTTAGGCAGTATCTTAATGGCATAAGAACCGTAGAACAGTAAGTGCAGTGTAGACATGGCTAAAAAAGAATAGATGTCGTAAGAGTGGATAAACCTTGAGGTTAGTCCAGCCTACAAAGTCAGTGTGCATGCTGTATGTCTCATGTCTCTATGTGTCATGAGCTCATGTCCACTGGTCGTGTTGGTGGAGCTGAGGTGCTAAGAGCAGACTCAGAAGAAGGCTTTTAAAGTCCACATATTTAACAGTGAATGTAACATTACCTTCTCTAGAGGCCAAGTAGGGTTTAAATCAGTGGCAGATGAGACAGTCCCCAATCCCCAATGCATACAAACATAGTCCTGAGACACTTTAATGCCAAAATCTCTTCACAAGTACAACACACACTGGCGAGCAAAAAAGAGATTTCACTGTACACTGTACGCTTAAATTCTTATGATATGGCAATGAATCAATCTTTTTACATGAGCACAAACATACACCTCAGTTCCACACACATACACACACACACACACACACACACACACACACACATACACACACACACACAAACACACGCGCCTCGCTACGCTACACTCGTGTTTCCTTACAGCCGTATTACATTAGGCGGCTCAATCAGTCCTGGACTACTTATCCTCCTCATTTGACGCTAAATCCTTACCAAATACAAACAGCTTTATCCCTTTTCCCGCTCTACAGACCAGTAATGTCAACTCTATCTGGAGCAGCTACAAACAGACTCACACACAATGTACAAATGCACCTAGATCAGTTTAGCTGAGTACAACTGAATAATTCATAAGAGAAAAGGAAATTTTACGACGAGCCTTCATTATGGGCAGAGATAAATGTTTGTTTCAGTGTATTTGCTACAAGGACTATAGGACATGCCTTAACTAAAATGCCACCCTATAAGCAATGACCCATTACCATTGTATTGGCATGCAGGAATACATTACACAAGACATCATGCTGAAGTTAACTCTGAAAGGCTATACGGAACTGCAGGAGTAAAAACAGCACATTACATGAGCCCTCAAAAGTGAATGCCTATTGACGTATAGCAAATGCTGAAACAAGCGCCATATACTTTACAATGATGACAGTGCAAACCCCCTTTGCGTGACTGTGTTTGTTAGGTCATTAGATCATTCAGATATCTAGAATGATCTTTACATTTTGAATGATGGTTGGTAATTGACCATTAAAGCCACATTATTAATTCATTTTACATTGTACTTGTACTCATAAATTATGATAGAGACAATGTGTTGTTAACTAAACCACTTGGCTGAATAAGTTAGGCCACTTTCTTATGTTCCGGTTGTCGGCAGCCTTAGTCTTTATACAGTAATAACAGATAATGGACCATTTAGTGACCATATTACTCTCCAATTGTGAGCCTTAAGTGTGCAGTGGGCAGGTTGATATTATAAATGAGCTTTTAGGAAATAACACATTTTTCTGACGACTCAAAATGGATGAATGACATTGCATTGCAAGCTGATTCTTACCCAATGTTCTCCATTTTCCACGGTTAGTATTTTGTGTAAATCCTTACATTTTTTAATCGGACATGGTTTTGCAGTGGTCATGTTTGGATTCAACCAGTATGCAAAAGAAGAGTGGCGTCATAATGAGTGATATCCATGCAGTGAAACCAAGCAGTTTAATTTGGACCCTCAAGTAGGTTGACAGAATGGCAGGTCCTCATCACATCGTTCTAATCAACAAGTAAAAACCATACAAACCAATTTTTTTTAAAGCATCTCTGCAGTAAGAGAGTTATATTAAAGTAGGCCTATGTGGCATACACAGAGAGAGAAGTCTACAGTTGATCTCACCTTAGATTTGACCAGCAACTCACACAGAGGCTGAAGTGCTGCTAATTTGAGTGCAGCAATAAAAGAGACACATGCCTTTTAAGACAACAGTTGACCGTATCTTAACAGCCTAAGAATCATAGCACAGCAAGTGCAGTGTAGATATGGTTAAATGCCACACACACACACACACAATGTACAAATGCAGCTATATCAGTTGAGGTGAGTGCAACTGAATAATTCATATGAGGGAAATTTACAACAAGCCTTCCGTATGGGAAGAGGCAGTTGTCAAAACAGCTCATCTCAACATCTCAACTCAAGGTCCACTTATAATAAGCTTTCCACCACATCACACATACACAGTTTACATCAGCTCAACTTTTTCTCCCCCAGGATGAAAAACAGTCTTCATCAGCAGGTGGAGATTGCTATTTTAAGCACATTCAGAAATTCTCATTTATGTTTGCCTAAAAGTTAAACTTGAACTAAAAAATTGCGCCGATGAAGGTTGAAATATTTTGGACAGAATTGCACGCTGTGGATCATCAGGCCATGGTAGAACTTTATACACATATAAAAATGTACTTCATGCATTTGTCAGCGCTACAGCAAAAGTCCACTGAATGTGGTTCCAGCCATTTCAAGAATTTAAAGAAGTGGCAAATTAAGTTGAAAGTTCTGTAACACAAGGAAGTAAGTGAACCATGAGTTAAGACTGCATTGTCAACTGCTGTGTACTAGGTCAAGAATGAATTGGCGACCTCAATTTCTCTTAATTCAGCCTGTGCTTGTAGCGCCACCTTGAGGCCAGCCAGAGTTATGTTACTCCATTTCATCCATTGTGTTTTCTTTTGTGTAGCTGCCTGGATTCAAAAGCACAAATGACACACTATGTTGGCAAGCATGTGAAGAAGTCTAACCTATTCCAGACATGATAAAGACGTCTCTTGACATGTATATGTAAAAAAAAAAGGGTAGTCATAAAAATTAAGTGAGATTTTGTTTAAAGATCATAGAGTTTTTCCACTTGTGTCATGAGCTATGAGTGCCCCTGTGCGAATTTGCTCACACAGAATAATGTACATACACATAAAGTGATGCCATGGCATACAATATGTGGATGTATTTGCATTAACAGTGGTCCTATACAATGTTAAATTTAACCAACTCATGAAGTGTATGCCAAAAACGCACGAGAGAGAGAGAGTTCCTACTAAAGCACTTACAGCAAAGAGGGTATGTGTGTGGGTGCAGGTGACACAGTAGGATGAGGTAAGGCCTCAGTGGATTACTGAATAACCTCTAGAGGAGACAATAAGAGGCCGTCAGGGGGAGGAGAGGGGAGAGGCCAGATTAATGAAATATGAATGTGTTTACTGAACAGCTGTCATGGCAGCCTACGGCGTCACCTACACTGCAGCGGCCCCAGCCATCTTCACACACAGCTTTAAATCAGCATAGAACACAATCACCCACTGAAATTATCATCATCACACTCTTCGTCGCCATTTCCAATCGTCGCCCGTTCATCTACATTATCGTTTCATCATGCAAGAGAATAACGCCGCTGCAGGAAATTGAAGTTGGCCAGATCAATAAATACAATATAAAATTAAATTAGCTGCCAAGATGAGGTGGAAATGTGAAAATGAGTGTTTGGAGGCAAAGGGAGAGGCAGCGCTCTCCAGTCAAAACAATCAAAAAAACAGATTTTGGACACACGAGCAAACAGAATTGTGAGGCCACTGCTTCCTGTTATGGATTTAAAGGCCAGTTAAAAGAGGTGAGGCACGTATACTTTGATGTCCGTACCCCTGTGTGTGTGTGTGTGTGTGTGTGTGTGTGTGTGTGTGTGTATAGTCGTGACATCATTTCTGCAGTGTCTAATCAAGGAGAAAGGGAGCCCGGCGTTTGCAAGAGGGCTGTAATGGAAAAACAATTGACCTGCTTTAATAAGAATAAACATGATACCTGCACTTTGCCCCCCACTTTCACAGGGAGATAGAACACCTTCACCTGCGACGAAACGCATCGTAACCACCTGCAAAGCCATCTGAATGCATCTCAGCTCTCTTTTGAAGTTTTATCTTCTCTCAGTGAAGGATGGCGATTCGGTGCAAGGCAAGAAAAACTCCCAACTATTAATTTTCATATGAATGGGAATGTATGGTTGGTGGTGCTGGAGCGGCAGAGAAGTGAAAATTTCGGATGGCCCCGACACGCAGGGTTAATTCAAACCGCCTTTGATGTCCGTCTGAGTGTGTGTGAAATGAGCTGGTGGTCCAGAGTTCACACAAACAGCGCCTGACATAAGTGGCCGACATGTGTGCGTATACACGTGCTATAATAATCATCACACCAAGAGACCACTTGTGTAGACACATAGGATACCTGAGCTCATATATCCTGCACTGTATAGCGCCAGAACACCAATGAAAGCACAACTTTACTGTGTCAATGAGTCTTAAATCCACTGCACTCTTCAGGATTTAACTCCTCCTGAGCATCCCCACACATTCACTCACATGCCATCCACATCCACATGACAATGGAAGATAAGCTGCAGCCTGTAGGCAAAAACAGACTGCTGGCTTACACACACAATACCTATGTAAAGCAGACACTTCAGTCATACAGCAATAAAAGTCAGATTGAATTTTCAACCCTCATGTATATGGACCATATCTGATTGATTCTAAGGAGTCAGTAGCCTTAATCAAATAATCTCCCTTACCCCCGAACACAGCCTTGAAAACTAAAATATAGTCAGAAATCTGTGCACTATCTTACTTACTATCAATTACATTGACAGAGCAATTGCAGTGGTAATGCTAATTTAAATTGCAATATCCTACATGACTGCAACAATGGACCCCCACATCTAAACTATAGCGAGAGAAAAAGAGAACAAGAAGTCAGTCTGGAAGCCAGAATTATAATAAACAAACTCTGCAATTGGATTTTTAGTTTATTGGACAAGCTGTTGGGTTAGAACTCCGGACAATTATACAGAGCCAACCCCTGTTTACATGAATATCAAGTTTATGCATCGTTAATTAGTTTTTTTGTGGTAGCATACTTTTAAACCCATTTTAAATTATGGAGCTATTACTAAAATAATCAACACACAGCAGCATTTACAATGTGCTGGACTGAAGGACGGTTGCCCAGCAGTTTGATGAGTATACTAAGTGCTAAACCGTTTCAGTTTGAAATAGTTAACTGTAATAAGAGTCGAGGGAATGGAAAGATTTTCCCATTATCTTTAAATTCTACTGTGAAACAACACATACTGGGAGGTAATGATGTTCTCTTTGACTCTGATCTAATGTGTGATGGTGAGTTACAGGCCTTTAACAGCATCCTGCTTTGAGCTCCATCAACATTGTGTAGTAGTAGCCTGCGTTTGTGAGATTATTTAAGGTCTCTGTCTATGTTTCAATGGCAGCAGTAGACGGACATGTTTGTTAGTTTTGTTGAAAAAATAACTCCTAACCATTTTCACCATGTTTGTGCTGCTTATACACAGCCCAGGCTCTGTCAAAGGATATGTGAACAGACTACATGCAGCGCCTAGACATAAGTAGCAACAATGCTATTGGAAAGGTAGTTAGTGACGACTGCTGTTGGGGGGCGGAGCCTCTGAAGGAGGAGTTAGATAGGGCTGTATTTGTTTTGCTGGTCAGTTCAAATATCAACAAGCAGCTCTCTCTGGTATGGCACACTGTACCTTTAAGTGCTTTTATATTCTCCCTAACCTTAACCAAGTGCTCTGTGTGCTTACAAATGTTTCAGTACAATATTTTTCAACAGGGAAAATACTCTGTATATCATCATTATGCTGATAAAATTGTAATTCAGATGGGAATACATTTTGTTGAATAGTGTATATATGTAATTTCTAGGAGACAGGGTTGGTATACTGTATCGGTGAACAGCAAATGCGTGCATACGCATGGGTGAGTGTATGTGTAGCTGAGCAACTGCAACGGTGGAGCACAAATCCCATCAAACAAGGGAGCCCTGGGAAAAGGGCCAGAGGCAGAGATGAGAGCGAGGCCAGTTGGAAGCCAAAGAAGGGGGTGGCTAGGCTGTGGAGGGAGCGGCAGGAGGAGCTCTGACAGATTTTACAGAGGGGGAGAGAACAAGCTAACAGGAGACACTACGATCTGTAGAATCAAAAAGACGTAGGTAGCCCTTTTGAAGACACCTCTGAGATGGCAGTAGAAAGTCTGCACTGCCTACATGATTGAAAATGAATAAGGCTCTTTCGAGGACTTCCACGGTAGTACGGCATGTGAGAGCCACCCACTGCCGCGGCACGCCAATTAAAGCTATTCAGAACTGTGACCAATCAATCACAGACTGGTGCAGGTGGAAGTGAAGAAGAAGAGGACAAAATTGCCGAGACGTCAGCACACACACCCAACCTCTCTCTCCCATGCACACACTAGCAGCAGCCACAACAAAAACAAATACATTTTGCTCACAATGGAAAATAAAACGTCCCACCAACCACTTCACACTGAGAGAAGCACTCCCTCTGCAGCGCAATGAATAGAGCACTTCACACCTGGAATTTTCTAGGGCACCACGCCACTCTACATTACCACCGCAACTCACTCAGGGAACTGTACCCAGCTCTTTCTCTCTGTCAAGCACAGATACTACCACAGACATGCGCTCTTTCAAACATCAAATGGAAGAAGACTGAAAAATCACACAGGCATGCCATGCGCACACACTCTCTGCAAATAATGGTGAAGCGAGACAGAGACCAGGAGAAAAAAGATTTTCAGTGTAGGCAAAATAAAGCATTTACATCTGACAGGGTTGGAGCTTTAGCAGACCTATTCTATTTTTGTCACATAATGCTATATTGTCTCTCCCTTCCTCCAAGTGCAAAGCCTTCTTTTTTTCTCTCCCCCAAAAAGCCACTGGTAGCATAAATACATCCGCTTTTTGTTTTCCTTGAATTCATCGGGCAACAATTAGTTGTACAAAAACGGTCCCCAAATGTACCACAGTGAGTGTCAGCGAGATTAAGACACACTGGCCATTGCCATTTGTTCTGTGCTGACACTTAAACGGTTGTTACCCCCAGTGGGCTCTACTCTACAGCTCCACCGTGGTAATTCACTGCACTGGAATCAACACACACACACACACACACACACACACACACACACACACACACAAACGGTGAGATGTCCAGAGAAGACGTAAAACCCTGAACAAGCAGCATGCACCATGTAGCACTGTGTCTTTTAAGCCTGCATTATTGATTTCCTTCAGCTGACTTTACTCTGAACCTCAGCAAAGTAAATAAATAGAAAATACATTTTGATTCAAAGAAGAGATATCTAGGAACTGACTTATCTGCTTCATTCATTATTATCAGTTCTGGTCAAAGTCAAATGAAATATGGTACATTTCTGCAGGTTTTTGGTTCGAAAAACGTTTTCTACATGCTTTGTGAAATATCAGCAGTGATTATGGTTAGGCAATTTAAAATAACTCCACAATATGAAAATTGAGATACAGAACAGTGACAATATATAATCAGGTTCTAGTTTTTCTAAAATGTCACAAAGTAAAAAAAAAAATAGAAACGCTATTTCAAATAATTCCTTCTCACACCAACCCAGCAATATCTGCATGCAGGGCTGCACTCTGCAGATATACTGTATTTTATTTTCATTTATATAAACACTGACAAACAGTGCTAGGCTATCAAGCAGGGGAGCTGAGGAATCCTTGTACCCTTCCCCAGTGTCAGAGAACTGATATAAAAGGCATAAAAATGAATTCAACTTGTTTGTGTGCCCTTCTGTTCCCCTGTCAGGCCAGGGGAGTCTGAGGCTGGGAGTAATGGTGCTGACCAGATCCCACACTGCTTAACGTTCAGGCCTTCCAATGGTTTTATGTGACTCTAATGTCCACAGCTATTTTGCAGTGTGTTTTATTTTGTTTTTGTATGGGGTAAATACACAGTAAATGCTAGAGGTGGCAAATAAACAGAGAAATGTGGGTAACATGAGGATTTCAGAAAAAATAAAAAGGGACTAGCTAACGGTCCATGTCTAAGCGTTCACAACCCTGATGTGCAACCCTAATGACCTGCTATGCCAGGTTTTAAAATGGGATGGTACATATATGAGGACACACAAAGGGATACTTAACTACATAAACAAGGCAGCACATTTTATTTCTGATTATATGTATAACGATTAGAACTAGTTATTGAACCTCATGAATAAATTGGTCATTTCCCAAAGCAGTAAAATCCTCTCAATTCAATTCACTTAGAGTTTTGGCTTCTGATAATCCTTCAAATGCATTAGTCTGTCAGTCAACCTGGACTTCCTGGATTGTATTTCATCATCTCGCTAGTACCTGAAGCAACACGCCAACCAATTCAGCTCCTGGCCTTGTTCTAATATTTATGGTCATAACTCCCATTTTCATAATCATGTTTACTTAGTGGTTGACAAAGCATTTGAATGTATTTTATAGTTTTATTTTTTTGTACATTTGAGAATGTCAGCTTGTTGAGGCTAATCAAAAATAGTTCTGTAGAAGAATAAACAATATTTTAGTATTCAATTTATTTAATTTGTTTTTTAAATGATACCTAGCCCTATACTATTCATGATTTATAATTACACAAATATTTATATTTGCAAGAATATGCATAATTTGACAAGTGTCAACGTGTAACTGAATGGTGTATAGTTTCAATTCCATTTCAGGAGTGTCATAATCAATTGCTTCTATTGCACAAGATCCATAAGAAAATGTAAAAGGTGGTGACACAAGCTTTCTGATGAGAAAAGAAGATAATATTAATGGAGAATAACAGCTCAGTTTGTACAAACATGAAAATGTTTGACTTCCTAAAAAAACTTGATAATTATTTGTATGATTAATAGTCAGTTACACTTTACCCTATGGATTTTATAGCAAGGTGACACTACTGTGCCATGGTTGTTCATCAGTCCTTTCACCTATTCATTTCACCCTAAAGACCTTAATAAGACTAAAGCAAGGTGTGTATTAATGCATGCAAAATGATTAAAGGAGAGGTCCTGCGAGTAAACTACCCATCCAGCAGAAATAGCCTGTGAAGTTTCACACAGCCAGATAACACGTTGCTGTTGTGTAAGGTCCAGACCAGAAGATGGAGGGGATGGAAGGGGAAGGGGAGGGAGGTAGAGCTGAGTAAGGAGGCCAGAAAGCTCTCTCTCTCTCTCTCTCTCTCTCTCTCTCTCTCTCTCTCTCTCTCTCTCTCTCTCTCTCTCTCTCTCTCTCTCTCTCTCTCTCTCTCTCTCTCTCTCTCTCTCTCTCTCTCTCTCCTTTAAAGGTAACTGCTCATAGTGAGGGGAGGGACCTTCAACTCTTCCTGTAAACTGTCTGCAAGCTTAAGGAGCTATTAAATCAAGAAACAAATGGCACTAATCAGCCCACACATCATCGTCCAATAATGGATCCTCACAGAGAGGGAGAGAGGGGTGACTCGTACATCAGTTTTAGAAAGTGAGGAGGGGGGTTGTGGAGTGAGAGCAGTGGCGATTTCTAGTATAGCACTGGGCATTTGAGACAGATTATTTGAAATTTCTGCAGTCAGCGATAGTGAGTAAATCCACCAGTGTACTTTATAGAGATATCTGTTTGTTGGGGCCGGCTGTCTTAGCCTTGAGCAACTAGGAAACTAGGAAGCCAGAGGGAGCTTTGGAGAAGTACGAGAGACATTTGGAATTGTGCTTCAGCCTGCATACAACATCTCCCTCAAGTCATAACAATATACCTGTGCAGATCAAAATGAACCAGAAGCTTCAGTAATGTTAATACACACACACACACACACACACACACACACACACGCAGGGAGCCCAGTGTTGAACTGAGATAAACCTGCAGGCAGCATGTGGTCAGCGGGGCCTGCAGATGAAGCGTCGACCACAGAGCACAGAAAAGCACAAAGTGAACAGCAAAAGTAGAGGAAAGCAAAAGAAAAGCTGATATGAAAACGGGAGGAAATGCCGGACCCATTATTCGGCACACCGTCTCTACGTGTGGGTTTATTGATCTGCATGTGTCTTTTGTTCTCAGGCTTACAGTAATCAAGAGCAGCAAACAGCAGGAGGAGGAGGGCTTGTTTGCGAGGCAGACAAATCTTCACAGTGCAGACAGAGCCGTAAAGTGCTGGTCTGAATGGATGGGTTCGGGAGCAGTCGTGCACCTGGCTAGATTATTCATGCTGATTAGACTATTCTTATTGAAATACAGTTGAAAAAGTCCAACGTGTGTTACGCAGCTTCTCCATTTAAGAGGCTCTAGCTAAATTGAAATTGCTAACATGACTTTATGTGCATGTGTGTATGAGGCAGCAGTGGAAAGTACATTTAGTTAAAAAAAAGTGATATATTTTTGATTAATATAGTTGCTACATCGCACTATTTTAAAGCGATCACCTATACAGTGTGCACAGTTCAAAACACAGGTCTCTCAGGTCACTCCGCCTTGCAGTAAACAGAGGAGAAACCTTTCTTGTATCCCACAACATTTTATCCAATCAGGAGAGAGAACTCCACAAAGGGGCGAGAGTCTTTGTCCGTGAACGCAAATGCTGAATGTTTACACAGCTACCACAGTAAAATTCTGTGTTATGTTAATGCATCAGTATTATGTATATACTATCTATGGTATTAACACTTGTATATGTTATGTATTGTTAGGAATTAGTCAGCCACAGAATGAATAGTTATACATTTGTTACTTTAAGTGCGTTGAGTTGATACTACTTGGAGCTGCTTCTTTTACTATACCAGTGCTTCTCAAATGGTGGGGCGTGCCCCCCTGGGGGGGCGCCGTGAGTTGTCAGGGGAGGCGCGGGCTGCCTTGATTTCCAACTGACCAAAATATATATATATTTTTGTATTTATTTTTTTTTTGCTAACAAGCGCGATGTGTGCTTATGTATGGTCATATCCGCGCGAAAGGCCGCGATTTGCCGTAAATAAATGTCCGCATGTGTCTCCAAGTGTCTCTGTAGGCTATTTAAAAATAAATCAAGCAAGTAGACTAATAATAACATTACTGAATTTTTGGTTATCGCATCACAGAAGGCCTATTGGCCTATAATAATAAAAAAACACCACCTTAACTATGTTTACAGTTTAATTTTTTTTTCAATGAAATGCAAACCTCAGTGAATCTTTTGCTCTTGTTTCTCTGTCCTGAGATTCACACAGACTGAGCAGTCTTGTTTAAATGTTACAAATTGAGCTAATAAACTGAACTTAGAATTTTTTGCTGCAGAAGTTATCTCAGCTATTTTTTGTTATCTCATTTGATAATAAGGTGATTGTATGCAGAATGCTCATGCCAGAAACTCATACAGTGGTTTTGTACAGATAAATAAATAAATATTAGCAGGTCCTCAATAGTATTTCAATTTAGGGGGGGGCGCGAAAAAATTTCTGTCCCCCAGGGGGGGCATGACAGAAAATAATTGAGAACCACTGTACTATACCAATATAACTACTTCTGGGATATGAGCATCTCATATCCCTGGGATATGAGATGCCACACTGCATGTGTATCTTAAAACTGCAGTAAGTACAATGAACATGTGTGTCCACCTGGTTTCTAAATGTGTATATAAAAATAATATCTGCCTTTATCTCTGATAAACCATCAAATCACTGTAATGTCAGCACGTGGGTGTAGGCACACCGTTCATGTGTGCCCATTAGAAATGTTCTGAATAAGCCTGGGGATATGGAAACAATGCCAGTGTCCACCGCCGCCTCTCATCACCACATACTGTAACACATCAAACACCGCAGCACACAGGATAATGAGGAGGATAACGACTATAAACAGCATACGTCTGCTCACATTTAAATTTACCAATTCTCGTCCTAACCCTCTATCATTTCATCCATCTTAAATAGTTTGAATCTAAATATACATACAAAAAACGCCTGAGCATCCATCTCAATTGTCAAGCTATTCTTCATTCTCTCTCTCTGTAGAAACCCTCCCTCCTCCACTCTTAAAGCCGCCCACTCTCCTTGTCTATCCGCTCTGCACACTCCTCCATTTGAAACTTCCAACTCCTCCGATACATCACTCACCCTCTCTATCTCCCGTTCACTTCCCCGGGGAGGAATAGTTTTTTGACCAAACTTGGGCAAAATATATTACAATGTGATTTTAAACATTTAAATAAGTAAAGTTTTTTATTTTGTATTTGTATGCATAATCTACGAGACATCAAAATATTGTAAATTTCTGTGTTGTTCCATAAGTCAACCGAATTCAAAACAGTCAGCTATTTTTGTTCCGCCCCATCTTTGCCTTTTTCTTTCTTTCACCAACTATACCTTACAGAGCCGGCCCGAGGCATAAGCGAACTAAGCGATTGCTTAAGGCCAGGACACACCGGCCCGATAATCGGCCATCGGACATGGTTGGAGAGTCTGAAGGGGGCGGGGACACAAATCTGTTTGGTGTGTTCGGTGACGTCGGCCGTCGTAGATGTCGTCGGGCTTCTTTCAGTCGGAGCAATTTGATTTGTGGAGGGCTAGCAAATAAGTGAAGCCCGGAAGTGAGGCGGGTAGCACAAACAGCAAACAACAGCTAGCCATTGTTTTAATGTGTTTGTTTGTTTCGTTCAGCGAGTACTCACATGCATCAACCCCTGTTGACTGCTCGACACCATGCTCGACACTCTCTGCTAAAAATGGTGCTCTTTATGGTCCATAAATATAAATACGTATTTCTATATATGTTTATGGTCTAGAGAGCTGTCCCATCATTTCCGGCTTCCGTATTTTTTGGGCCACAATACAGATTAGCGTCGCCTGCTGTTATGGAGACATTACGTCCCGCGCAAGCGCAGAGCATACAGAAAGTCAGTAGTCGGCTGGGTGTGTTCTTGTCACATTTTTGTGTTTGTGTGTTTGATATTTACATCATATTATGCGAATGTAAGTTATCATACAAAAAAAGGAATACAATGTTTTGGTCTAGATAGTTAATAGCCTAATAATTGAATCAGTTCATCTGGTAGGTAATCCGAGGTTAAGTGATCACATCACGTTCACGTCCTTGCACAGTAGGGGAGAACGGGGGAATCTGAGGCATCGGGTAATGTGAGCCACCCCCTGTATCTAGGCAACGGAAAACATTTGTGGTCATGTGAGATATATGTTTTCAAGCCCCTCTCATTTCCCCATGGCCCAGAAAGAGAGGACCTCATGGTGCTGTGGTAAGCATGTTTTTTTCACCAAAATAGGGCAAATGTAAAAAGTGGCTCAGATTACCCCGTTCTCCCCTATGTATTGAGTTTATTTAAAAAACATTTGGAAATGGAGCTACCTTCAGTTGCCCATGCTCTGTGTATAGTCTAAAGCCTATTTTCAGCCTCTTCTGCTTCGTTCCTCTGACTGCATTTAAATGTGTTCATTATAGTACAGAGAAATATGTCCCATAAAAGAAAAAGAGAACCAAGCCCATCCCAGACGACCCTGCATAATATTTTATTTTAAATTAATATTTTTATGGAAAATCCATGTGTCTTTCTTCAATAGTTCCTTATTCATCCGACCCAGTGTCTCCAAATTATTTGTTCAAACAAAATTCCTCAGATTTAGCATCTTAATTTTCCTCTCAAAGTACACCAGATTCATGCATTTCACTTTAAAAAGGTAAAAAAAAAATCTCCCAGGGGGCCATACCCCCGGACCACCCTAGCAGGTTTGGGATCTCGGCTGGCTACTATTTTCACCCAGCTGGACATTGGAGGCAATAGTGGAAAACACTGGGTGTGTGAATGACATTTAACAATAGTCAATGATTTGGGCAGCGCTAACATAGGAGAGGGCCCCCCAATCAAATTCTGCTTAGGGCCCCATGAAGGCTTGGGCCGGCCCTGATACCTCGCTTGTCAGAAAAAATAAAATCTCAACCGAGAGGAGCTGCACAGACTACATTATATTCAACTTACTTTGTTGTCTCTTTCCATGTAAGACAAACCAAAAAATAATTTGCACACACTTTACATTTTTTTTGTCTGTGAAAATAAACTGCGCATGAAGAGGAAGGGGGCGCAGGGGGAGGCAATCTTGTTACCAGCCGGCATAGCCCTGGGAAGATTTCTATCAGACACACGTATAGAGAGAGGCATCCATTTAGAAAATGGCTTTTCTAGGCATGCTGGGCCATTTAGCACACCCTGTGACGACTCCTGTTTGGGGCCATGATAAATGTTCTTTCATGCCCGCTCTCCCCACACTGTCAGGCCAGCATACACATAAACACACAGCCATGTGGGCACCCTGCACAAGACATAACTGGGATGGTAGTAATATGTTGTATGTACATCCATACAAACAGTACATCCCTCTAAATATCTTATAGGTGGAACAGTTACCCAATTACTTAAGTCGGTGACTGACAGGAATTATAAGAAATGAATGAGCAAAGCCTGTTTACAAGCAAAACTTCCAAGCATTTCACACTCCCAGCTTCTCATCATAGATGATTTGCTTTTTTTCTGTGACTAATGTAATAGTTCAGTTGATATGTTTTGGTTTTCGACTGTTGGTTGAGCAAAACAAGAAATTTGATAGCAGCAGCTTGGCATTAGGAACTTGTGATTGACATTTTCCTTTAATGTTTTCTAACAATTTATAGACCAAATCAGTCTTTCAAGAAAATATTTAACAAATAATGGGTAGTGCAGTAACTTCCCTAACATTCTTAGGTAGTTGGAACGATGGCCCGTTTCTTTTTAGGAGTTAAGATGATGCCCCTTCCTCTTTGGCTCATATACCCTGTGGGTTCCCTCAAAAAAGTCAACAAGCTTGAATAAAGAGTTTTTATCAAAAGTTGGTCATGTGTGCACACAGAATGTTTACCACATAATAACAATATAATTTCACCTTGAAACCATGTGTGCCATAATTGTAGAGGTCTGCTGCCATTTACAAATTCATGATGCTCACTGGGAAATACTGAGAAAACATTTGCACAAACTGCAAAAGGCAAATAGTTTGACGAGTAAACATTCTCTGCTGTGTATATCATTTATACTGGGTGAGTGCTAAAAAAAGAAAAAACTCTCTCTATCATGCAACCTGAGTATCTGATACCCACTAATGGCCATTAACCTTTAAACCTGTCAAATTCCTTCCTTTTCTCTGGGATCCATCAACGTCGCCACCGTACTAACAGCCATCGCACAAACCACTGTAACTGCTAGCATTAAAGGCACCACAGGCACCGTACCGGCTGGATGAATCACAGTCACCCAAACAGCAATAATGAAGCGTTTATCTCAGGGTGCATTACAAACCCTGGAAGCATGGGGAACATGTGCACATGGCAGAAATATGATGAAACAGTGTCAATCACACTCTGCTCAACCATCTGCTCCAACACAAGACAGACACATGTTACATATAACCTCTTGCAATGACGTAAACAGCCAGTGCCAAATACTGCTAAATATGTGACCGTTTTAACACAAAATTAGGAGTTATGTCTTTAAAAATCATATATGCTTCTGAAAATATTAAGTTTATTTGTGCCAGTGTTTACTCACTTTCAAACTCTGATTTCATAAAATGTCAATCCAGAAGTGTGAGCAGTGAGATCTGGCTTGAGGAAATTCTTGAAAAAAGATAAGCAAATCTACTTAAAACAAAAAAAAGTAAAATGATCAGAGAACAAAGTTAATACTGAACCTGACTATCCTTAAAATAAGAACTCTTTTTGTGCAGGGCTCATGCAAACACATTGTTTCACAGACAAACACAACACACACATTTGGACCCTTTCGTTGTACAATCTTGCCCAGTCAAATCCTGCGTATTAATAATGCAGGGAAATGTGGCACATCACATGCGAGCATTGACGTCAACTTACCGATCTCATCTGCTGAGTTCCGGTGACGTGCTGCAGAACCTTTTCCAGCTCCTTCTCAATGCGTCCGGCCCAGTGAATCATTCTGTAAAATAAATTAAGACGAGTGAGTGAGTGAGTGAGTGAGTGAGTGAGTGAGTGAGTGAGTGAGTGAGTGAGTGAGTGAGTGAGTGAATTTAAGGCCACCTCAAACTCCCCTATTTCTGTCCATATATCTTTCTCTACTCAAGCTTTCACACTCTAACACTTTTTCCGGGTCCCTATCTGGAAGCATTCCTACCCTACCTCTGCTAATGTCTGGGTTAGTCATCAGCACCCTCTCCCCCTATCACACCCTGCATATATCTGGCCCGCCCTGGCAGGAGCAGCAGCCCTGGCTGTCTTGGCTCGGTTGGGATCAGCGGCTCTGCAGTAAAACTGCTCAGGTCTGACAGAAATGCACCCTAAGCAAGAGCTGATCTCCGTTAGCCCAAGCCAACTTTGGATTTAAGAGATGAAACGGCTCTAGCTCATCACTGTAGATCTCTCCACAAGCAACAAATGACTTAATGGATCAAGATTTGCACTAGATCATTTGGGCTAACCAGGATACAAGCTGGATAAATCCCATGTTCATGTCCAACAAAAAAAGAAAAAAAGACACATTAAAGCTGATCTTTAAGCAATCAGATGAATACATTATTTAATGTGTTTCTGAGCCAACTACTAACTCCGGGCAACCTTTTCCTTTCGACAGCCTGCAGATAGCTAATCGCTAGCATCAACAGCAAAACACAAAAGAGCCTTTTTGTCTTTTAATATGATTACAGAAAGAAATGTCATCTTTAAATGTCAGATTTTCTCAGAAGACAAGAGGGAAGACAGACTTATTAAAAAACACAAATCTGCCAAGCAGTGACAGCTGCGCTTGCCATAATCACCAAGCCCGAGCAGGGCCTCATCAGGAGAGTAACATGCGAGCGAACGCACCACACAGGTGTACGTACACAATGCTTCTGTTTACAGGGACAAGATTAAGGGGAAGCAAGAGAGGCCAACTCAAAGCACCGCACAGAGCGGGGCCACTGGGGAGCAGGCAACCGACTATGAAAAGGTCACCTCGATATGTATTGAAAACAAGCTAACAGTGAGAGCAGAGCTGAGCAGGACACAGTGATACTAACTGTGAGGGACAATATCTCTGCCCCAAGAGACTTCTTACGCAACTTCATTAGTCTACATTCTACACACACACACACACACAAACACACACACACATGTGTGAATATATAAACAGCTTTGACAGAATGACATGCCATAAGACGGTCCAACATACAGTATATAGGGGTCTTATATTGCAGGTACATGTATATTTACACATACCATAGAGCAAGGCAGTCTTGTATTAGTTAAGCAGCATAATATTGCCCCAATCAAACATTTGAGATTTGATTGTGATTATTTGTGGGATGAGTGGGTAATATTGTCTACAATGTGGACTTGATGGCCAAGCAGGTAAAGATGAGTCCTATTCAGTTCACTCAGCTAGGACTAAGGCTGGCCATAATTCAGTTATTCTGATTGTGACTCAATTCTCATCTGGATTGTCCTGGATTGGATACTAATTTTCACAGATGTGTAAATGGATGAAGGGTAAGATGACAAAGTTTAGAAAAATTGAAGTAGCATGAGGTCTCAAATAATTAAAAATGTAACCATGGGATATTAAATACTTAATAATAAAAAGTGCTTATTATGATTATATTGATTTTGTCCCTGCTGCCCATCCGAATACAGAGACGGAAATTGAGTTTTGATGGAGGACCTGTGTGTCAGCAACACACCAGCAGCTTCGTGTTCATTACGCTGCAATGAATCTCGTCATTCCAAGTTCAACGCAGAAATATCTTGAATGCCAAAAGGAATTGATCAGTCCAGAAAAATCAATGAGGGACAGCATTTAAACTGTATCATAACACCGTGACTTTAATGGTATTGCGATAGAATTACTACATCCATTCATCTTCCATCTCTACAGACATACCTGCAAGCCAAATCAAGCCACAGCTTCTATTTTCTACATACATTCAATACATCAAGAAAAATCAATAAGACACTAACATAGGCCTACTGATATCCGTGTTCCAGTGACAGACAGACCATGGAGCCTTAACACAACCACCATGCATCATCAGGTAAGATCACGTTCAGCTGACCTGACAACACCTGAAAGGCATGATGCATTTGTGTAAAATGTTGCACTATGACTTGAGATTCATGTTGGACTTAATGTAAATCAAAAAGGATAAAATATTGTACAGTTCCAAATATACAGATATCTCCAATCAGTAACAACTTCAGATAATTCAGGAGACACTTTAATCATGTACTATGAGGCCCAATGATCAATAAATGTTGGTAGACTTAATGTTTTGAAAGCTGGGACCTCTCTTTAAAACACAGTTAGTTAGTTGTCATTTGCACGACATGAAACCCAACTGATGGTCTTTGGCTCTCTGTAGTACGATGCAGTGATTAAATATTGCTATTTGGCACCTTTGTTTTTGATGATTTGTTTCAGCGAGACATTATGGAAAATCAGAAAATGCGATGAAATGAGATTGGATGGACGGCCCGTGTGTCAGTCTCACACCTTCACCATGTTCAGTCTGCTGCAATGAATCTCGTCATAGTGCAGCCTCCAATGTGTTGAAGGGCAGAAGGTGGACTATTTTTGCATGCGTGAAAATAACAAAATTTAGGGGGGGAAATTGCTCCCGAGTTTCATATTAGTTAAGGAAAGTGAGGATATTTTACATTCCTAGAGAAGATTGTGCATCCATCCTTTTAGATACCAGTTATCGAAACAGGCGTCCTCCACATAATTTAGAAAATGTGGAAAAAAAACATCTCCATGCAAACACCTTCTTCTTCTACTCCAAACATAAACAAAAAACACATAATAGTAAAAAAAAAATGTATCAAGCTTTTATGTGGCAAATGTACACTTTCGCTGCACTGCTGTCAAATTAACTGGGACATTATGCCCTTTCGAATGGACACATTTCCTCAGCTAGCCCTCCAACACACACAAGCTCCACCCGGTGTGTGTGTGTGTGTGTGTGTGTGTGTGTGTGTGTGTGTGTGTGTGTGTGTGTGTGTGTGTGTGTGTGTGTGTGTGTGTGTGTGTGTGTGTGTGTGTGTGTGTGTGTGTGTGTGTGTGTGTGTCAGGGATATACACTCGATGGACAGCAGCAGCAGCTCCCCATGCACTTCAATTAGGTAACTGTCGATTTCTGGCAAATTACACCATGACGTGGGTGACACAAAACCCACTTTTTAAACCCAAGAGATTACTAAATATAATGTAGGAAGACCTAGAGAATTTATCGTATTCTCATCTGATTAAACAGGGACACCGGTAAATTTGAATGATAACAAGTAATGAGATTAACATTGTCTTAGCATTTATTCATGCAGAACAAGAGATGTAGATTATAAAATATATTCAAATAAAGAAAATGTCATCTAAACATGCCTTTTCATTTGTTTGCTAAATCCACCGAACGCAAGAAAAAGTACAAACATTAAATTTTGTTTTATGGTGCACAGGTGATCAAATCAATGATGAAGTTAATTGTGGTTTTAAGTGAAACAACAGTCATATAAGAGAACAGATTTTTCTCTCAAAGTCACTTTGGCCCTGAAGCCCTAAAGATTTCAAAGTGATGATCCAGTGGATGCATCAGAGAGCAATCCTTTAGATTCTTGTCATTTCTGAGAACCTGACTGACTAATCATCACTACAGGCTACACATCATGTCCACTTCAGATCCCCATGTAGACCCAAGTGAGGAACTGTTGCACGCTGCAAAAATAAAAATCCTCTCTTTTGTGGGGGGGAAAGGGGTTAATTTAATTTCTTTTTTGAATAGATCTACGATGCAAAGGTGGTAAAATACCTATTGCAAAACAATTTCCCAATGCAGCTGATGCATATATATATATATATATATATATATATATATATATATATGTATAAGCTATAATAAAATGCTCGTTTATGATCACTGCATAAACTCCTGAGGGCATGCTGCTCCATTAATCCCCCAACAGACTCTAAAGTAGGCTATAGTTTAGGAGTTTGGGTGACAAACAAGCTGAGATGAAGGGACTTTACCTGCAGGTATAAAGAACCCAGCGCTCCTGTGTCATTAACTAATTGGTTCAGTCTGAATCTAAATTATTCCGTTAAAAACAGAAGTCCTGCAGTGGGGTATTATTATTTTCACTGTGCGTGTGCAGCTATCCAGTGGAGGACTTTTTAAACTATAGCTTCGTTGTAGCTCAGCCTATCCATCACGCGTAAATGGGATATTTTCCCCCAGCGATAGCAAAAACAACACATCGACTATTATCATTAGGCTATACTAGTTTCTCCTAATGGATGTTCCGTAAATGATTGCTTGGCTGGCTTAATTCACTAGGGGCACCTGTGCACGCTCCATATAGCATTTTTCCTAGTTGACTCTAACATAGCCTATTGAATATGGCTCTGGGTATTAAATGCCATTGACTACCCACAACGAAAACAACAATATCTAGGCTTTGTGAGAGAGAGATCCATAACGCACGCAGCGTCAAAGACAACTGTGTCATCGGGGACAGTCAGCCTCCTCGCACCAAGGTAAACAGCGCTGCATGTTGTGCGGGCTTGCCGGGGCCACCTGTCCTACTTCCGCGCCCCGTACCCCCGGTTTATCCCCCCCCCCCTCAAAACGGCGCAGGGTATACTTACGTGTAGTGCTGAGGGAAGAGGTGGGTCCCGTCTGTCGGCGTGGACACGCATATGATAAGTACAGTTTGGATGGCGAAGAGGCAGAAAACACCGTATGACTGCGCACAGATCGCCATTTTCCATTAAATATTCAAGAAACTGGGGATAAATACGAGATGGACCGGAAGGGCAGTCTCTCCCAGTTTAGCTAAGAATAACCGAGCTCCAGAGAAAGTGTGTGGCGGGCGGGGAGGTGATGGTTGGCGGAGGCTTCTGGACACTTCAGATGGCAATGAAATCTCAATCTAGAGACGGCTGAAGACACGGGAGACTCAGGGTGAGGAAGAAGATGCTCTGCCACTGCTGCTGAATTGACTGGCTGCCTATTCGCGCACTCGCTGTCTTCCCTGCCTCTCCGCCGTCACGCGCACATTTGCTCCTTTTCTCTCGCACACTCTCTCCAATGTAACAACCACACAGAAGTCAAGCTGGACACGACAAGGGAAGAGTTTTTATCCCGGCTTTCAAAATAAAAAAATATATATATATATTTTTTTTAGGGCAATTGTAGCATTTACAGTAACAGGAGTGCGCAGGTGTAACACATGGAAATGCATTATGGGTAATTCCAGGTGCTACACAGGCGGAAATGTATAAGATCAAATAGGCCTATCACTGTTGTATTGTCAGTCAAATGCGTACCTATACTGGGAGAACAATGCTCCCACGTGGCAATATCCTATAGCCTTAATGGACTTTTCGGACAAACATATAAAAGCGGGGCAACTTGATACAAGGTTTGCTGTGCAATTGTGGTGCACGGCTTAGGGCAACACTCAAGCATTAGTTCTGTTGGTTTAGAACGTGAATTACTTTATTTTGAAGGTCAAATTGGCTGAAATCCTGCATTCAATCGGTCTATGTGTGGCTCTTGATCCGCCGCTGCCACAAGCGGTCCATTTACAGCCTATTCCTGAGCGACAGACGGGGGCGCGCATCAGGCCACCCCCTCTTCCTCCTCGTGTCCACTCTCCCCTCCTCAAACTCGGGTTCATGAGAAGAAATCAAGGCTTTCTTTCGGTCATTAGAGGCCTGACTCTAGAGGGGCGGATTGAATTAACTGGAGTGTAAACATCCAGCTATCACCTTGGGGCTGCGTTCCAACTGCATTTGTTCTACTTATTAGCACATCTGGTCCAGTGCATGAACAGTTTTGAATGCAAGGGAAATTAATCATCCAATTTTGGACAAACCTAGCTAGTTTCATGCTGTCACCCACCGGCTATTAAAGGTGGTGACAGTGATTCTGGCGAATGCTTGTTGTTAAAAAAATATGCTTTTCAAAATCAGTGAATATCTCCTCACAATGCGCTACCTGTCCGTACTGTATGTGCACTCAAAAATCTAGTGTTAATTAATACACAGCCTAAGCAGCTAAGGTTGGCCCCCTTTGTTTACATACCAGTTTACAGAGCCTAGGCTGTGTATTAACACCAGATTTATTTTCAGTCGACACACAGTACAGACAGGTAGCGGATCGTGAGGAGATATTCACTGATTTGGACAAAAAAAAGTTGACAACAAGCATTCTCCAGAATCACTCTTTGTTCCTCAGAACTGGGATCCTCTGAAAAATCATAGCTTGTTAATAATGTTTACTTCAGAGATGCAAGTTTTCCTCTAGATATAAGTCAGAGGCTGTTCATTTGAACGGTAAACAAGGAGGTGAGATGCACAGAAACCTGAGAGTAAATCTAATTCAGCATGAAGTTACCCCCGGAGGAGTGAATATCTCCCTCCATCAGCTGTATGTGTGTTTGTGTTTGTTTGTTGCTGTGTAGATTTGTGTGTGTGTGTGTGTGTGTGTGTGTGTGTGTGTGTGTGTGTGTGTGTGTGTGTGTGTGTGTGTGTGTGTGTGTGTGTGTGTGTGTGTGTCTTGACACTGTGCGTGCACCTGTACCTGTCTTATTGCCTTTTTCTGCAATGCTGTTTGTTTCTCTGATCTTCCTATTTAAACCCTAGGGCTCAGCATATATGTGACATCTTTGCACCAAAACAAACACTTTATTCAGGTTCAGCGATGCAATATAGAACAGTATAGAATTACAGCTTTTAAGTTAAACGTGTTTGAGATGCGTTGCTGCTTACAATATGCCTTACGGCCTCAGAGGGTTAAGAACAGGCAACACAGCCCCTTTGTCCAAACACAGAATGTTAATGGTAGAGTCTGCGATTTTGGAGAATGCATCTGGTCAAAATCACTTTTTGTCAAAATCAGCAAATATCTCCTCACAATCCGCTACCTGCCAATACTGTGTGTGCACTGAAAAAAATGCAGTGTTATACACAGACTAGGCTCTGTAAACGGGCAAGCTGCTACCTACAGTGGGCCCACTTTGTTTAACCCTTTGTTTACGTACCAGTTTACAGAGCCTAGTCTGTGTATTATAACACCAGATTTGTTTTTGGTGCACATATAGGAAGTTTTATCAGAGATATTCACTGATTTTTGGCAAAAAGTGATTTAGACAACTGTGCAGGATCGCTGACTCCACCTCTAAGGTACATGATCAAGCCTTTTGTTTTTTTCCCCAGGTGTTTCTAAGTCAAAGCCAAGGTTCAGGACAACTCTGTCCCCTCGGCAGCTCCTAAGTGAGTCTTACATCCCTTAGCTTATTTGCTATGCGCGGCAGGCAGAGGCAGCCGGTCGTGTGGCTGTTGTCCTTGGCTCAGTCAGTCAGCAGGGGACACACAGGTGCTCTGCTATAGAAAGCCACACAGCAGTGGGCAGGGTCACCACACAGCGCTTCTGTCTCCTTACTGACAGAGAAGACGGGGCTGTTTGGCTAGAAAGGACACACTGCAGGGCATAGACCCCAGCAGGAGAGGAGACAACCCACCTGATGGTGGGGATGAAGAGCTACAGCAGCGACCCTCTGCTTATGTACATGGATGTCATGAATCATTCAGTCACTACTAATATCTAGGCTAGTTCCTTAGGAAGTGGATTTTTTTTTTTAATTCAGTTATTAATACCCAGAGATAATACATTTTGAGACATATTGAGCAAAGCTACTCCCTCTTATCCAACCCTCCAAAAATGTTAGTTGAAAAGCAGGACACGGTCATGTTTTGATTTATTATCATTTCCTGTGCGGAGAAAAATGACCTTAATTGATGGCTGTACTCTCACGCACATTAATTCACAGTACTAGATTTCCCATCAAGATATTAATGATAACAACAAACGGATACCGGTAAAGTGATGTGGTTCTGGCTGACTCACACTAAACACTTCTGCTGACTCACACACACCCTTCTTTTCTCCCAGCTGCGTTCAAACAAACATTAAGCAAACTCCTCTCATTTTACCTGGTTTCACAGGGCCTGGAAAAATAAAAATGGAAGCGAATGTAATTTTGAAGTTAATGCACAAATGCGTAGTTCTCTCTAATGGAAAGTGTTGACCAGAGCAGTGGAAGGGCTGTATCTGTGTCTATGCAAAACACAACATCAGATGACAGAGATGTCTCGTGACCAATTGGAGCAATCGTTTCTGATGTATGGCCTTGTCACACCAAAACCTTAAATGCAAATGATATGTCATCTGCCTGGATGTGCAAGTGGTGGTGGGTGGGCGGGAGCCAGAAGGAGTGGTGGATAGAAAGAAGTGATTACCAAACCTGGGGGCCTTGGAACTTTCTGAACATGCTGCAGTGATGCTTCTAGAGAATCCACTCTTTATTAGAAGCTGATCGATTCCAGGCAGCTAAGGGATACGCTCAGTGAAAACACACACAGATCAATGACCTCAAGCTCCACTGATCCTCCAAATGGTGAGAAAAGCAGACAGGAGGCGGGTTCTCAGCTGTCTCGGAGCAGACTCTCTCATTGGTTCATGCAGTTTCCTCCTGAAGGGATTGACCTGCCAATCTATTATTGATTCAGGGAGTTGAGCGGGTTAGGGTTTAGGAGACAGGTCTCATTGTGTCTGTATCGGACATTGTGGGAGCCGCTCCCCCAGAGGCCAAGGTAGGTTGGAGTAAAATGAATCACTCCTTATTTCCCCATGTCTCCAGGCCTCGGGGAAGTCACCAGTTAAAGGCACAACCCACACATCCACACACACACACACACACACACACACACACACACACACAGATAGATAGACAGACAGACACACACACACACACACACACACACACACATAAACACACACACTGGCCTCTTATCTTAAATTTTTCCTAAAACATATCCATCTTTCTCTCCCCCCTAAAACCTCCTCCTCTGTTTCTCTCTCTGTGGCCTGTATGCTGATGTTCTGCTG
This sequence comes from Hyperoplus lanceolatus, assembly GCA_026929865.2. Lineage (NCBI taxonomy): Eukaryota > Metazoa > Chordata > Actinopteri > Uranoscopiformes > Ammodytidae > Hyperoplus > Hyperoplus lanceolatus. The sequence goes on along the minus strand of CM049396.1, from coordinate 16,759,594 downwards.
GGCTGGACAGAAAAGTGAGGCTTCACACTCTGTAAAACCCAGTCCAGTCAGCATGCTGAATGCTGAAGATTTCCTATTTCTGATTAGAGAAGAACTGCTCAGATTCAACCGGCTGCCTTTCAGAAGAGTCCCGACTCCCGACGATCTCAAGTGCTCATATGTAAACACACAGAGCAAGAAGTACTGTCACTCATTTACAACGTGCTTTCTTTCAGGGATTTTCTTTTTTTTACCAAGGCAGAGAAGAGTCGGGGTGCCCTTGCCCTCTATTGGGATATACTGAAGAGATCGGCAGAGGGATTCTAGCAATCAAGGTTATCTTCCCTCTCTGTCCTTTTTCAGCTAACTCCCTTGCCCAGCCCCTCACGGCTTATCATAACATTTACTTTCATCCACTCGCCAGAACAGAAAGATCCCACCTAAATACCACACCGATCGCATTGTTTGCATACATATCTGTATATCCCTTTTTTATTTGCTTTTCTCTGTAATGTGGTTTAATACCAACATGACCTCAACACTTTGCCTATATCAACAACAACAACAAAAAATAATAAATATCTCATTCAGACTACAGTGCTCTAGATACCTCCTCCTTCACTGTAATATACAAACATACCCAATGTGATGTTGGTCTGCAAGGCATTCTGGGACTTTAATGCTCAAATGTCAGAGAGCTTCGTCCTGATGACGATGACTCACTCCCCTTGCTCTCAGTCTGCATGAAAAAACAACAGCACCAATTAATGACCCAACCTCCTCACGTGCATTAGTAGAAAATAAAACTGTTTCAAATGTTACTGCAGGGTAATTGTGATAAAAAAACATTATATACATATATATATATTTATGATTCAATGTATTCATTTAAGGTCATTTTATCACCCTCCCCTCACCCGGCAACCTACCAACATAGAACAGTGGCTGCATGTGAAAACAGAACAGGACTCAGCACTCATTGACATGCTCTACTAGAGGCCTAATGGCCCCTGGGTAATGGCCTCTTTGGTCTTCAGGAAATCCTCCCTCATGCATACATCAAAGCTGGGATTGAGAAGGATAGAGAGTGGAAAATACAGTGGAGGAAAGAGACATCAGTGCCACACAGGGAGAGAGAGGAGATGTTGATGGGAAAGGAAGCCCTTATAGGGTTCCTTTTTTCGTTAATGATTTTAATGGCACGATCCATCCAACACATTTTAGTGCAAGCACCAGCATGGTACACCAATAGTTCTGGGTATCAAACTGAGATATTTACTATTTAAATAATAATTTTGCCAATTCTAGACAACTTTTGTGACTAAATGTTAATGTATGACTGCATGTGTTTAGACACCATTTTACTATATTGGCTTCTTCTGTTTTTGTGAAAAACATTGTTTGTTTTTTAATATTCAATGAAACGTCAACCTTATCTTGCAATTTTCACCAAAGTCAAATCCAAAGCTGAATTCATTAGTAAATTAATCAATCAGTCAATCGACATGAAAAGTAATTTTAATAACTTTGATGATCAAATAATCAAATTAAAGATTATCTTCTCTTCTTTGAGATATGATAGTAAATGGGATATCCTTGTATTTTAGACGATTGGTCAGGCTAAATACATCATTTAAATGGGTCACCTTCAGCGCAGAGCAACTGTAATGGGCATTTCACACATGACATTTTACTGACAAAGGGAGTCATTGATCAATCAAGAAAATAATCAACAGGATAATTGATGGTGAAAATCATTGTTACTTGTAATTCACATCTATTCATCCTCAATCATTCCTCTATTTCTTCTCTTTCACTCTGTGTCCACCTATATGTTCCTATCTCTGTTTCTCTTTTTCTCTCTTTGCTGACACATAGCATCCCAGAGTTGTCAGCCAGCTGCTTTAACAAGAGGCCTGTAGTCCATCGCCCCTCTACAACCCCCACCTCTCCTCACTGTCCACAGGCCATCTGCTTAGTCTGCATATTTCAGATCTATCCATCTAATTATAATTCACACAAAAGTGTTCATTGTGACCCTGACTGCGTTTGCAAAAGTTCGGTCTTGCTTCAAATGTTAAGTTCACGGAAGGCACCTGTCTGTATTTAGCTATGTTCGCACGTGTGCATTGATTTATCTATCATGTGGTCTCTCTCTCTCCTGTGAGTAAATATACAGCAGAGCACATTCAGAGAAAGCTGCGACCTCTACATGTCCTACACTATGCAGCATACCATACGAATTCAGCCCCTTGCAATGATTTTCAACTCATTGCACAGTTCGAGCAGGACACAATAAGTCTCTATTTTGACAACTTTTGTATCAATCCTGTTGTTTCAAAAATGAGATGCAATAAAGTGAACTGAAATTGATTGCATTTAGGTCAAATCAAGCAGTATTCAAGCTTGTAGTTGCTCCTCAGTGGCATGCCCAACATCAAATTGGCCTTCAATACGTTGCAGTATTATACGACGCCATGGAGAGCATATTAAACAGTGTCAAGTGTTAAAGAGGCAAAACTAACAGGCCCATGGCGCCTTAGTGGCTTGATAAGGCAAGCGGGTGGTCCCCTCTAAACGTGGTCTACTCCTCGTCTCTCTGTGACTGTGGAGTGAGAAGTGCATAGTCGCTTGCCCGCCCTGCCGTCACATTAAAGCGCATCTTAATTGGCATTAAAACGGGCGATAAGGGCTTAATGAAGGAATTAATAGATAACAGACATTCTGCAGCTTATTCTCCACAGTCACACTCTGACAGAACCATAAACACTCACAGCTGTACTCAAACAGGCACATTTTACAGCCACAGACGGGGGGGGGTGAGAATTCAAGCGGAAATAGGTGGCCCGCTGAAGGACCAAGACTGAAAGCCTCGAATACATCACATCACCTTGCATGACAACAGCTAACCCTTTCAGGCTGAGCAGCCGGAGCGTTGGACTTGTGTGGGACGGTATACACTGCCACACATTCCGAGCTGTTAAATGAGTTTTTAATCTGAGAGTGTTTATCTTTTAAGGTAAGCCAGTGAATCGAGTTTTGTCCGATAATTGTTTTCTTTGGCTAAAAATGAATCAGAAACTATTCTGACAATCAATACATCAAGCTTCAGGAAATTGTGAATTTTTTTTTTTAGTTTTTTTGTACCTTTTTCTGACAAGTAAGTTATCACAGTTCAAATGAAATGTTCAGTAGATTCATTATAAATGAAAACATTATTGTTAAAACCCTGCCATAAAAAACATACTAAATAATCAATATATTAAAATCATACCATGATCAAAATCGTACAACTTGTGATCACTGTTTGCTTGTCTGTGCAGTTTGTATGTGTGTTTTCATGAATATTAATGTAAAACATAAATCAATTACTAAATGATTATGTATTGTAATGGATTAAGCTCCTTGGCAGTAAAGTAGTTGAAATTAGCTCCACTTTTACAAGCTGCAACATGCGTGAATCACTTATGCAGCAATTATTAACACAGAGTGGGCCATTCAGCATAATAAATACTTTTCCGTTTGGTGTACTTTTAAGTATATTTTGATGCTAATACTTTTGTACTTTTATCTGCGAAAGATCCGTACTTATTTCATTGCAGAATCTTTACTAATAATGGACTATTTTAACATTGTGGTATTGCTTTTTTACTTAGGCTAAACCTCTTATGAGAAACTTCTATTGTTTTGTATTGCATTGTATTTGAGCATGACATTTCTCACGCTACAAAGCTTTCCGTGAAGGCCGGTGTTTCACTTAATTATGTAACTTATTTTAGTAAGACAGATTAATAGATGAAAACATTTGTAATGGAAAAATAACTGATTATATCACAGAAATGGGTTTACATGAACAGAGGTCCAAAAATAACACAAATAATAATTAGAATTAATGATGTGGTGCATTTTTACCTGTGAGTGGTGTTCTAATGCAAAGGTACATTATTTACAGTAAGTGCAATGTCGCCATATGCCAAAGAATGATCAATAATACTGTCAAATGATACTGCATATGGACACTCAAAGGAACTGAGCCATTATTTATTCCATGTCATGTATTTTATCTTTAGAAATTTCTCGATCAATATTTTTCTTATTATAACGAATGTTTATTAATCACTGCACCTTATACCTGGAAGAAAAGAGCATCAACCTGGAGCTGGTTCATGCTTGTATGATTGTTACTGTACTGCCAGTTCTAAAAGTGCACATTTATAATTGTATTTCCTTTTTTCATGGCTCTCCATGGTCCAAAGAGCACCTATCCCCACAGCACGGCACAATGAAAATACTACAAACAGACAAACTAACCAATGTGGGGAAGCTCCTTCTGAGCACCTAATGAAGCCAGCAGTGTCTTCCCTTATTACAGCTAATGTTTTTTTTAAATGGTTATTTTACAGTCGGGTAAGATTACATAAATCGTTATTATTATTACATCAGTCCAACACGCAACATTATATGTAATAGTCCAATCTAATTTTCTATGAAAATGAGTGTGCAAAAACAAACATTTGCAGAAATGATTGTTGTGTTTATCTGTGAGTGTGTGTGTGTGTGTGTGTGTGTGTGTGTGTGTGTGTGTGTGTGTGTGTGTGTGTGTGTGTGTGTGTGTGTGTGTGTGTGTGTGTGTGTGTGCGCTTGTGTGTGTGTGCGCTTGTGTGTGTGTGTGTGCATGTGTGTGTATGTGTGTGTGTTTGGGTTTTTTTCTCTGCCTCCCCCTGAGCCACAGGTTTGGGCCATTTTCCCAGAAATGTGTTAGCCAGAGAGAGGGAGGCAGATGCTTTCCTGTCCTCCCAGAGGAGGCTGCCACACATGTGGAGAGTTGCTGGGCTGGTCATATTAAACACACCATGTGCACTCTGCATGTGACTGTGTGTGCGGCTGTGCGCGCAGGAGTGTGGCCTAAAAACAAGCTCAGAGTGAGACACCTAGTGGGAAATTCATAATACATGAATAATAATGATAAAAATCAGCTTTGAAAATTGTGACTTATTGTATTTCTACACATTGAAAACAAAACGTTATTTAATCTGTTTTCTTCCAGATACCATTTTCATGTGTGTGTGTGTGTGGGGGGGGGGGGAGGGTAAAGTGAATTTATCACTTGTCTATAGCTTGTGTGTATATGGAGTTACAGTAGGGCTCATGTGCGCGTCCGTGCCTGTATCTGTTTGTCAGTTAGTGGATATTGCGATATGATACCATCTTTGCTGCTGTCATAACAATAGATCGTGCAGTTGATGGTGATGTATCATCTGTCAAACTATCAGGGCTAGGACATGGTCTGCTGGTCCCATGAGGCTGCAGACATGATTCACCCCAGTTTTTATGGCATGTGTCTTCTCTCACCTCTGGAGCTGCCTCTGGACTGCTGGGCGGTCTGTTTTTGCCGCCTTATGTCAAATGTTGCATTAACCTTGCAGTGCTAGCACTGATTATTTGTGCAGAGTATATCAGGCTCTTAGCCTGGCATTCCCAGAACTGCCACTAGGCACTGGCAAATTAAATTTGCTGCGCCTGTTGGTCTGGACACTATCCATTGAAACTTTTTCAGAAAGTCCAGACATCCTGACTCACATTTCAATTGGTTCTATTTAATATGGACGGCCCAGACCCCTTTGTATGGTGCTCTGGGGCAGACGTAACCGGATGATGACAGTGACGTGCATGCGCCGTCCAAGCCGTGATAGTAAACATCAAAGATGGCTGCGGATTTGTAGTTTGAGTTTGAGACCGCTTTGGCCTCGACCCTTTACGATTTGGAAGACGGCACTCAAATCTTTCATTAGCAAGTAAGTGGAATGTTCTGTTTTGCAGACCGACCACGGCAAAAGTTTAATTTAACAGTTTAACAGCTGTTCGCTAAACGAACGGGGCTTATACGTCACCTTGTGCATCGCTCTGATTAGTTGTAGTGCTATCCAACTGCGTGCAGTGGCATTTGAAATGCACGAGTAGGAGCCGCCCCTTGAGTTGGAAATTACTATTGATCGTGGCCAGACCCTCTATCGTTCAAGATATCAGGGTCTGGATTTCCAGGCTATCAGGCTCTATGAACAGCATGGTAAAGCCTATCTCTATTAATCTAATGGCTCTGTAATTTAGACATCTGCACACCAGTAAACAGGCCTTGTCAATCCCTTCGTGGTTATGAGTGACCAATCATTAGGATTTTACATTTTGGGTCAACATCAAACTCTGGCCTGTGTGTTCAATACTGCAAAGTCCAACATGCAGTAAGACCTGTGGTGAGGAAATATAAGCACAATGATACGTTTGTAAAAGCAAAAGGTTTATTTTCAATCAATAGCAAGAAACTCCGTAAACATTTCAGTTTACAATTAAACAACATGCAATATATCTCATTACACTTATAAGTCTATACAAGACAATCAAAACAATATTTCCTATTGCATTAATAAGCATTCCAACATTTGAGTCCAGAGATATATCATATGCAATATCTGCCACCACAGACCCCTCTAGGGTTAGGGTTAGGGAGATTTTACCTTTCAAACCTTTTAACCCTTTTTTTGGCTCCAGAGGGAGCTGTGTGAAATTGGATAGATTGCCTCAATTTATGACCCTTGAGTCAGCATTGGTTTGGGCTGAAGACTGCATGTTTAAAAAAGAAAAAATATGGGAGCATGGCCTAAGAAAGAAGGGACCTCTGAAGTCTGCCTTTCATAGACTGGCGTGACCAGTCTGATCTCGCGCGAGCTTCACATTTGTTTCTCTCCCACTGATCAGACTGGCCTTTCTCCAATCAAGGCCCCTGTTCAGACCTAACATTTTTCCATTATAGTGGAAGCTATTTCTGATGGTTCATGTTTCGTCAATCTAGTCTCGTGAGACCAGCAATATCTCACAAGCTTATTTGTCGATCCATGTTGACTTCAACGATTACATGCACTAGGGGCTGCTTTTCACTCACAGACGGAGAGTGGGGAGGGCCATGTCTAGAGGTTAGATTAAGGACTATATGAACCAATCAGGGCTGCCTTCCACTAACAGAGGGGACAGGCTCCTCCCCACAAAGATTGGAGAAAGTCCAGACTGATCTGCTGGAGAGAAATTAAGGTAAAGCAGGTGCGAGATCAGTTCTGTTATCACCAGGTAATGCTTCTCATCCAGGCTTGGGGCTACTATCTTAAGGCTACATTAGCCCCTCCTAGGTCCAAGGTTTTGACAATGTTTTTTATTGAGTAAGGTTTTGTTTTTAATTAGTTATATTACGTCACCAATCCTGAAGCTCAACATGTTTTAACACCTGTCCCGCACAGATGTTACAACAGAGAAAAAACTGAGAAAAGTGGATTAAGGATGCTGCCTCTACCTTTTTGTTACCACCAAACTGGGAGGCGGGATATGCCAGTGGAGTAACAGATCAAGAGATTAAGACCTGATCAAAAAGCAGATTAATGGGCCTGTGTGTGTATCTGTGTGCATATTTGGGTGGTTGTGCGGTAAGATTGGTGATGTGTGTTTTTGTATGCATGTTTGTAACTGCTACAGATCATCACATCGAACAAATATGTCTATGTAAACACCATATGCACTTCATTGCTAGTTGCAATATGTTAGTCAGTGATTAAATACACACAAGCTCACACACATCACACCCTCTCTGTGTGTCACTTTAAAGCTTTGTAAACAGACGCAGAAAAGCCTAATCCCAAATTCCTGACAGGCTGTGATCCTGCAGATAGTTCCAAACATTGCAACAACAATGTGAAAGGTGATTGTTGAGGGCACTCACATGTCATCCGTCAGGGAATACGTCTCTCGGGTGCCTCAATCCTCCCTGACGCACAGAGAATTAGTGTGCCGACACAGTCGTATCGCAGAGCGGCCTCTGTAATCATCCCTAAGTGATCAACAGAGATAACATCAGGAAAAGCTCACTCCGCAGGATGGCACTAACAGCAAGTTTGCCAGTGAAATTGGTTGATGGAGCATAAACAAAGGCACACCTTGAATTCAAATCCCTCCTCTGATGTTCTGATAATTCAGTTTAACACCATTGAACAGGAATAATGGTTGTGGAAGAGTGCTTATCAAAACCTCCTCATGTTCTGGGCTGAATAAATGCAGCAACGACTCCAACCTCACAAGAATAATCTGACTTGCAAATGACACTTGCATGTAATTATGATGGATGGATTACTGCAACACTGTATTAAAAGGTTGTTCTTCAATATGAATTTACAACTTTTGTCTTATTTCCAAGTGGCTTCTATGCAGCCTATTTTTTTTATCGGTTATAATGAAATTCCTCCTCCCAAAGTCATTGCTGAGATCTGAGGACATGCTAGCATTGCTACAACACAGCTTGATAGAACGAGAGAGAGTAAAAAAAACAACAGCAGTCCTAACAGATTCCACACAAGCCAAAATGTAAGCCTGTCTGAATCTTTTTATTTGGTGAACACACACACCCGAAATGTTATAAACCCTAACAGTTTAAGGGCATCTTGAGCGATTGTTCTTTTTTTTTGTTACTTTTGTCTTAGGTTTAGATGACCAGTGAGATCATTATTCCTGTCAAATGATCTGATGTTACTGCATTTTCACACTATCATAAATGACCTATTCTCACAATAGGTACAGTGTTGTTATAGAAACAATGGACAAAACCAAGACAATAAGGCAATGAGAAGTGAAACAAGAATTTCATCATCAGGGTTTTATTCTATCAAAGTTTGGAAAGCTCCCTCCATAACAACCAATAGACCTCATCCTCAAGACGAGTAAACTGACCTTCAAGTTTTAAATTGGTGGAGTGCCCCTTTAACTTAGTGGGAAAGAAATAATAGAATAACAAACCCCAGGTTTAGCAAGGAAGTAATTCTTCAAATGAGCACTGGACCTGAGAGCTATTGTAAGAACTCATTAATCTACTCTCAAACTCTTTGAATGACACCAGAGCAGACACTGTTATCAGGGCCGGTGCTGCTCTTTTAACACAATGCTTTCCATCTGTGTTTCTGCAACTGCAGATCACTGTGAATAACGGGAATATCTGTCCCATCTGAGAGATGAAAGGGGCGTGGACAGAGGCTGGGCTGAAGATAAAGGGGAAAGAAAAACAGCAGGATTCAGAAGAACAGGATGAGAAATGAGAAATTAAGCAGCTTGTTTGTGAGAGGAGATGGGGCATCGATTTCAGGTTGGATAATAGGACACAGGGAGTGATTTGATCTCCATAAAACCATTGCCATTCACGGGAAGAGGGCCAGTACTGGCAAATGTTATGTTAAATATATTGTAACATCTGCATGCACACATGTCTTTACAAGCCTATCCTCCCTGACCAGAAAACAGGGAAAAATAAATAGACACTCATACGTTATTTTTCCTGCTTTGTCCTTGACGTGTCCCAGGAAGATATTTTCCCCTATTTGTTACTCAAGAGATGGCAACTGGCCATGACTATGGCGGAATTTAAAACAGTAAATAAGGACGTAATGGGCTCTGAGCCAACTGTCATCTCCAGTCTAGCTCCGGTTATCACCCAGGATATTAGCAGATTAATCTGAATGGCTTCCATCCGAGGCAGTGCACAATGGTTTATTGATCAGACAACTCCGTGTAGACTGGGGGGAGCGGAGCAGAGTTTATTAATTAGGGATTGACAGCCAATTCCCTTTTCTTATTCACAGACGGACAGCCAGGGAATCCTGATGAGCCGTGCCCTCTATGCATCTGTCAGCGCCCAGCTCCACGCCGCCTGCAAACACAATAACACTGCACCACTGGGAGAATACACAGAGGGGGGAATTGGGCTGATGACCTCGCTCAGTGCTCACACAGTGTCAACCACAGGCACATGAGAGATCAGCTGGTTATTCAGGTGTAAAATGACCACCCGACCCCCTGCTCAGATCTTCATTTTCTCAGCTGTTAGTGCTAAATGCACACCCCTTGAATTCGAGCATAAAGTTTTCATTTTCACTATCTGCTTAAAGTGACTATGAGGAACTTTAACTTTTTGGTGATTCTAGCGCCACCTTTGGACAATAGTGGTATTGTTTTTCTACGACACCAGTACCCACTGTACTACAGATCCTTGCTAGCGTTTGCAGGCTGTGCGGCATGCATTTGTTTAGTGGTAATGTGACCATGGTGAAGCAAAGTTAACTTTGATCTACACTCAACAAAAATATAAACGCAACACTTTTGTTTTTGCTCCCATTTTTCATGAGATGGACTTAAAGATCTAAAATTCATTCCAGATACACAATATTACTAGCCTGGAAATCCAGACCCTGATATCTTGAACGATAGAGGGTCTGGCCACGATCAATAGTAATTTCCAACTCAAGGGGCGGCTCCTACTTGTGCATTTCAAATGCCACTGCATGCAGTTGGATAGCACTACAACCAATCAGAGCGATGCACAAGGTGCGATGCACAGCTCTTCGTTTAGCGAACAGCTGTTAAACTGTTAAATTAAACTTTTGCCGTGGTCGGTCGGCAAAACAGAACATTCCACTTACTTGCTAATGAAAGATTTGAGTGCCGTCTTCCAAATCGTTAAGGGTCGAGGCCAAAGCAGTCTCAAGCTCACACAACATATCCGCAGCCATCTTTGATGTTTACTATCACGGCTTCAACGTTGCATGCACGTCACTGTCGTCATCCGGTTACGTCCGCCCCAGAGTACCATATAAAGGGCTCTGGAGCGCCCATATTAGATAGAACCAATTGAAACCACCCGCCAGATCTCTGGCTTTCTTGATAAAGCTTCAACGGAGCGTGTCCAGACCAACACGCACAGCAAATTTAATTTGCCAGCGCCTAGTGGCAGGTCTGGGAATGCCAGGCTACAATATTACCATTTCTCTCAAACATTGTTCACAAATATGTCTAAATGTGTGATAGTGAGCACTTCTGCTTTGCTGAGATAATCCATCCCACCTCACAGGTGTGCCACATCAAGATGCTGATCTGACATCATGATTAGTGCACAGGTGTGCCTTAGACTGTCCACAATAAAAGGCCACTCTGAAATGTGCATTGTTTTGCTTTATTGGGGGTCTGGGGACTCAGAACCAGTCAGTATCTGGTGTGACCACCATTTGCCTCATGCAGTGCAACACATCTTCTTCGCATAGAGTTTATCAGATTGTCAATTGTGGCCTGTGGAATGTTGGTCCACTCCTCTTCAATGGCTGTGCGAAGTTGCTGGATATTAGTGGGAAGTGGTGCACGCTGTCGTATACGCCGGTCAAGCACATCCCAAACATCATCAATGGGTGACATGTCCGGTGAGTATGCTGGCCATGCAAGAACTGGGACATTTTCAGCTTCCAAGAATTGTGTACAGATCCTTGCAACATGGGGCCGTGCATTATCTTGCTGAAACGTGAGGTGATGTTCATGGATGTATGGCACAACAATGGGCCTCAGGATCTCATCACGGTATCTCTGTGCATTGAAAATGCCATCAATAAAATGCACCTGTGTTCTTCGTCCATAACAGATGCCTGCCCATACCATAACCCCACCACCACCATGGGCCACTCGATCCACAACATTGACATCAGCAAAGCGCTCACCCACACAACGCCACACACGCTGTCTGCCATCTGCCCTGAACAATGTAAACCGAGATTCATCCGTGAAGAGAACACCTCTCCAACGTGCCAGACGCCATCGAATGTGAGCATTTGCCCACTCAAGTCTGTTACGGCGACGAGCTGGAGTCAGGTCAAGACCCCGATGAGGACGACGAGCATGCAGTTGAGCTTCCCTGAGACGGTTTCTGACAGTTTGTGCAGAAATTGTTTGGTTATGCAAACCAATTGTTTCAGCAGCTGTCTCAGTGGCTGGTCTCAGGCGATCTTGGAGGTGAGCCTGCCGGATGTGGAGGTCCTGGGCTGGTGTGGTTACACGTGGTCTGCGGTTGTGAGGCCGGTTGGATGTACTGCCATATTCTCTGAAACGCCTTTGGAGACGGCTTATGGTGGAGAAATGAACATTCAATGCACGAGCAACAGATCTGGTTGACATTCCTGTTGTCAGCATGCCAATTGCACGCTCCCTCAATGCATGTGGCATCTGTGGCATTTTGCTGTGAGACAAAACTGCACATTTCAGGGTGGCCTTTTATTGTGGACAGTCTAAGGCACACCTGTGCACTAATCATGATGTCAGATCAACATCTTGATTGGCACACCTGTGGGGTGGGATGGATTATCTCAGCAAAGCAGAAGTGCTCACTATCACACATTTAGACAGATTTGTGAACAATATTTGAGAGAAATGGTAATATTGTGTATCTGGAATGAATTTTAGATCTTTAAGTCCATCTCATGAAAAATGGGAGCAAAAACAAAAGTGTTGCGTTTTTATTTTTGTTGAGTAGTACCATTCGGGAAACACAGGATGTTCCGGTCTGCCTGCCATAAAACAATGTATTCTAAGTTCGCAAGCAAAGGCTTCAATATAAAAAAAAATTTCTGTAACATTAATAATCATCAACGGAAAAGTTTATCCAAGATATCAAAAATGTGAATGTACTGTAAATTACCAGTTTACATTGCTATACAGTATATATACAGTATATATACAGTATATATATATATATATATATATATATATATATATATATATATATATATATATATATATATATATATATATATATATATATATATATATATATATATATATATATATATATATATATATATATATATATATATATATATATATATATATTGTATATATTTTGGTATTTTCTAAGTTTTCATTCAAGCTTTCTGTCCATTCTCAGTGCCTTCCCCTTCCCTCTTTTCTGATGGCTATATGAATGTCTTAACGGTTGTTCTCCAGCAGCTCTGCGTCTCCTCCTCAGACTACAATCTAATAGGATACAGGGCTTTTCCACTGATTGGGTTGCCAGAGAAATAAAATTGGCTCTTAACTGTACCTCAGTGCTGAGCGTCACCCTAATCCAGCCACCCCCAGGCTGCCAGGCTCCGTTGTTCTCCCTCAGCTCTCCCGTACGCTCCGATACGGATCTGATCCCCTGCACAATTTCATGCCTGCTTTGCCCTCTTCTCCTGCAGCAAAGCATCAATTACTCTCATAAAACAAACTCTGCCCCCTCCAGAAGCCAAATGCCCCCCCCCCCCCCCCCCCCCCCCAGCTCCCATATCTCAACGCTGGCCAATTGGCCACAATTCTCTTTAAACTTATTCTATTCTGCAACTCTCCACCACTTTTTGAACGTATGCTCTAATGAAACAAAAAGATTAAATTAGAAGGTAACCACTTCAAGAAATCAACTGAAGCATATCATTTGCACAGACGGACGTCTGCACAAAGTCACATTTGCACAAATACCTTTGAAGTAAGGAGAGAGGTTTCACTTTCTCCTGTCACATATATAATTATATATATATATATATAGAGGGAAGTATTAATTTTCAATACAGGTCTTGGAAAGCAGACGGTGCAGCAGGGCGTCTCACTTACTCCCCGACCCTTGACTTCCATCCCTACTGGGTTAATCCCAGGTTAATGACTGGGCCAAAGAACATCAGGAGGGAATATAGCAGTCATCTTAAAGACAAAGTCACACACACAACCACACACACACAGACACACACACACACACACACACACACACACACACACACACACACTCAAAGTCCGGACCGAAAGCACTGTACTGATAAACATTGTCTCTATTACAATAAACAAACTGTTTTTATGTGAAAAGAAAAATGTCCCCTTCTGATTTGTGACATTATCTGATCGTTAATACTGGATTGTTATGTAATGTTGCAGCTGCTTGAAGGGGTGATACTTTAATTGGTACAGTTAACTGTTTAACAATGCATTGTGTTTTACAAGCTTTTTATTTGTTTTCTTTATATACAATCTTAGTTTTAAAAGTTACCACTGTCACATGACGGTAGTGGACTATATCCCCAAAATGTATTTGTCTTTGTGTTTCTGGTTTGTTCATTTCACTTCACTTCCCACCACTGCTATTTGGACATTTCAGTGTAACACACATATTGATATGCACAAACCAAATGAACCAGACAATTTATGTCTCTTATGTCTGTTGTTTTCCTTCACTGTGCCGCTCACATCTCAACAGGTCAGCGGGGTCCTTTCCATGCATTTACAAAATCAGTTTCTCAAGAAGATATTCACATTATATTAAGGGGTTGTTATTTTTTTTATTTTATTTTTTAAAAAATACATAAATCTTGTGGGGGAGGCTGAATGCGCGCAGAACAATTCTTATCTCAGGGCTGCAAAAAGAGGGAAGCCTGACTAAACCAGAGAGCTCAGCAACAGGGTACAGGGATGAGGGGCAATAGGCTTGAAATGTTAAATTAACCATCCAGAAACTGTACTTTTGCAACATCGAATGGTGCTAAAGGGGCCAAAGACCTTATACATGTAATTAAAAGCTAGATGTTTTTAAACACAGGCTCTAATTTTAGATTTAAAGTTTTAACAGTGGAATATATTTTCATGAGATTCTGAGTTTTATTTAATCCACAAACATCTAGAATAAATAACCAAACAGGGCAGAATTTGATTTAATTATGCTGAAATGCCTGATTATCAAGGTCAATAGCATTCCATTACCTTTTAAAATGTGAATTTAAAAGATTTAAAAATCTATCTGCAGTTGGTGCTTAACAAAATTGGAGAAAAAACAACTTGACATTTGTTAAAGTGCTCTCTTGGTCAACATTATCTTTCAGGTTTCTTTTAATGACTTATTGTGCATTTTCTATCGGTTAATTAGCATTCAAATACAAATACAAAAGCTACTTAATTTCAAAGCAATTATTGTGTGGCTGGCCCACATGGAAAAAAGCCCCGCTCTCCTGTCTGACCCTTCTGCATGCATTGATTTACCTGTGTGTGTGTGTGTGTGTGTGTGTGTGTGTGTGTGTGTGTGTGTGTGTGTGTGTGTGTGTGTGTGTGTGTGTGTGTGTGTGTGTGTGTGTGTGTGTGTGTGTGTGTGTGCGTGCGTGCGTGTGTGTGTGTGTGTGTGTGTGTGTGTGTGTGTGGTTTGTTCAGACGATTGTTCACACGATTGTTCGTTGTGTGTAAATGAGAGAGTCTGTGTATAAAGGTACAAAGATACCTGGTACCCTTGACTGCATCTGAGTAGATCCTTGACTGTTTTATATTCTCCCAGTCAAGCAGGCAGATACCAAGTAGCAGGTGGACAACATCTGCTCTGTAGAGCAAGGCTCTAAATGGAAGGAAACACAAGGTATTCCATCAGTATAATTACGCTCGCACAAATGCACATGGGCACACAGATATACACACACAAACACACACACACAATGTGGATGTATAACATTAAGCCTTGGGGCTCGGGGATCATGCTCTTTCTTGTAGCGGAAGAGATAAACAGGAAATGTTTTCTGCAGCAGTCAGCTACTCGGTCCTATCACGTCTACATTATCTGTAAAGAATCCTGTGTTCACATTCTGCATAATGCCTTGAGATTTCCAAAGTTAATTACAGCATCAAATTAAGTGCATGACAAGTGCCAATAGAAGGCCAATGGTAGGGTCTTTAATCCCCATTGCTCCCCTCAGACCCTCCTCCACCGCACCTCGAGCGCCACCTCAGCCACTGTTTACAAATTAGAAAAATACCCAGCAGTGGAAGGCAATCAACAAGCGCGTGGATTTACACAACTCCATCCCCCTCACTTGTTTGTTTGTGCGCTATTGAAAGGGAAAAAGGGATGCATGATTTAATTGAGTGAGGTCCCTTGAATGAGGTCCCTTTTTGCAGCCAGTTTAACGGGGTACATTTGATTGCAGTTTTAATTAACCAGCATAGTTCGCCCCTTTCATCGGTCCAAGGGATTACAATTGAGAACACAATGAAGCAGCAGTCGCATGGTGATTCGGTAAAGGTAGAGGCAGTGGGAGTTAATAGGGGCATTTTTTAATCAGGTGCTATGAAGACGCACTGTTCAATACGTGCCCAGAGCTACAAGTTGTAAAAAGAAAAACCTACAACAAGAAGTTAACATTGTTGTTGTTAAAATGATATAGAAAAAGGAGACAGTCTATTATAGAAGGTGCTGTTTCTCAACATTTTACACTGACAGGTTATATATTATTATTAATTTTATTCTCATGTCTTTGTGCTTATACATTGTTTTGCGTTGTTTTGTATGACTCATTATGATAAATTAACTGCTACATAATAACAAAAAATCACACTGTGGTGCACCTTTTTTTCTTTTTTCATCATCCAAAGTCCTGTCCTAATGTTTGTTATAACTTAAAGGTCACATATTATGCTAAATGCACTTTTTAAATGTGTTCTAACATATCCATGGGTCCACGGTGTGCCTAGAGACTGCCAAAATATTTTAAAAAATAACAATCTCTCCTGTTCTCACTCTCCCCCTTTCTGAACCCCCCCCCCCCCAATATACTCCAGTCAGAATTTTCCCCTTTTCTGACCTCACAAACTGGAAAGCCAGAAGCTTCCACTGTGCAGCCCACACCCTATTTCTTATTGGTCCACGGCCCTGACAGACAGAGGACGAGGCGTATCTGGCTTCGCTTCCGTACAGGGGGCGGGGGCAGCTCGAAGATTGTATATTTACGAGGGGAGCTGCAGCTCTTTTTAAAAAACAGGCCATTGTGAGATTAGCTGAACATCAGCATAGTACAATAAATTATCTGAAAGTTTTTTTCAGCAAACAATTAAAGAAAAACGTATTAGGGACCACTAATACCATATAATATGGTGTATAATAGTACCAAAAAGTGTATAATATGGGAGCTTTAAAGCTACCATGTAGAGTTTTCGACCACTTGTCGTGCTGTTAAGCAATTTTTATATTGTCATTTATTTGCATAAATGGTGCTGCAATATGTAGCTATGTAACAGAT
The DNA here is from genome assembly GCA_026929865.2 of Hyperoplus lanceolatus. NCBI lineage: Eukaryota > Metazoa > Chordata > Actinopteri > Uranoscopiformes > Ammodytidae > Hyperoplus > Hyperoplus lanceolatus. Next base: position 16,742,699 of record CM049396.1, on the reverse strand, counting down.
TTTTAGGTTCTGATAAGGCTCCATTTGAGCCTAAGGGTGTTTCCAATCTTGTTTTTCGGTTGAAACAACTCAGGTCACTTCCACCTTCTCATCTTTCAGACAGGTGTGAATACACAATCCACCCGGCGGACCAAACAAACCTCCGAACTCACTGAGAGGTGGTCTCGTCGCTCAACACTCTCTCAGTTCGTTTGTGGTGTGAATTTGGCGACTCGATCCGACCCAATTGCAGGAAGCACTGCGCCTTTTCTTTCTTTTCTTTTTTAATAAATGCCATCACTTCACATTATGGGAAAGTGTTGTTGTCCCATTGTTAGGAAGATTAGCTGTGGTTTGACCGGAAGCAAAATATTACATTTGATAATCGCTATCGCGATAGAGGAGCGTCCCGTACCAGTGCCACAGGTTCCTCGCTTTCATAAGTGTGTGTTTTTATTGTTCTTCTCAATACTATCCCAGTGTCAGTTTGGTGCTGAACTCGCCGAACTGACACCCAGCTGATACACACTAAATCACTGTGTTTCAGTTTGACCTATTCTTCACCCGCCACAGCAAAATACAGTAAAAATGATGTTTCACATCGTAGGTAGAACCACATAACGTCATTGACATGGGGCTACATATTATAACCATATGAAACAATAATTTTGATGTGTTTCTTCTTTAATTATAGGCTAGATGTAGCATTTTTATTATTTTTAACCATATTATATCAATGATATATTTCCAGTTTTTACTTCTCTTCCTCTTCTCTCCACCCCAGAATGTCTGTCCAATGAATGAATGACATCAGATCACGTGTGGTTTTGCTTCGTATTGCTGGTTCACTTGCAAAAGGGGCAATATGAAAGTGGACCACACCAACAAAAAAATCCAAATTCTATTTGTCTGACCAAACAAGTGAACTAACGACTTTCCATTTGAATACACCCTTAGTAGGTATTTAGTCATCATTATTCATTGTATATTGTTAAATGTTTTGTATCTGTTAAAATATATTATTTTCTATAAAGAACCTTGACATCAGTTACAGCAAAGCTTAGTAGTTAATTAGAAAGAAGTAATTGTTTTGCATATGATTAATCCCAAATGCGTTTGAGGAATTTCTTAGGATGTTACAGGTCCATAGAATAAAGCAGTACAAATACTGTATATATATATATATATATATATATATATATATATATATATATATATATATATATACTTCTATCCACTGCACCTTGTTGATGCACAAATATATTGAAATAGGACATTGCAGTCAATTACTCCAGTGTCCTTAGCTGGCATCTTCCCCTGTGCAGATGAAACACGCTGCCAGAGCCCTTTCTAGTGAGATTTCCCCACCTGGATTTTATCTCACCAGCGCTAATGGGAAGCTTCCTTCTTGTTTGAGATGCGGCCAGGCAAACAATTTTGTTTTTTTCCCCCTCAAATCTTCCCATTTATCTTGTTTCCTGAAAAAATGAGGAGGGGTGTGGACTGTGGAAGCAGAGATGGTGCTGTGACTCCGTTCCAGGGCCAATGATCTTATGATTCCTAAATAATATTGCCTCATTAAGATGGTAGTCTGCTTGGTTGGGTGTTTAACATGACTCATTACACAACTAAACGGAGTGGGTTAACAGTGCCAGAGATAACATCATTGCAACTTATTCGATGTACAGCTTCAGTGATATGTAGGAGCAGAACATTAAAGACGCCTGTTTTCCTTGTTCCTCAACAACAACAACAAAATAAAAATTAATAAAATAAATTGATACACATGTTTGAATATAAAACATCAGGTCCAAGCAATATTCCAACAATACACAAGACATGCAGTATTAGATACAACTTACATTATAATTATGTGAAATGTAACTGCACCTCAGCCCACAGCTAATAATTTACAATAGAAATGTTCAACATTAAAAGTTATTGTCTTCCTTGGAGGTGTTTGTAACAGTTTACTCTTTATGGGTCTTGGATACAGTCCATGGAAATGTAGTGACAAACTAGGTTTTGAAACCCATACATAATATGTAATATCTGGCTACATTTAGTGAGGCACAGAGGTGGTTTATTTGTGTTGATTGATAAATAGATGTACACTGAATGGCCACTTCATTATCCAGAACAGAAGTGCCATAAAGTGTAACCTGAAGCCTGTAAAATTCACTTTTTGTTGACGCTGTCGTGGAGATGTTAATTCAATCATATATTCTAGCACTGAGGTTATAGTTAGGGGTGGGGTTGTACTGGATTGCTTCACTAACAGCTGTGTTTCAAATAATTTACGAAAAATTGTAAATACCACTCAGTATTTCTTTTGTCCAGAACAAAACCTTTTTTAACTCAATAATAAACATATTACTGAATGTACACATTTCCAACCATGTCATCAACATCTGAACATAATATCTTCATAAAGATAGATGTCGAGATGTCATGTCATGGCGGAACTGTTGTTTTGGGTTGCATTAGATTGCACAGGGGTATCTACTGTAATAAAGTGTTCAATGAATGCATAGAGACAATAAATAACATTTACATCTCATTTTGCAATGTCTGCATTATATTTTGAAATTATTACCCTGAGATAAAGATTCTGTCTCACATGGATACAGCAGAGGCATGTGTTCAAGCAATAGCACAACATGTCAAATACATTTATAGGAAATTTACAATAATTAAAAGGGAATCTAGAACAGTTGCTGGAACCATCATACACACCACAAAAATTAACAGAAATAATTCTCAAAAAAGCTCAAGGCTAATTATCTCAATGGACTAATTGCTCAATTGTTTCAGCCCCACTTGCTTGTATACACAATACACTGGTTTCATTTATAACAAGTTATCGTATTTTAAAAAGCGGTTGGTATGTTTCATGTGAAAAACTAAAGCTGACAAAAATACAATACTTTGCTTTTGAAATGAAACAGACTACAAGTAAGAAGTGTTATCTTAAATTTACCAATATAAGATGTAGTTCATGTTCAGCAGATGATGCGCCCCCCCCTCCCTCCCGTCTCTCTCTCTCTGACCAGGGTAAGAGGGGAGAGGCGGTCACAGACAGACCACCCTCCCCCCATCCCCCCCCCCCGCCCTAACACTGTAGATGAGCAGCGGTGGTTCAGATCAGCCCGTCCTGGCCAAATGGGTTGTGTCAGCTCATAGAGAGAATCATCAACACGCTGCTGGCACTCCACTGGGAGGAGCAGGCTAATGCATTACAATCTGCAGAGACAGCTACACATACGTTGGTGTATACACAGACACAAACACACACACACACACGGTAATGAGATTCAACACATCAGAAAGACAGAGGCTGCTGGCTGATGGAGGAAGGTGGACCTATGGTTGGACAGAATTTAGATACATTGAAGAATAAAGTCAAATGGAATGAATTACCTCAAGACATAGCTCAACTCAATCGCACTGCCTCACGCACACACACACACACACACACACACACACACACACACACACACACACACACACACACACAAAAACACTGAAGCAAACCTGCAACATGTTCCTTCAAACAAAATATTGGCTCAGATTTACCTTCAGACCCCCATCCTATCTCTGTCTGCAGTGTTTTGTGATACGGCACAGGGCCCTGGTGACCGTGTGAGCTTAATGGCATACTGATGAGGTCAAAGAGAGAGGGGAGTCAGGTTAATTGGCAGCTGCTCAGCAAATGCTCAGGTTGAACGATGATTACAAATCCTCCAAATGTTAACCGGGAGGCGAAAATACGGTAAATATAGCTTCCACATCGAGCTGAATGGGAATGTGGAGCAGTGTGAAGACAGGCAGAGTCTTCCCAGGAGACAGCATTGCTCAGAATTAGGTTATGATACCGTCCTGGATAGAGGAGGGGACGATTATTTGCATCCCCTCTCATCCAAGCACAGTGACTGTCTGATAAGAAACCCTGTGGGCTGTTGTCACTAGGATCAGTCATTCAACCTGTATTTATACTCAAGAGATCATTGAGGGGTGACCCTCATTTCTAATGACGTTGAGTCCATCAAAGCATTTAAATGAAAACATCCAGTTGTAGCTTACTCATAACTGCCTTACATAAATATTGGTTAGGATGTTCTCAAATACATTGACGAGATACTAATGTTACAAATTGTGGCATTAGCTTTGAGACAAAGCCTTACCGACTGAGCTAAAGGCGCCCCTAATTGGTGAGTGTTAAGGTTTTTGTCGACATTTCCAGTCTTTATGCTGTAGTGAGAAAAGTGAGATCTTAAGACTGTAATAATCAAACAATGTGTATTTAATAATCAAGCTAGGAGTATTCAATCAAACAACAGAGGCTTCATGTTCTATCCAGTAAGAACATGGAGGTCCATTCGACCCAGCAAGCCCCGCGATGACTTTCTGAGCAGAATGGCCCCGATCAGAAGGCAAGTCACATCTTAAATACAAGTCAGTTTAGCATAGCAAGAATGCTGTGTGTTTCAATTGGCAGTCAGGTGAGGGGAAGGGGAGGACTCAGAGACAGACGGTTTACTGGTGCAGGGGGGGTATCCAAGGGAGGGGGGAGGGTTGGGGAGGTACAGACTGAGTACTCTTCAATACACATTTGAGGAATTTAACCTTAGACATACAGGAGTAATACAAGATAAATACAATGTTTCCTATTACATTAATAAGCATTCCAACATTCAATATCTGCCACCACAATGCCGAAGCTAACCGTCTTCTAGCTGTAGCCTGACGTGGTCAGTCTTCTCCTACTCAGAGGCTCCAACGTCCTCACAGTGTCTAAAGAAAACACCAGGCAGCACTGTCTGCTCGTCCCCCTGGACACCTTATCTGTGAGAGATGTTTTGTAAAATGGTGTTTTCTTGCCTGGCACTGCAGGTCACTGAAGCGTTAACTGACGGTGGGGATATACAATAATAGCCAAGAATGGAGCCGCATCACACCTCTGTTTGATTTTTGATGTTGTCTTGGTAGAAACCGTGCATCAATTCAGATCTCAGCAGCTTACATTTGTGTCTTCTCTATGGCTGCACCAGTGCACCTACACCCAAAATACACACAGACAGACAGACACACACACACACACACACACACACACACACACACACACACACACACACACACACACACACACACACACACACACACACACACACACACACACACACACAGGGTCACAAAATGTGAGAATGTTCTGAATATTTCCTACATCTCTCCACCCACATTCCCTTCCACACAAGAGATAGCAGCACATGTATAATTGCAGTGTGCAACAGTGTGCACCTTAGAGGAAATAATTACCGCCATAAAAAGAGCAATTACTAACCTGGCAGAGAGTTGCACTGGATTTTACTGTTTATGCCAGTAACGTCTGCTCACATAGCACTCTTTGTTTATTTGTTTGACAAATGGTTTCTTTTGAAGGATAAACACGCCACATTTAGCCTACCAATACTAAAAATGCGGTGTGTTTTTTTTACACAGCATTTAGACGTAAACCGCAGCTCGCCTCGCAGGTTCTTTGACAATCAGAGTGAACAGTGAATCCTGGGAGGAGAAAGAGGGCTGAAGGTTAATATGAGTCTTGATTCATGTAACCAAGCATTATAGAGCTTCAAGTGAATTTAGAGGAAATGACTGTTGAGAGAGGGCCTACGTCAATTCAAAACTTAATAACTAGTTTTGATAAGTTTGTGTGTCATTTCAATTCCCTTTCATCTGTTATGAATAAATGCTTACCAAACTGGCTGTCAGTGTGGGACATATTATTTTTTTTGTTAAACGTCATTACGAGCGGATCACTTAAAAGGTGCAGTGTGTAATATGAAATCCTCACAACAGTTGGTCTCTATGGCTCCCGTTCAGAGAAGCAACAGCAATTCTTCAACACAGTGTGGCCAACTGATCCATTCTGTGCTTCTGTAGAACTGACTTGGTCCATGGTATGGAGAAATACGGAGAGATACCCTTTCTAAGGGAAAAAATATATAATAGTTCTAAAAAAAAATCAGCTATTATGCACTAAATTAAATTATGGATATTATAATTATTTTCTACCAAGTCTGCTATGAAAAAAATCCCAAAATTCTACACACTGCAGGTTTAAGTGATAAAAAAGAATAGAGTGAATGGCTCGGCGATTTGCATTACAAGGGCTCAGCTTTGTGGGCAGCAATGAAATCACGCAAACTGTAGTCACAACGTGCGCCATTTGAAGAAATAACTGCAGTGATTTTTTTTCTCTTTACTTCTGACAAATCATTCTGCTAGAACATTAATCACAATCTGTTCCCTGCCTGCTTCAGACTATACGAGCATCTATCAAAGCTTGTCCTACGCAGTGTGTTCACTAGCCGTCGCACAACTATTGTCTCTGAGCTTGAACGGTCGGATTGATTTTACAAGACAGCTGCTGGGGAAATCATTTGGCATCATATCCTGCATGTAATTGCACTGTATTGACTAACACTAAAGCCATAGTCAAAGTAAGTAGCGAAGGAATGAGTAACCATGAGTGGTAATTTGTTACACATTTAAGAGTAGGAGATCAATGAGCCTCATCTCAGTAAAAAACAAAACAAAGAAAATGTCTGAACATTGTGACAAGGGGCACCACTATGTAATCAGTCATCCCAATGGTTTTATTAATGGGTTATTCAAATGAGGAAATCAGTAACAGTAAGGGAACTTTCCCTGCTTTCTGAATCGCATACTTTCTACTATTTAGTATGGTAGAAAAAAGATTTTGGTTGCATTTCGAATCGCATACTCTTTCTTTTTTATATTCTACATATTACATCCGACGATAAAAAGAATATAGTTAGGATGCAGTAGGCATACTATTGGGACATACTTTACTCTCTTATTTCATCATAACATTGCGCCTTGATCTTGCCTCTTGCTTTTATATCCGTCGCATCCCTGTTTGTTTTCATATGGAGGCTTTGTCGATGTGACGTCACTTCACGTGCGCACTGGATTGTCGGTCAGAATCGCCCAAATAGGATGCAGTTTTCAACACTAACAATCTTGGCCGCATGAAGTAGGACATCCGATTTTTCCCCCCCCCCCCTCCCATCGGTTTCTTCGTAACCTGCTTCCTCACAAAAGGGGAAAAAGAAAAGGAACCCCCCCAACCAAAAAAACAAAACTCTTTTTTGTTTGGAACCAAACAAAAGAAAATCTCTCCCCTTCCCGATGAAAAACCCCCCAAAATTTTTTGACGAAAAAGAAGAACCCCGGAATTTTCTAACCATCCTAAATCTGGCCACAAGAATCGGGACATCCTAAACCTTTTTTCTACATACTATATAGTAGAAAGTATGCGATTCGGAATGCAACCTTTGTATTTCCCGATTCTGGTGGCCAGATTCAGAATAGTTAGAAAGACCCGGATGTCTACTACATCCGGCCAAGATTTTTAGTGTTGAAAATAGCATCCTATTTGGGCGATTCTGACCCATAATCCAGTGCAAACCTATAGTGACGTCACATCAACATAGCCTCCATATGAAAACAAACAGGGATGCGACGGATATAAAAGCAAGAGGCAAGATCAAGGCGCAATTTTGTGATGAAATAAATAAGTAAAAGTATGTCCCAATAGTATGCCTACTGCATCCTAACTAGATTATTTTTTATCTTCGGATGTAGTATGTAGAATAGAAAAAATAAAGAGTATGTGTTCCGGAACGCAGGGATAGAAAAATAGTTGGTTCTTGCACATTATGAGTGCAGAGTTTATCAGGGGTATAATGTTACGTGCAATTTTCATTTTATTTGCTTTTAAATGTTTTTAAATCGAGTTTTAAATCGAGTTTTAATTTTTTTTTATTTGCTTCTTTTATTCGCTTTTAAATGTTTTATAATGTGTTTTATGTATTCTAATCTTGCCCCTGTAAAGCACTTTGAGTGGCCTTGTGTCTGAATTGTGCTATATAAATAAACTTGCCTTGCCTTGCCTTGCCTTGTCTACGTTACTGGACCGTCTTCCAATATCATATCTACAACAACAAAAAACAACATACTGTATAATATCAAGAAGGCTGCTACAAGTAATCAAAATTGATACCAAAATTGAAAATCCCTAGGATACAAATTAAAATAGAAAAAATTATAATTACCTTATAAAAGATTGGACGCACAAGGAAAAATAAACACTTTGTTCCTCCATAAAAGGAAAAAGGAGATATACATTGGACAATTTGAAGGACAGCTTATGACAATTTCTTAATGACACTTCTTAACATTTGCAACTTCAGGATTAATGACTCATTAACATTAATGTTTGCTGATATTGACTTCAGTTGTAATACTGGCATAAACAAAGATGCATCGACTACAGAACCACATGCAGGCAAAATAAAACCAATAAGTCAGCAACAGCTGCACAAATGGAGCACAGATGCAGGAATAAGCAAAATCAAAATAATGGAGAATCAATAATAATACATAGATAGATGTAATGGGAAGCCTATTACAAATACTTGCCAGAGTCACACTATGGATGGCCATATTTTAATACCTAAATAAATCATCAAAGCTTTTAAGCATTACAGATGCAAGATAAAAACATAAAAACGTGGGGGGGGAAAACTGATAATGTAGAATTAAACATAGTAATAAAAATACCATAATTGGATTTGGATAGAAAGGACAAAAAGCTAAAAGATGACAGAAGTTGCTCACCAACTATGTTACAATGAAGAAAGAAAGAAAGAAAGAAAGAAAGAAAGAAAGAAAGAAAGAAAGAAAGAAAGAAAGAAAGAAAGAAAGAAAGAAAGAAAGAAAGAAAGAAAGAAAGAAAGAAAGAAAGAAAGAAAGAAAGAAAGCTTAAATGATTTCATTTGTTAAATAGTTTTAGTGTTTATGCCTTCAAAAAATTAGAGGCCTATTGCTCCCTGGCAAATATTATTATGCTCACTCAATAAAAATTGTTTCAACGGTAAGCAAGTTAGCATCATCATTGTGATCTACGGATGTGGCACAGGCGCAGACACAAACGGCAGCTGTTTGAACCACTGAGTGATTTATTACATAAACAAGCAAAGCTTACTGAGGCAGGTGTGCAGGTGGGTTAGGCAGGCCAGTTGATGGCAGATTGAGAGGTCTGAGGGCATCTGGTGGAGAGTTTGAGGATGGCAGGGGTTGGGAGCTGATATTAGAAACCAGTGTGGGACTGGAGGCAGGGAAAATGGGCCTGAAGGGTGGCACATACCTTGCGTTCCAAATGGCATAGACCTGCTGTTTCTTTTTCTATTTATACTACAGCTGACCATAAAAATAATCTAGTAAGCATGCAGTAAGCACACAATTGGGACATATTTAACTTATTTCATTTATCATGACATGGTGCATTGATCTTGCCTTTTGCTTTTAAATCCATTGATACCCGGTTGTTCTCATACGGAGTCTCCGTCGATGTGACGTCACTTCCTGTGTGCACTGGATTGTGGGTCAGAATAGCACAAATAGTATGCTGATTTCAACTAAAAATCTCGGCAGGATGTAATAGGCATCCAGGTATTTTTAAGCATAAATAGAATTTGGACATCTTTTTCTCCCATACTAAATAGCAGAAAGTATGGGTATCGGAACGCAGGGACAATGTCAAACCATGACAGTGAGCATGTTCGTAAGTGTCTAGCTCAGAGCACTGCAGTGTCTAAGTGCAGCCTCACCAAGCCGCTGGTGTGGCAGTAGACTGTTGTTGCTCATTAATGGACAGCTAAAGCAACAAAGTGTCATTAAATAGATAAACTGATGTGAAAGCTTTGCCCAAGAATGCTGTCAAAAAAAGGTCACAGCCTCCTCCCATATGTGTATAAAATGTCTGTTGACTTATTTAGTGTGTTTATTCTGTGCAGTGCAATACAGTTGTCTCATTGTATGTATGCTTTCAAGTGTGTCTTAGTTGGAAAAGGAGGCCAGGCTTTAAATACTACAGGAGCACAGTCATGATCACATATCCATGATTCAGCACGCTAACATAGGCCTACTGCTTGCTTGGTTAGTGAGCGATCAGCATCACTCCTGCTAGCGGTTTAAGTAACACAATCTGGTGTCTAATTTCAAACAGCTGTCTGCTTCGCCACAGGACAGGAGCGGGGGCTGAGGGCCAGAAACACCTTGATGATTCAGGCCCCAGCGAGATGAAGATGAATATTTCATATAAACTGGCATTAAGAGCTTTCAACACAGTCGCTCAGATCAAACACAACAACCTGGCAACCCCAGTCCTCCGCTGTCTGTCTGTGAGGCTGTCTGCTGTAACACGGTCAATTATACGGTGGGCGGGTGCACAGATGAGGTTGAATATGCATGAGTATTTGTTCTTACTGGAAATTAATGACACGGGCTAACTGATACCTATATTCTAATCAGTGAAGGCTGGATTCATTTGAAGATGCCCTTTTTTATGTTTCATTTTACTATAATTAGGTTAATGTTTTGCCTTTCGTCGTAGGGGAATATTTCAAGTCATTGTCTGGAATGTGTTCAATTTAATGCACAAATGAGAAATTAGATTTAATTTTTGACTTAATTTAATGTCTTTAAATCCTGTTTACTAATGTGGGTTGTGCACGTGTCTACACATGCATTGCATATGTGTCTGCGTTTATACAGTATGTGCAACCCCACAGGATGCGTGCGCCCCCATGTCTGCTCCCTCACCTTACTGGGTTTGCGGGGGTAAATTGAGTGTGTGACTGCATATAATTCACTTTCAGAACAGCCCCATTTCCCTCTGCCCGCCTGCTTGGTCACACTGATTCAATGCACCGGTAACAGCACAAAATCCATACCAATAAATTCCACCTCCAAGGGGTTGCATGTCCCATCAGCCAGGGATGCCCCTGCCAGAAACCAAAGCATAGTTGGTTAGCCACAAGAAGCAGGCTACAATTGCCCCTCGGTGCTGATCTCAGGGTGCTTCTACCCTGTTTCCATAATGTTTTATTGTTATGATTACTTAACCCGGGACTGCGCTTTCAGAACACATCCACGCTTATCCAACCACTGTCATCAATGTGTTTGTAATATGTTGTGTAAATCAAGGCAAAAACCCCACCAGGGCTGACCACGTTGGTCATCTCATTTGGTCCGTAATGGCCAAACGCTGTCTCCGTGATTGATTCTGCTTATTTGACGTGCATCTCAGCGAGGGTCACAGGCCGGGCTCAGATCAGCTACAGCAGTCAGACTTCAATACACCAATGTGATGCATGCACCATTTCTACAGGCAACAATCTGGGTTTTATACATACCAGTCCCTTCACACACCATTAACCTGCCCAGGGTCTTCATGTCATCGATTCTCAAAGGCTACGTGGGCTGTAAACATTCCTGATGCCCTTCAGAGATATGACTCCTAATCATCTTGGGACACTCAGACGTGCAAAAAGAAAAGGCTTCCAAATGCAGAGAGGGACACTGTCTAATCTCATGGGTGCCATCTCATTGTGTCCATTTATGTGTGTTTTTGTGTGTCGCTGTGGGTGTTGCATGCAAAATGGTGGTCTGTTGACAAAAACAATCTGTTGTTACTGAAACAAAGCCACACACTGCTTTCACACTGAAGAGCAGCTGAGGGAAACAAAGGCAGCCAAAGTGAGAACTGAGTGGTTTAACAATCTTTTTTTTTGTTTATTTATTTATTTTGTTGATGGAAGCCACTAGCACTCCCTCATCATTGGACTGTGATCCCTTGGAGCCTTTATTAATATTCACAGACAAGATTATAGTTTAGCGAAACATTATCACTGCTGATTAAGTGGGGTTTGCAGCGAAGGCCAGATTTTCCCTGGCATTTCGATTCATGTTTTGATTTTGCAAACATGATGAACTCTGGATACGGTGTCTAACCAATGCGCAAATTAATGGTAATGAGTCTTACTGCACAGAGTGTGATAACAGCAGTGTGCTTTTCTCTACAGTCCTCATATCCCTGTCGAGACCAGTGTATGGGAACTCACCTCAGGGTGCAATATGGGGCTTAATGGAAGTACAATGGCTTCACCGTATACCCATCAAAGCATTGCAAGATATTTGTTCCGTCTTATTTTCTTTATTTGCATGCCGTCTCTCCCACTTTTCAGTTTCCTGTCAAATAGCTCCCTCACTTGCCGTCACTCAGTCGTTGCTCATGACACACCAGATATGAATACGTCAACCTGCAAATCATCTTTTTTTGGCTTCTAGGGGGCAGAGGAAACAAGCCGTGAACTTGGGGTTCACTGGTGTATTTTTGAAGTTGTTTTGAAGTTTATGTGCTACACTTGTCTATTCATGTATTCACATTTACTAAAAAATGGGCGTCACTAACTATCTCTGTTTGCTGTTTAAAGCTGCGCAGGTAAGTTTATTTTTTTAGAGCCAAAAACAAATAGTTTCGTGCTGAAGTGAGCGGTGAGAGTGAGCCAAATCAGAAGTGCGGACAACAACTAAACAATGAGCTGTAAGATAATATAGAAAGCACTAAAGAGCTGAGGGGAACAGCAGAGTCAGGCAGTAATTGGCTGTTGGTTGAACAGTATCAGCACACCTTTACATACACACTGTCATGGTGTGAATGATAATGGAAGAGTACTTACAAACAGAGTCAGTGATTATGGAGAATGCTTGTTGTCAAAATTCGTTAATATCTCCTCACGGTATGCTACCTGCACTATGTGTGCACTGAAAGTATTTTTTGTTGAGCACACACACAAGTTACAGATGGTGATTTTGACAAAGTTATTTTGACAACAAGCATTCTCCTGAATCGCCGACTGCACCTTTAAGTCAAGTTATTTAGTGTTGCTTTGGTACAATAGCAGCAAGCTAAAAGGTTACTATAAGGGTTACCAGAAACTAGTGAAAATCTGAAGCAGGTATTGAGAGAGACATGTGACATTACGGGCAATTTGTCAATAATGGTGAACAATACACTTAGTGAATCTTCTTTACTAGTTTTACTAACTTTCTGAGGACAGTAGTGTGATTCTTCACAGATTGCATTCCTCTACAGTTCAAAGAGACAAACAATCAAGGCAACTTGAAATTCAACTTCTGAAGCCTTGGGCTGTCTCCATATCTCATGTGCCCCTCGTTTCGCAGGGCAAGGTGGTCTGTCAAGTGGTGCCCGGTCTTAATAAGTATCCTCTGCAACAAACTCCACAGAGCAAAGGGGCTTCATTCATAGCTAGTGCGTGCAGGGATTTTCTCTCACTAAAGATTCAACTTGTTGTAGATATGTCCAGTGGCGGGGCGCAGACCCGTCGCCAGACCTCAGTCTTAAGGGGGGCATATGAAATGCATAGGGGGGCACAATTATTATTAGCCTACAGTACACTGTATATTTTTAATAGCCTAGTCCTATACTCGCGCAGCACGTAATCATCACGTTAAACTAACCAACAGCGGTAGCCTATAGCCTATAACATCAGTCCTCATAATTTAAAGGAATACATTACATAGAAGCAATGTTATGAATATCCATAAAACACTGGACTATTCAGCATATTAGATGTAGCCTAACACCAGACGCATATCTCAAACATTGCATTTTAAAGCAATCAACAGAGGGATATGCATTGCCATTATACACACACACACACACACACACACACACACGGTAGCCTACTTTGAGTGGAGGCAGGGCTGTGCTCTCTCCAGTCCCTTCTATCAGTACAGCGGGAGGCGGCGTTTCTCCGAGCTCAACCTCCTCATCAACATATCTTTCGGCCTCCGGGTTCAAAGCAGCCAGTGCGCCAGTGAGCTCGCTACTGCGCTCTCCAAAACGCGCATCCATCTCTCCTTGCACAGCATCAATAACATTGTAAAATACTCTCTTGAACTCAGTCTTTTCGTCTATGTCACTTTGTGACGGACCAGCTGTTTCCTCAACTGCAAATCCGCGGAGGTTCTTGTAAATTGTGCGTCTTCTCGGCCGGTCTCCGGCAGAGCCTCGCCCTCGATGGCCGTGGCTGGAGGAGCGCAGAGTTCCCACAGTGCAAAACTGTGGCTTCACGCAATCAGAAGTGTCACCGCGCTGAACAAGTCCATAATTTCGGCTTGTAGTAGTCTGTTGTGCGACACCAGTTTGATGATCCGATTTGGCAGAGGTGACTGTTGGTTGGCTTTTCAACCATTACCGAATATCGATTATGATGAACTAGAAATGAAATAGTGAGCCGGGCGAAAACTCATCCAGCTTCACTTTCAAAAATGCGCTGTAACTGTTGAGCGGCTACATTGAAGTAGTTACGTAGCCTTACTTTCTTTTCAGTAAGGCCGTGATAGGCTGTTGCAGTGTAGATAGACTCCCATCAATCAAACAAAATCACACTATTGTTTATTTATATTTTAAATGTTTTGATGATAAAGAATGCAACATTAGTATTTATCAACACAAAATTAGCTACTATGATAGTATAAAATAAAAATTAAAGTATTTTTTTTGGAGAGATCTGTGCTCCAAGTGGGGGGGCACAAGCATTCCTGGGGGCGGGCCCGGCCCCCTATGGCCCGCCCATAGCGACGGGTATGGCGGGGCGTGGGGATTTTTTTGAGGAAGCCAAGTGAGACAACACCTTTAATCTACATGTTTATTGGAAAGTGGGGGACAGAAAAGAGTAGGCTACGTCGCAGCTTGTATTTAATGTAACTACAAGAGCTATTATAGCGCCTGGTCACTTTACCAGGACTTGCACACGCCTGTAATCTGTCCGACACCGCTCGGTCGCTCTCTCTCTCTCTCTCTCTCTCTCTCCACTCACTCACTCATCGTTTTATTAAATTATACATTGTATTATAAATGCACCCCCCACCCCGACCGGAATGCACAACTAGCCGCTTAATGCCCAATACAGTTTCGAATTCATTCACGATATAATTAGGGGGCGTTTTATAGGCTATTTTAAGTTTCACGTTCACGTGAGACACGACTCACACAATCAGTTAGGTGCTTGACATACACACATACTTTCTATACATCCTTTTCGTTTAAGAACTAGGCCAAATGTTCATTATACAACACTAGCCTACTTATGACAACCCAGAACAACTTCAGTGGATACCAATGCAACTTAATCAAGGCACAATTAGCAATAAAATAACACAAAACATAACATATAGCTAAACGGACAGTAAAGGGAACAGTTAACCCGCGCCGGGAGAAGGTGTGTATTTTACTCAATATTTGTAGAGGAAGGCCATTAGCTGAAGATTGCCGCTACCAGCTAGCCACTCGGTGCGGACATAGAAAGTGCGATAAACTTTCTTTCTCTCCACACGCATTGGCCTGCCGTCAGATTTGATTTTTAATGGCTCCTCAATTGGCAGTTTGGTAAAATTATTTTTTACTAAATACTCAAAATCTCCACCCTCCATAACTGTTCTTGCTAATATGATAATGCAAACATGCTAATCTCCCACTATTGTTATTGTTGTTAAATTTCAGTGACGTTGATAATGATGCTTTGAGTTGATTGGTGTGAAGCCAAGGGCCGAGTGGCTTCCCTGAGAGGCACCTATTTGCAGACCCATGGGGGAAACCATTGAAAGTGGAGCTCCACCGGAAGCCACGCCCCAAACTCATTTCATTGGTCAGTCAGTAACCTACTCTGAATTTGTTGTCTTCTTTTTGTTTTACTGCCGGAGTTCACCTAGCGGTGAATAATAATACACAGTTTCCACCGGTTATGATGCTAGTACACAGTAAAATACGTCAGTTTGTTAAGGGTCCCAAGCAGGCCCCCAGGATGCTGCCTTCTCCGAGCAGCCAGCATGGACATGTGGCCAACCCATTGGTATTGCATGGTAAGGGGTGGAGCTTATTTTCATGCGGCCCGTAGGCAGATGTCCCTGTCCACACAGTACAAGCGGCGAACAAGATTGTGTCTCTGCACATTTTTTCTGGATATCAATCATAGGCTCATACTTATCTTTAGACCATATACTATTAAAATGCAAGTTTTCTCATTTCAAAACGCCACCTCAAGCGTTTTATTAGCCCAACGGCTTTTAACGGCTTTCAGTTTGTTTTCGCCAGGCTAGATGCTACAGAACGAGACACCCGCCTCCAGTCCGCTACGCTTGCCGCCCTCTTTCTTGATAGGTCCATAGTGCAGCTACGTCCATGCAACGTCATGCTTCCGGGCCGCATGGAATTTCCGGATTATACTTCCTTGTTGCGTCTCTGCGCCAATGAGCAGCTTTCATAGGAATGAATGGGCGCCGTGTTTCAATCCGGTGTCCATTTCTTTATATGTCCATGGGGAGGCCAGCTCGGGCTGGCTTCCTCGCGGACATACAGTGTGCTGTATCGTGTTTCGCCGCGTCTTCAGAATCTGAATGTAAAGGGGCACTGTTTCGCGCATTGTGAAATGCTCAATGAGAGGAGAAAAATGGGGAAGAAATGACAGCAACAGAGCACCAAAGAATTACCAAAATTGTTAATAAAAATGTTTTTACTACAGCCTAAAAAACAGGGAAGCCTGGCTTCCATTGGCCTCCGGGAGAAAACGCCACTGGATATGTTGTGTATCTGCGTCGCTGTTTGGTTGAAATGTGCAGCAGGGGTTATAGCCGATTCCAATAGTATCCAGCTTCAGCCCCGAAGAACAATACTGAGTCGGGGCGGGAGTACTGAGTCGGGCCGGGAGTACTGAGTCGGGGCGGAAGAAAATACAAATAAATTTCGAACGTTATTTAGACAAATTATATTGTTTTGGCGATTAAGTTCAGGCATCACAGCTGGGTGGTTAGGGTTAGGGCAAGGGGACAGGGAGAGGTTAGAATATAGATAGAACATTAGATTAGCCACGGTGCTAGCTCCACTCGGCTAACGGAACACGGCGGCGGCCATCTTGAGAAGGTCACGTCAAACAATAAAAAAGACCGCAGACCGATAGGCTACTAGCCCCGACACAGTACTCCCGGCCCGACTCAGTACTCCCGCCCCGACTCAGTATTGTTCTCCGGGGCTGCAGCTAGACTCTACTCGCCGATTCAGTGGTCTGTACACAGACCATGGTCTCTGCCACAGACTGTGTGCCACCACCAGGGGGAGATTGAGCTACTGGCACGGACCAGTCAGAGACCAGTCGGAAACCACAGTACCACTGTTCATGGTCATTGCCACTAGGGGCACTAGCTACTGGCACGGACCTGACAGCCAGGGGCGCCGCCAGAGATTTTGGGCTCCATGAAAAGATATCACTCTGGGCCCCCAACCAGGCCACGTCAAGCAAATGCAATGTTCTGTAACGGAACGTCCAGAACCCAACAGACCCATTGAAGCTTAAGATACCTAAACTACCTATAACTCTATTCATACAGGCGAGATACCTAAACTACCTATAACTCTATTCATACAGGCGTGCACCTATGTTGAAGTCCAATACTAAAGGCCTACAATACACTGACACTGAGCTGTTAAAATACAACACTGTGCAAATGTTCAACATTCTGCAGACAATTCTCTATACGATGCAAGGCTAATATTCTGGAAAACAAATCTGCTGCAGGCCATCTCTTATGGTGAAAATCTAATTTTTTCAATTCTCAAATGAAAAAAATCTCAACATCAATTGTGGTGTCAATGTACGTAATATAACTCTTTAAATTAACAAATGCGTCATCTACATGAATATCAAAAAGACATACTGTCGCCCTTTAATTCATCTATCTTTCTTTCTTTCCTCTCTTTTCGCTTTTGATATACTGACTTTTGTCGTTGAGACATGATTCAATCATCCCCCGTTAATCACTCGTGGCACGGGATGCGGATAGGGTTGCCACCTTGGATTAAGGTAAAAAAGGGGCACTTGATGTTTGGGGCGCAGGGTTCGGCCATTATTAGGCTACCAGTTCAGTGTAATGACCTATAATAACCATAAACACCTACAGTGCTTTTTACAGTAGGATATATAAGGAGACTGAGGTGGGAACCCTGGACCTTGTAGGGGCTATGTGTGAATTCTTTACTGTTCATAAAAAAGTAGCTATCCACCCTCTGGGCCCATTATCTCATAATCCGTCTATGAACCAAATGGTTTCCACAATATTTTTTTTTATTTTTGCGGGGAGCAAGCATTATTTACTTAAAAAAAAAAAAAAAAGTGGGGGCACCCCACACTGGGTCTTGAACTTGAAACGGGCCCCGAGATCGTTGAGACCGCCCCTGCCCGATTGTCGTGCCGCCTGACAACGGAACGCGCTTTCTCTCTGCCCGGCCCCGCTCGCCTCTCCATTGAGAATTAGTTGGCAGAACAATTCTGGGAAAAACGAGACGGGTGGCAACACTAGATGCTGAGCTGTTTGAAAAGCGGACCAAACCATTACTTCTAAATACAGGGGGGTGTACAGAGTTTTGAAATTGTTACTTTTTGTCAGAAAACTTTTAAATGAACCATTAATTGTATTTGTTTCACGTTAGATACAATGTTTTATTAATGGAGAGTATTGATTAAAGATTAAGTATTGATTTTTTTTTTTTAATCCTCAAGTTCTAATATTTTTGGGCCCCTGCCAGTCACGGGCCCTTAGAATCGTCCTAACTTTTCACCCCATTACGGCACCCCTGCTGACTACTCACTGGTCTCATTTTCTCTTCATCTCTGTACGTGGCTGTAATGGCAATGCTTTTAAACAAAGAGATCCATCGACTCTGTATTTTTTTTTATTGTAGCACTCTCTTTGTTTAAGCCTTACTGGGGAAAGCTTGCGTGTGTGTGTGTGTGCGATGAGCTGCATTTTTTTAGCTTTAAAAACTGTGATTGCTAAGGTTGTGTTGATTAAATGTGTTGCATGTGCAGTGCATGTGCAGCATGGTACTTGCAATTGTTTTACATTTCCATGAAAATTAAGCCCCTAAGAGAAAATCAAATACAGCAAGCCACATATAGAGGCCCCTGGATTACGTTAGTCTTGATAATTTGATGGCACTGTGGCCTTTAACCTTGTGAATGGATGTTGTTTTGGGCACGCCGTTACCTTCAGAGAAAAATAAAAGAAATCTGGCGGGATGCCTCGCAGCTCTGGAATTGATATTGGCCTATATGATAGATATCCACACATTTCATGCTGTCACTTGGTCACTAATGGACCAATAAACAGGATGATGTGAAGAGATGGAAGATGATCGAGTACATGTCTCTTTACTTTCTCACTCTCTCCTGTCAACATGGTCGACTGTGTTATCACGCCTCGCTTCGAATCCATATTCCTATTATGGACGATATCCCTTATGTCTCCCATTAAGGGTTCCCCAAGCAATGACCCGCCTAAAAGCTAATGTGTATCTTAAGCTGTAGTAATATCTCCACAGAACATTAGCAGAAGCCTTATTAGATAAAACTGTTGGGCCTAAAAGTGTACAAGAATGGATGATAGCATCCGCATAAAAACTGAGGTCCACTTGTCACGTATTGATTCACGGCCCAAACTGTCTTCTATTCAATGAGGTTTGACCGCACCGAGGTGTGTGCCTTCATGTTTGTGTATTGTGGTGCAAAGTGTTTGAGTGATGCAGCAAATTGTCCATTTGCAGTATATCCGATGGGCTCAGGGATGTCATTAGTCACAGCGTGCTCGTTCTCATTAAATGGCCCAGTCACCATGGCAGCCCCACAAAGGCCAGCCCCGCCCCCACGGCACACGGAGAGTGACAGGCCAATTAGAGCAGGGCGCTGTGACACGCAGTCTGCTGTGATTACAGCTCGGAGGAGAGAGGAGCCAGGCAGGGGACACTATACACCGGCAAGGTCCCAACAAGATCCATCTCCAAACAAACACAACGAAACCCGGGGGGAGGCCCTGAGGTCATGTCTGCTCCCAGAGCGAAACATCCTCATCCCTCCATTACATGTGGCACCTGCTATCAAGAGCAGTTAGCTGTAATACCGACGGAGAAAACCGTAGTCTACAATCTACACCTTCACAGAGGGCTTTGGGCAATGGGCAGACAAGTCACATGCCAACAGGTTGATCATGCTGTGTTATACTGTGTTGGAGATCTTCATCACCTGCCACACTACACACACTCACACTCTGTTTCGCTATAATCCTCTCAAGTCTACATCTTTTGGTAGGAAGCAGCATGTGACAATTATTCATATTCTAATCTTGGCAATGGTGACATGGTGTGGGCATCAAGCCTGTCAGCTTTTCCCTATGATGCGTACATGGTGCAACACATAATGGGGCAGTGGCACAAACAACACAACATTTAGAACCATGAAAACTGTGATGGGATATTGAACAAACATAATTCATATGTTTAAAGCAAATTGAACTTTTGTAACGTACTACTGAACTGAAGAAGTGATGTATAATTATTGATGTAGGTATCAACAAGGGCATTCACATTCAGCCATCTTTGAACACAAACAGGGATGACTTTCCACCCAAGAAAAAAATGTAGCGTCTGTCTTTTCGCTGAATAACATCAGATTTGTGGTTCTGGAGTAGCCTGGCTCCGCCCGCCCGCCTACTTCCGGCCAAATTTTATTTTCCCTTCAGTAGTCAGTCTGGGTGTACAGCCCATTTCCCAGTTTTGCTGGAGATTCGACAGCCGGTCCAATCAGCGAACAGAGCGAGTGGCTGAGAACGATGACGTCGAAGTCGCGCTCCAGTTTCAGTTACCAGAAGCCGGCTCATGACACACGTGACGACCAAACGTTATGCGATTGGTTGGCTAATCCAGAGTGGCACTGGGCAGATCCAATAGTTTTAAACTTTAACAGACACCCGCTTCCATGAGTGAACGTTTGCCAATTAAAGCACTGCCAGACCTTCTGTACAAATGAAATGAAGTACGATGGTCTGGTAGCACCAGGCTAGTTCTGGAGTGCAGTGACAAACAACTTTTTTTGCTTGTATTCCAAAATGTGACCACATGTTTTCACCTGACCAATGTTTAGTGACATGATGACATCTGAGCCCGGTCCTGTTGCTGAAGAAGGCCATTTCTTCAAAAGTTTTTTTTAAATTAAAAGTTAGTTGAGTGAATCTCATATAACAGAAAAAAGAAAAGAATAAAATATATATCTGGAATACAGGTATGTTCACATACACATGGAGTGAAAGATAGCTAGAGTGTAGCTGCTGTATGCCATGTCTACAGCAAGTACAAGAGTTAAATGCCACTTATTGCGTTTTCTGTGAGCCACAATAGAGAAAATAGAAAAAAGGGAGAAGAAAAGAACACTCCGTCTGGGCAGATCGAGCCATTGGCCTCGCTCACTGCACATCTTTTGTATTTCTGAGCAACCGGTTCACTGCCTTTTGACAATAAAAACCAACGAGGAAAGAAAAAAATCACATAATTTTCTTCAGGCAATGCTGTCTTCCATTGCTAGCTGCTACATGAACACTCTCACAAAATGCACAAAATTTTGCCCGCACTTCTCGATGAATTGCATTTCTCCTCGTGCATAAACATACAGATTTATTTTCCTTTCATCCCGAGGAGGCGGAGATGACATGGTAGAACAGAAAGGCTGCGACAGAGTAATGATTTAATCGCTGGCAAGGCGAAAATGCAAGGGAAAGCAGTGATTATTTTCTACGATATTTACCTTACTGCCAAAGACAATTGCACCCAAACACAAGGCTGTAACTACCACTGGAGAAACAAAGAGGAGGTCACATTTTTTGTTCTTTGAGTGTGGTGTTTAAATGTTGTAATCAATTACCAACTAAAATCTTTTTTTCCCACATTAGACAAATGAACAACAACATAAAACAACATTAAACACTCAGACAGCCATCGATTGATTTGCTGTATCCATTTGGGGTACGGATTTGGGCCATTGATGTGTTAAGACCTGGCTCAAGATGAGGTTGGTTGAGGTCAGGGCTTTAGGTTGGCATGTCATGTTCTCTAACACTAAACGCAGGAAACCATGACCTTGCTATGGGCTGTCTCCAAATTGTTGCCATACAGCTTAAAAGTACACTATTGTTTTAAATATGATTGCAAGTCACACTTATATGTGATTTTTGGAAGACAGTGGCGTGGCCCAACCAATAATGTTAAGGTGACCAGCATTTGTCAGGTATAAACTAGCCTACTGTTGTTTGAACCCGGAAACGTTTTTGACCGCTGTGCAGCTAAAGTTTGCTTTTCCTGCCTAAAAATGTGTGTTTTTGTTTAATTGACTGTATTTATATTTATGCCATGCAACCATGAAAGTATTGTTGTTGTACAGCCTGCAGATTGTGTACAGAATGCCTAGGACAGACTGTGACGCACAGGAGCATCATACCAAAGTAAAACATGTCAACTAAGTCACTTCTGGGTCAGATTTCTCACTAGCTACTGTAAATAAGAGACTGAGTTAAACAAGGGGCCCCATGTTGGGGTCCAACCATAATAAAAACATTTGAAAATACCTTTTATGGTTATAGGGATAGGGAAAGCTAGTAAAAAAATAAATTTTAGGTTTGTCCAGTCAGAACATAAGATGCACTACTCTCACCCACTGCTAAGCTATCGCAATATCCTTATGTTCTGCCTCGCTACAAAGAGGGGCTCACTGCCTGCACTGACAATGCAAAAACCTTGCATTCGCAAGGTCTGCAATCATCTAAATTGGACTTAACTCCTGGGGAATACCGGGCTGTTGGACCGTGAGTGGTTAGCTTTACTATTCCCTGTCTACCACAGCCCCACATGTAGCTGCAATTATCTGAAATTATGCAGAAAATCATCCATTATGTTTGGCAACTTGTTCCATGATTGCTATGAAGAATAGTTCTCTCCTTCATATCTTCCTTTCTTTCTGTCCTTTACTCGTTCTCTGTAAGGACAGAAAACTGCTTGAAATGTAGGATAACAGGACAAGGTGAGTGTGGGGGGAAAGTGTCTTTAAGTGGCTTAACAGTAAGAACTCCTAGAAGAAAAAAAGAGAAAAGAGAGAGTAACACAAGCCCAGAGTGAGAGTTGTAAGAAATGTCTCAGCAGCAAAAGACTGAGGGAGTCTGGGGCTTTGAAAATGCTAGGCAAAGAGAGAGAGAGAGACAGTGAAAGAGACAAAGAGAGAAAAGAGGACAGTGGTTGAAGGGGTTAAGGGTAAAGTTGGAGTCTATGTGACAGTATCAAAGCCATGGGAGCAGCAGAGAAAAGCTGTTAACGGGAGCTCACCATGCATTAATCGATTGTGAACTGTGCCGCAGAGCACAGCCAATCACAGGAGCTCCTGGAGACTTCTCTGGGTTAGAGCACTTACACGGTGTCTGCTGCCCGATCAGGGAGACGACACAGGGAGCGGAGAGTGAAAGAGACAGAAAGAAAAAGAGGTAAAAAAAGAGATGAGGAGGGAGGGTGGTGTCCCAGAGAGAGAAAAGTGGGACCTCAAAATTATCGTTTGGCTTTTTTATCTTGGTGACCTTGAAAGCCCCTTGTTAGGGGATGCATGTTGGCATCAATATGCATCAAGTGTCCTGTCGTTTGCTCCATTTGTCTGTCTAGTGTCTCTCTCTCTCTCTCTCTCTGCCTGCCTTTCAGCTGTTCCTTTCCTTAACTACCCGTCTTGGACCTTTTTCTATATGACAATATGTTGTATGCATGACCTTTAAAAGGCATGTCGCATGGCATCAAAAGGGGATCTGAACATTGTAACAGCACATGACATTTTGTAAGTAGCATTTTGAATGGACAAATCCCTCTGACATGAATCTCTTGCAGGATTTTGTTCTTTCAGAAAATATTTATAAAAACAAAGCCCACAGATACGTCTGAACTGATCACATTGAAAATAAACACATAAAATAATCCTTTTCTGACACAAAACCAAGGAAAATGTAAATACACGCAGCGAAGCAGCTTATACCATCTAGTTCTGTCATCTTCATTTATTGCTTTGATCATTCTATTTGCACATTGTAACTGCCTAAACTCAACAATTCAGACTGATGTGGCTCCAGATGGAATTAACTGACTAAACCAATAACATCTCTTTGTGAAGACTCCGGGACAATTTTTTTTATACAGCTGTTAAAATCTTCAGTCCAATTAACTTTTTCCTGCTATAATTGGAGATTTGTAAATGAGTGTTGTATCAGACATGACTCAGAAAATGGTGGCTTATCTGTTCTTATTTTTGGGGTTTGTTACAGTGAATTCTATGCAACAGTGTGCTAGCTGATGTCCTGATTGTGAACCCAAACAGTGAATAAATAAGCTCATAAGCTTTTTCCATTTCTGAAAACAATGAGTTTGCGCAAATGATATGGCAGTAATTTGGGATAAACTAGTCTGTAATTCAATAGGTGATGTTGTTAATATTATATTAACAATATTATTAAGAACAATTTTACTATTTACAATTTTCTCCAAAATATTTCTCTTTAAAGCATTATAGAATAGCCTACAGGGACCATGAAGTAAATAGTAATCAAATAGAACTCTGACTAATCCGATCAAAGTTTGAATCAATGCTGAGTTTTGTGAGAACTAAAAATACCTTTACCTGCATGAAGTTAAAAGTTCAGAAAATAGATTGGGTCCTATCTTTGTCTGTCCAATTTATTTAATAACATTTTAATGCTTTGCCTCTAGGGACAGAAGTAAAATTAAATAGAAATGGCCTCGTCTTTGTTCTTGTTTCAAGCATGACCACTGTATTTGATTCAGTGAACAAGAGTAGATTCATGTAAATTATGTCATTCTAGCAAAGTTAAATAGAATCAGGGCTGAACCAATACATGCGTATCTAATGATTGATTATTTATTGATCGCCTTTTCGTGCTCCAGAACCAGCTTCACAGTTAAATAAAGCTTTGTATCATCAGCATAGAATTGAATAGGATAACTATTTAACCCATCCGTGGTGACACTCCACACACTGACTTTTACTTTTTATAAACGTTCTCATGCAAAACTGTATATTGTATGCAGTAATTTAATAAAATTGATGTTGTCTCTTAATTAACAATAGGGGAAGGTGGGGTGATTTGTGCAACTTTTTACTCAAAGTGATTTTAAAGTGAGGCCTTGACAGTTATGTCTCCAACTCAAATATGTACATATATTTCAGGATGTTGTGCATCCCTGGCAATAAAAACTTTGGATCTGGAATAAACTGTTTAAGAAATATAGCTTTCGGAAAAAAAGTTGTCTTGACGCACAAATCACCCCACTACGTGGGGTGATTTGTGCGTCATTGTGTCACAATGACAAAGTCACCATCATCATCTTTCTGGCCATCTGAACTCTCATCAGTGGTGTCGTTAAGTGGAATTAAGATGTCACTCTCTTCTGAGCTACTGTAGACAATCACTTTCTTTTGGTGACCAGCGTATACAGCCATGCCACTGGCACAACTCTCTGAAATGTACTTTGCACTAGTTGCTCCGTGCTTGTGGAACCAACTGCCACCTGACAATTGTGATTCCCCCTACATTTCTGCCTTTAAATCAAGGCTCAAAACCCATATGTACACCCTGGTGTTTCCTCCCCATTAACTATCTTACCTCTGCACTACTATCTGTGTTTATGTGGATGTATGGGCTTTACGTCTTTTATTTTGGTTATTGTTATTGTACCTTCATTGTTTACCTACTGAATGCACTATGTACAGCACTTTGGACAGAGCAAACTGTCATAAATGTGCTTTTATAAATACATTTTACTTACTTACTTACTTATAACTCACCCAGGCCCTTGCGCACAAATCACCCCATCCCCAGAATTTTGGATAATAGGCATGATGCAGCAATTTAGGGTTGACATTGTGCTAACTATATAGACTCAAAGTGTAGCATACCAAAGCACTAAAACATGTGTCAAATGTTTTCAAACGTGTCTATAATTGTTCAGACACAATAATCAAAAAAACCTTGATCATGGAAATTTTACTTTGAAAGGCAAAACACAGTTTTTTGAGCTTAAATGTGCTTATATCTTATTCCTTGTGTCTCCCTTCTTTACAGGATGAGTCAAATGGATGGCTCTTCTTAAATATGTGGTCACATTTCCAATTTCTTCCACGGTTTTCTAGAAACAAGGGGTTTTGCAACTTCCAAAATGCACAAATCACCCCACCTTCC
Source organism: Hyperoplus lanceolatus (assembly GCA_026929865.2). Classification (NCBI taxonomy): domain Eukaryota; kingdom Metazoa; phylum Chordata; class Actinopteri; order Uranoscopiformes; family Ammodytidae; genus Hyperoplus; species Hyperoplus lanceolatus. The sequence continues at coordinate 16,716,668 of CM049396.1, read as the reverse complement.
CCTATATAACTTTCAGAATGTATTATTTTGAGAAAAAATGTAATTACTAGCAACCTGCCAAATGTTTACAACATTCAACATTTTGGGAAATACACTTATTACCAAGCATTAGATTTGAAGATAAATGACCACTATCCTGTTTGTGGAGAAACTGTAAATATGAAGCCTGAAGTGGATTTGTACAGCATTTAACAGCATCCACTACCTGTTTCTAAACTCTGTCATTCTCCTCAATTAAAATATCAGGTTTCTCCAGACGCAAAAAAAAACAGTGCTGCTTTTCTGAGGTGATGAATCCCATTATTATTGCCTGACTGGTTTCACCTGTTAGTGAATAATTTCACCATAATCATCAGCGAGAAATAGGAGATGGGTTGCCAGATGGAGACATCAGGCCCGGTGTTGATAACATTAAAGTGCATTTAAAGGAGGACTCCAATGGAGAATGTCAGCGGAGGAGGGCGGAAGAAGATTCGCTACTTCAATCATCCAAGGTGGTTTCATTTTAATTTGGAGATGTTGGGGTTACACTGTAGGGTGCCATTGCCCACTTTAAACCTGTTATTCACTCAACTCTACTGAAATGACAGAGGCCGCTTTGCCCCATTTAATTGATTTTCCACATTTAGTGGTATTCCACTGAAGGATGACTGAAAACGAACTTCAGTGGAAGTCATTCATCCTGAACCAAAAATGCACAAGGCAAGATTGAGCATCTGTTTCATGTGCCTGCCCAAAAGGATAAGTTCCCATGCAGTTTGCAGCTAACATCATTGGAGCCTCGGTGGAAAATAATTAAACGGGCTAGAAGACCATGAAAGACAACAGAGACCACCTGATGTTATAATCCTCATTTTACAGTTTATTTCGATTGCTAAACCACAGTGGGCACAACTGGAGCGACATGTGCAGCGGTTCATTCGGACCAAACTTTAGCTCGTTTTTCATTGCTTAAAACACAATTTTCAAAACTCTACACACCTATAGCATGGCTCAACCACAGCCTGCACAACACTGTGGATTGCCAGCCCTTTTTTTCAAACACTAACACACTACTGCCACAACTGTAAACCACTCATTCAAAACAGAATGAATGCCTAGTGCATTTCAAACACTGCAGATTGCAATTTCAACTGAAACACTACTGTAAGATGTCTTGTTTTAGACTTGTTAGTGAACATATACAGTATAAAGGGAAAGCTCAAAAATATATATTTTTTGGGAAATGGACCCAGGAAGACAGAATGTTGGAGGGAGAAGAGTGGCAGTGAGAGTGTGGATGTGTGGAGGAAGACATAGCGCTGTAATGTCTGATGAAATACAGTAAGGGCTACACTGATAGACCCTGTTGTGAATCATGGTCTCTCATTGAGAGAGGCAGGGTTGAGAGTGCAACCCAATCTGCAAAAATCTGTAATACGAATTTTCCAGCTAACAAACAGCTTAGAGTTGCATCCTTGAAGTAAATGACAACATTACAGGAATTGATTTCTGTATTACAATTTTAGAATATTTACACAGATAAATACTACATTCGGAAATGTTTTCAATAAAATATACAAAATGTGTATCTATTGAAGCAAACTTCAGATTTTCATTTATTTTTATTTTCCTAAAAAAACTGGGTAACACTTTATTTGAAGGCGTATACATAACATTGTCATAAGACTGTCATAAGAATGTCATTACACTGTCATGACACATGTCATGAACATTATGAATGGTTATGAATGGTTATGACTGTTGTCATAAAGTGTCATTCGGTAAATTATGTCACGTTTAATGACACATTGACATTGTATGAGATGTCTTTTTTATGACAACCTGACATAAGCAAAGACAAAATAACTTGTCGATGTCTTGGTAATGACAACCTGACATAAGCTAAGACAAAATAACTTGGTAATGACAACCTGACATAAGCTAAGACAAAATAACTTGGTAATGACAACCTGACATAAGCTAAGACAAAATAACTTGTCTGTGTCTTAGTAATGACAACCTGACATTAATGAAGACAAAATATCTTGGTTATGTCGACTTGACATTAACCAATAACATGACCTGTTATAAACATGTAATAGTAGGCTTAATAATCAAGTGTAAAAAAAACTATTTTGATTTATGTTGTAAGATTACATTAAAGTGTCATATGTGGAAGGTTTTGATATTGACTGTCATGAGACCTTTATTATACTGTCATGAATGTTTATGTTGGCCTGAAGTAAAGTGAAACAATTTGGACAGTTCATTAACATGTCATGAAGCGTTATTACACTGTCTAATGCCTTTATAATAGGCTCATGAATGATTCTGTAGGACTAAAGTAAAGTGAAACAATTTGGACATTTCATTAACATGTCATGAAGCGTTATTACACTGTCTAATGCCGTTATAACATGCTCATGAATGATTCTGTTGGCCTAAAGTAAAGTGAAACAATTTGGACAGTTCATTAACATGTCATGAAGCGTTATTACACTGTCTAATGCCGTTATAATATGCTCATGAATGATTCTGTTGGCCTAAAGTAAAGTGAAACAATTTGGACAGTTCATTAACATGTCATGAAGCGTTATTACACTGTCTAATGCCTTTATAACATGCTCACGAATGATTATTTTGGCCTCAGGTAAAGTGAAACAATTTGGACAGTTCATTAACATGTCATGAAGCGTTATTACACTGTCTAATGCCTTTATAACAGGCTCATGAATGATTATTTTGGCCTCAGGTAAAGTGAAACAATTTGGACAGTTCATTAACATGTCATGAAGCGTTATTACACTGTCTAATGCCACATGAATGATTATTTTGGCCTAAAGTAAAGTGAAACAATTTGGACAGTTCATTAACATGTCATTAAGCGTTATTACACTGTCTAATTTTGACATTGACTGCCATGAAACCTTTATTATACTGTCATGAAGTATTGACTTTACCTCAAAGTGAAACAATTTGGACTTTTCAGTAAATATTATTACACTTAATTATACACACAACAGTGTTAACTGCAGTAGTATCCCCTTTATAGATGTAACATGAAGCATATCAGTATTACATGTGGAAAATACCTTAACAAAAGCAATATAAGTCAAGACAGTCTGTTTTATTTGCATTGAGACACTAAACAAAAATATATACATACACTTAAAACAGATATAAGAACTACTTTAAAATCAAATGCACTTTCCAGTCCTTAAATTAACAATCCAGAGATTGTATGTTATATAATATATGTTATAATGGCTGCTAAAAATCACCAGGAAGAGATCAGCTTAAACACAAAAGGAGGGCAAATGGCACTCAGCCTTCAAACTTTGTAGGCATGTTAGCTTCAGCATATAACTAGTGCAAACTTGTAAGTGAATACGGTGCTTAAACAGGCAGATTGCAGATCAGCAAATCATAGAGCTATTAGCACACACAATAATAACAGAAATATACATTAGATCAGGTTGAAGTAAATAAAAGATACATAAAATAAAAGAGACTGTGTAGGCCTACTGCCCTGGCAGTGCGTAGTATGGAGCATGACAGCCAGCTAACATTTAAAAGCCCAATAAAGAATAAAAGACACAATGCTTGACTTCTCTTGTTTCTTCGTGAACCTTGTATTGGTAGGTTTTTCTTTGTAAAACTGTAACATAGACATGAAAAAATAAATCAATACACACACAGTACCAGACCTATACAGACAGTAGACAATACATAGTAAGTAGTATATGGTAAGTATACACACAGCTATGCTATTCCTATTTAAGTATTAAACAACACATGACTGTAAAAACACAGCTTTGCATGTATGACAAAGTATAGTGAGCTAGCAAACAATTAGCTTCTGTAGTAGTGTACCTGCTAGCTAACAGGGCCACATGTGCAATCAAAAAACATACAAGTATCTTACTTTACATTCTTACACCTGAAAGCTAATGTTAACATTGCACACTATCAACACTTACAGACAAATAGTCTCCAAGGCAAAGGCGTTATAAAGAAATACTCAGCAGCATGTATAGGCCATGATGTCCCGGTAGACTGCATACAACTGGGAAAAAAATTGTAAGCTAGGCAACGACCGGAGATTTGGCGCTAGATCCTGTATGCAACACGTGAGGGCTCACTCTGACGCTTTTTCCAAAAATGAAAATATTAAAACGTCATATTTACTTTGAAAAACTGCTATACAACAATAATTACTGACTTATAGTTAAGGCAGCACAGACTGTCTTGACATATTGCAATTTGCAAGTATTGTTGTATAGCAGTTTTCCTAAGTGAATATGAAGTGTTAATATTTTTATTTTATCTTGGTTTTTGGAAAAAGTGTCAGAGTGAGCCCTCACGTGTTTCATACAGGATCTAGCGCCACATCACCGGTGTTTGATGTAGCCTACATTTTGTTCACAGTTGTATGCAGACTATAGGACCAGCATAGCCTACAGATAAATGCTGCAGGGTATTTCTTTATAACGCCTTTGCCTTGGAGACTATTTGTCTGTAAGTGTTGATAGTGTGCAATGTTAACATTAGCTTTCAGGTGTAAGAATGTAAAGTAAGCTACTTGTATGTTTATTTGATTGCACATGTGGCCCTGTTAGCTAGCAGGTACACTACTACAGAAGCTAATTGTTTGCTAGCTCACTATACTTTGTCATACATGCAAAGCTGTGTTTTTACAGTCATGTGTTGTTTAATACTTAAATAGGAATAGCATAGCTGTGTGTATACTTACCATATACTACTTACTATGTATTGTCTACTGTCTGTATAGGTCTGGTACTGTGTGTGTATTGATTTATTTTTTCATGTCTATGTTACAGTTTTACAAAGAAAAACCTACCAATACAAGGTTCACGAAGAAACAAGAGAAGTCAAGCATTGTGTCTTTTATTCTTTATTGGGCTTTTAAATGTTAGCTGGCTGTCATGCTCCATACTACGCACTGCCAGGGCAGTAGGCCTACACAGTCTCTTTTATTTTATGTATCTTTTATTTACTTCAACCTGATCTAATGTATATTTCTGTTATTATTGTGTGTGCTAATAGCTCTATGATTTGCTGATCTGCAATCTGCCTGTTTAAGCACCGTATTCACTTACAAGTTTGCACTAGTTATATGCTGAAGCTAACATGCCTACAAAGTTTGAAGGCTGAGTGCCATTTGCCCTCCTTTTGTGTTTAAGCTGATCTCTTCCTGGTGATTTTTAGCAGCCATTATAACATATATTATATAACATACAATCTCTGGATTGTTAATTTAAGGACTGGAAAGTGCATTTGATTTTAAAGTAGTAGTTCTTATTTCTGTTTTAAGTGTATGTATATATTTTTTGTTAAGTGTCTCAATGCAAATAAAACAGACTGTCTTGACTTATATTGCTTTTGTTAATGTATTTTCCACATGTAATACTGATATGCTTCATGTTACATCTATAAAGGGGATACTACTGCAGTTAACACTGTTGTGTGTATAATTAAGTGTAATAATATTTACTGAAAAGTCCAAATTGTTTCACTTTGAGGTAAAGTCAATACTTCATGACAGTATAATAAAGGTTTCATGGCAGTCAATGTCAAAATTAGACAGTGTAATAACACTTAATGACATGTTAATGAACTGTCCAAATTGTTTCACTTTACTTCAGGCCAAAATAATCATTCATGAGCATGTTATAAAGGCATTAGACAGTGTAATAACGCTTCATGACATGTTAATGAACTGTCCAAATTGTTTCACTTTACTTCAGGCCAACAGAATCATTCATGAGCATATTATAACGGCATTAGACAGTGTAATAACGCTTCATGACATGTTAATGAAATGTCCAAATTGTTTCACTTTACTTTAGTCCTACAGAATCATTCATGAGCCTGTTATAAAGGCATTAGACAGTGTAATAACGCTTCATGACATGTTAATGAACTGTCCAAATTGTTTCACTTTACTTCAGGCCAACAGAAACATTCATGACAGTATAATAAAGGTCTCATGACAGTCAATATCAAAACCTTCCACATATGACAGTTTAATGTAATCTTACAACATAAATCAAAACAGTTTTTTTTACATTTGATTATTAAGCCTACTATTACATGTTTATGACAGGTCATGTTATTGGTTAATGTCAAGTCGACATAACCAAGATATTTTGTCTTCATTAATGTCAGGTTGTCATTACAAAGACACGGACAAGTTATTTTGTCTTAGCTTATGTCAGGTTGTCATTACCAAGTTATTTTATCTTAGCTTATGTCAGGTTGTCATTACCAAGTTATTTTGTCTTAGCTTATGTCAGGTTGTCATTACCAAGACATCGACAAGTTATTTTGTCTTAGCTTATGTCAGGTTGTCATAAAAAAGACATCTCATACAATGTCAATGTGTCATTAAACGTGACATAATTTACCGAATGACACTTTATGACAACAGTCATAACCATTCATAACCATTCATAATGTTCATGACATATGTCATGACATATGTCATGACAGTGTAATGACAGTCTTATGACAGCGTTATGTATACGCCTTCAAATAAAGTGTTACCAAAAACGGGTATGTTATAAAATAAACAATTTCATGAGAAAGAATTTCACCCTTTCATCAAAGAAAATATTACGTAATTTGTGTGAAATAACTCAAATTATTTAAACTGTAAAGATTAAAAGTTTGTAATTTATGTATTGGGGTTTGATGCTAGTGTTTGTACTCTGCGCATATTCTGAGTGACAGTGTGTGTTATCTCAGTGAGGACAATTCATAGTGTTTGCTGCACTGAGCCTATTTTGCAGGTGAAGTGAACTGTTCAGCTCCAGTGACTGTTGGTAGTGCAGACTGTAGTTAGAGTTTTGCACATTGAGCTACAGTTGTGCCCACTATAGGTTAGCAATCGAAAAAAACTGTAAGGAAAATTCATGAAAAATACCTGTGGAACTAAACACGTGAAGAAGTAAGCTGTTTTAACAATGTGGGGGGATTTTTGGAATTGTCATTCTTTCTATAACCACAGTTGAATTTAAGGTATGGATGAACAACTATGATTAATATTAACGATTCATTATTTGCTCTTGGTACCTGAATGTGCAGTGTCTCTACATGTAGGCTATGTTTAGTACATACGTAAGCCCACTCTTCACACTGCTGTTTTAGATCTATAAAGGAGGCAAAGCATTTACTGGAGGAAAAAACACAGACTTATGAACTCGCCCAAGAATACTAAAAGACACCTTGGTTTAGACTTTGTCAATCGTCTCTCAGCTGAAACTCTATTCACTACTGCCCCCTGCTGTGAAGATAGATGCTCGCCTGGACGCTAATGTGTCACATACTGTGTGAGCACCTTTTAGTAGAGGTGGACGGAGGAGTTCAGTAAGCCACCAAGGTACAATGTTACTTCCCTTAAACAATACTGAAGAAAAAGAGTGGTAGAAAAGCAGCATGTTTGCACACATTAAGGCTCTGTGAGATATGAAGTGTCTCTTCTTTCCATTTGAATACTCAAATTCAAGGCAAATGTAAGTAACAAATAGCTCAGCTGCATGTTACTCTTGAAGTACTTACTTTGTGGAAGTAGATACAAAGTTTAATATAACCAATTTAAGTAACAGTGGAAAGTTAAAATATCAGCATGACAAAGATAATCATTTATCTAACCCTGCCACATAAAACATGGTACACCAAGTAGTAAAGTCTGGAGCTCACTCTCGGATGTTGAACAGTTTGAAGCCACGATAGATAAAGACTTTCTCACCCTGTGAGACCCTTAACTGTTCATTTCCGGAGGTGGAGATATATGTATTTTTTTAATAAATATCTCAACTACTGGTTGGATTAACATGAACAACTCACTGTTGAACATATAAGTACAGTCTGTTAATGTGGCTGTTGACTCATATTCTTGTTTATATATATATATATCAAATGTGCCCAAGAAAATGAAGATGGTTAGACACATAGTTAAGATCATGGCAGGAAAACAATTCCGTGCAGCTGTCTTTTAAGGAGAATGCAACTGCTTTGTTTATGTAATGCAGATCTCCATTTATTTATCCAAGCTGACATCAAGGGCATGCTCTGATCTTTGTGGTTTAAGCAAGGCATTGTCAGTTTCATAACTCATGAACCATAGTGACAGATACACATGTCAGCACTTCTGCTAACACGTCTCACACCGCCTACAACATCCGTCTTTTCACCCTTCAGCCTTTCTCTCTCTCATAATTCTATGATCCCACCCAAATTGCAATACAATCCCATTGTGTCATGTTACCTCACATCCCATGTCTTCTCTAACCCAGGGACCCGGCTCCTGTTCTCCAGTCCCAGCTGATTCATTGAGGACATGGCAGACGCAGATGTGGCGGGACAGATCAGCTCCTTGGAAACTTCACGACGTGCCGTTGAGTGCTGGTGCTCCTGAACTGCGGAGGCAAGATAGCCGGGGGGCACGACTTGGAAGGGGACCTTTCAAATCCAATTGCATCGCGGTGGTCCGCCGTCCCGAGCGGGGCCACGCTATCAGAGCAGATAACGTGCTCCAGTAAAGGTTACGACTCACCGTGACATTTGTGTTGAGACTCGACAATCCATGATTCCCGCCGACTAATCTTGAACTCGTAAAAGTGCATGTGTGTGTGTTTAGGCCTATTTGCTTTGTTTATCATAAAAGTGGCTAAATCAAAACAGGAAGAACTCATTTAGATAGTGAAATAGGAGCCATGAATCCCATTAAATCCCATTCTGCTTAATGTATTTTGTTTGCATCAGGATCACCAGAGAGCAGAGCACTTTACAGGGGAAGGAAATGGCTGTTGCACCGCTCAGTTGACCTTATTCTCACTTAAATGATATCCCAAAGATGTAAAATCATCTTTAAAAACCGAGGTCTTCACTACTTTTTCGATTATTTCTTGCTCTCCTCAGAAAATGATTGTTTTCCCCATGCAGGCTAGGAACTGAGCTTTGGTAAAAATGAACGTCATGTTCAGTCTTCCAAAGTGAAATCAGAAATGTGATAAATCACTTCAGTGCGTTCTATATCTAAATTTATTAGGTGTCTTAAAAGGTCAGTCTGTAGTTTATGAGCTTTAATCTGAGCTTTTTTTAAGTTTAATTTCACTAACAGAAATACTAGCCTACAACATTTCTATTTTCTCTCTGACATCTGTAATCAAGCTTGTTTTTAGATGTTTAGCGTTCTCTGGTCACTTCTGGCTTGTGACTATCAGGTTACAGAAATAGATAGCTTACTCACAACTTCTCTCGATGTTATCTTCTTTTAATTACGACCAACCCCAGCATCAGCAGGCTACTGTGCACTGCCCCCCCCCCCCCACACTCAACTGTTCAACTCAAAGAACACATATCCGACCAGTTTCACAAGGACGTGAAAATATCTACTGAAATGTAGTCTTGCGGGGGGGCGCCCTTAGCTCAGTTGGTAGGGCGTCCCCCCCCATGGGCCTCGGCCAGCAGCGGACCAGCACGCGTTTGTTCTCTGCATGTCACTCCCCTCTCTGCCCCATTTCAACTCTGTCTGTACACTATCAATAAAAGCATAAAAATGCCAAAAAAATCTAGTCTTGCAAATCCAGACCAAACTACAGCTAGTAGTATGGTCTGGAACCAAGGTATATTGATTCGATTTTAGGGGGGTAAACTGGGCTGGCCTGTTTTCATTTATTTAAACCAATCACAATCGTCTCGCTAAGCCCAGGAAGCTGTAGCATTTCCTTTCAAAATAGTGCAATTTGGTGCCGTCCACTGACCTATTGTAAAAGATGCCGACCAAAACTGTTAATGACACGTGCAGTGTGTGTGCAGCAACATTATTATAGGAGCATAAACAGTAGGCTTCAGCCGGAAAGAGCAAGAGAAAGGGGAGGAGTTTGACGATGTTATCTAGCGGGAGCGCTATACTTGTTGTCGATATCCGGTAAGCCAGACAACTAAAATGTAACCTGCAAATATATAAATAAAATAATAGAATGCTAAGCTCTATGTGATAATAGAATAATGACTGTTTAAAATGTATTTAAATCAAATTCAAATGAAAATGTATACAAAACAATGTGAATTATAAGGTTACACTTCTTTATCTGTGTAGGCATACTTGACGTTTGAGGGGCCAGTAATGAAAATGCCACCTGAAGATAACACGTGTAACATGAGTTAACCTAAACAACTAATTTCAAAACCATGAACATGCTTAGCTTCACCATAAGATATAGCCTACCGGACCTTTCACATTCTTCCCAAATAAATGATTTACAACACTATCATGCGGCTGATCACAGTTTTTGCGTTTTTTGTAACAACATTTCATCTTAATAACTAAGAAAACAACCAAATCTAATGGGAACTTCAATATTGTACATACCCTAGGCCAAATTAATCAACAACATTTAAAAAAAGGTTTATATTCTGTTTGCCGGGCAAGTGAAAATATACAAGGGGCCATTAAAATGTACTGACAAAGCGGGCCAGTTGGGATTTTTTTTTCATATTGAACCCTGTAGTATGCGTTAGATTGAATCTGGTATACGATCAGCAATTCCCCTGCTGAGGTGACCAGTATGACACTCTAGTGCCCTAGCAGTCTCCGTTTTCATAACAAAAGCCTTTTTCTTCCGAGATCCACTTCATTACCCCGACTAATATGGAGCAAAATATTTATTCAAATTAGCCAAGATCAAATCCTACCAAATGAATGAGGAAAATGCTGAAATGGATTATATGCTTGCAAGGAATGAAAAAAAATCACATTTAAATTAATTACAAACTGAAAGGGCGTCGGGAAAAAAGAAAAAAATACTTATTCACTTTCTATTGCATTAGTTAATTTGCTATTAGCTAACATTTATTTATTCTCATCATCCCTCAACGCCCACTGTCATCAATATGTGTCCATGAAAATGGAGAAAAATAACATTGTATCAGGATCAACATGAAAACAACAAGCATTGTAAGCGACTGATTGGCCATTGTTTCAAGGAGAAGGCCCATTGTGAGCTTTTGATTAGCTACTAGAGGAAATACTTTCTATTAGTGATTGATTTAGCAGTGTAATTTTCCACCTGAATACACGCACACACTTGTGGTGTGGCTTTAGGAGCCATCTTTCTATAGTGAAGGTGTGAATGTGAATTTATGTTTGATGGTATTCTCTAATGAGGGGGGAGGGGGGTACTGTCAGTCACGCAGAATAAGTCATATGGGACACAGACTGTCAGGTCACCTCTCATCAGGAGGGATACAGCAGAGAAAGCAAATCTTCAACAGCAACACACATATTCCGCTTCAAAAGCACACACACACACACACACACACACACACACACACTTCATGGCTATGTTTTTCTCACACACACACACACCTCCAATCATTTTCTTTACATTGCAGAATGTGCATATACATTTGACCGCTGCGCGTCCCGCATCTGCCCGTGTGATGCACCACTGCAGGACGTGGTCTGGTTGCCACTGGCAGTGAGTCTGCCAGTCGACAAGCAGCTTCTGAATGCAGAGATATCAGAGCTCCATCTCCTGAGAAATTATCGCTGTGACCTCTCTCGCACTCCGCCTTTTTTGCCTTTCCATTTCATGTCTCAGATTTCCTGCTCTGATTTGGTTTACTTACATGGAGATGTGTTAAAAAAAAAGGTGATTCATGGACCCCCTCTTCCCGTCAGTTTTTACAGCCGACTCGCTCACGATCACTTGCTTTTAGGGTGAAACACTGTCAAATATAACTCCAGCCCTTTCAAAAGGTGCTATTTACCATTTTGTGAATGCATTTGAATTATGATGTGGAGCTGCTTTTCATGTTAAAAAATCTGAATGTTCCAAATGGCTTGCATCAAATGAATAGTTCAACAAAGACAGGAACGTGGATCCGTTTGAAGGTAAAAGAAATTTGCCTGCCAGCTCTTCCATACAAAAAACAGCAGATATCCAAAGCTCCTGACTAAGAAATACAAATAGTCCAGCACATAAATCCCGTGAAACCATAACTTGTTGTCTTTATATTTCTCAGATTAAATCAACAGGTCACAGAATTTAACATAATTGGTTCACGCACTTCAAGTGTTTTCTCACTTTCAAAAGGACGAAACTGTGGAGAACAATCTTATCTTATCGATGGTTTGGTGTGGTGTGTGTTAAGGCAAAAAAAAATGGAAAAGGACAGGGGACACATTGCGTCTTGGGTTAAACTAACTTAATTGTTAAGGTTAAGAGCCTTTGGTACAGCTGGGTAACGACCACTGCCATTGTTAAAACACTAATGACGACTGACAGGAAACAGGAAATGGAGAGTGTTCACCCGAAGCAACGTGCAATGTTTTGGTGACCGATCCTCCTTCCTCTGTGGCTTAAATTATTATTTTTTTAAACTGTTGGACAGAGCTAGGATAGCAGTTTCCACCTGTGTTCAGTCTTTGTGCTAAGCTAAGCTAACCACCTGCTGGTTGTAGCTTCACCTGTGGCATAGGCCTAAAGACACAAGAGTGGTGTTGATCTCCTTTTCAAACTCACAGCGAGAAAAGAAAGCAAATGATTGCATTTCCACACATGTCTAATACAACTAGTAGTAGTATCCTGTATTTGATAGCCTGATTAATGCATACCAGCACGGTTTTGGTGACATGTATACGCACATAAATCATGTAAACAAGTGCGTATTCAGATCTTTAAGAAACCTGACCAGAGTGTCGACGACTCCTCTGAAGGACAAAGACACAGAGCGTGACAAAACAGTTATTAAACCGAGAGCAAGCGAGACGATCTCTAGACCGAGCAGCGGGGAAAAGGGGAGACGTGACCGTGGAGGGGGTGACAGAGCGAGACGCCAAAATGAAGAAATGCAGAGATGAGAGGATAGAGAAATTCAGGGCTCTGCCAGACCTGACAGAAGATGGAAAGGGGAAAAGAAAGGACAACTCCAAGCAGATAAAACAGATCTGGATGGCTTCTGTTCACGTACGGTAATGACATTGAAAGTTTTTAAGTTTGGTATTTAAAAAAAAAGGCTGCTTGTAATGTGTACAATTCTCAATGCCATTTCAGAGCTCCCATATTATACACTTTTCGGTTCTATGATACACCACGTTATATAGTCTTAGTGGTCCCTAATACGTTTTTCTTCAATTGTTTGCTGAAAAAAACTTTCGGATAATTTATTGTACTATGCTGATGTTCAGCTAATCTCACAATGGTCTATTTTTTAAAAAGAGCTGCAGCACCCCTCGTAAATATACAATCTTTGAGCTCCCCCCGCCCCCTGTCCGGAAGCGAAGCCAGATACGCCTCGCCCTCTGTCTGTTTGTAAACAATGATGACGTATAGCCTGTTAGCACCCATGAGAAGAACCAAGTCTAGTGCTAGTAACACACTTTGAACAGTTTGACATGACCTATCCTTGTCTACATGAAAGACTATGTTCATACAGATGCACTGACAGCCACACGCTAATGGAAACGGCATGTTCACAATAAAAATGCTGCAAAAGATGGTGGCTACTGCGAAGCTAGCTCGGGAGCTAGCTGTTAACAATACCACTGAAATCAGTGAAAAAATTATCTTCAAAGTCAGACTTCTTCAGTATACCTTCCAATCCTTTGTCCTGTTAAAAACGAGGCATTTCCAGACTGGTGTGGCGAATAGAAATATGTTTTTATGAGCAAAAGCTGAATGCTTGTCCCAAAGCTAATAGCTATACACCAGTCAGGCAAAAATACCAATAAAAACATTTATTTCAGTTTCACTGTTTGAAAAAAAGCACAAGTAGCTTCCTATCCGTTGTGTTATTAAAAACGAGGCTGCTGTGGTTAAGATAAATTAGTGGATTATGCAACATTCATCATGTTTTGCCGTACTACAGGCATCTTGTCGCTTAGCAACAAGCAAACAACATGGGGGTGAAGGAATATTTTTCGAGAGGATCTCGGGGCCGTGGACCAAAAAGAAATAGGGGGTGGACTGCACAGTGGAATCTTCTGGCTTTCCAGTTTTTGACGTCAGAAACGGGGATAATTCTGACTGGAGTATATTGGGTGGAGAGGTGGAGGTTTTCAGAAAAGGGGAGAGTGAGAAAAGGAGAGAGCTTTGGCAGTCTGTAGGCGCACCGTAGACCCATAATTATGTTCAAAAACATCGGAAAAGTGCATTTGCACAATATGGGAGCTTTAAATAATGCTGCATTTGAGCCGGGTATCAAGCTGTTGTAAATGAATGTTGAGCACAAGTTTTTAAATTAGCAAACACAGGTGGAAAAGTTAAACTATGACATTGCAATTTAAATCATAAACAAACAAAATAAAAATGTTAATAAGCCTGAGCCTATTAAAACCAGCACAGCATTATTACAATTCCCTCTCTGCATTTAGACTTGAAGTGGATTTTAGGCTGCCAGGGCGAGGAAAATTAGAATAATGAATGGACTGACAAGCAGCAATGAATGTCAATAAGTAGGAGCTTTGTTGTTTTATTTACAGCCATTATGAGGTAAATAGGTTACAGGTAAATGTAGTGTTTTAGGGGAAACATTGAAGCTTGTCCTCAGTCTCTGAAAGCCAATTGAGGAGTGCAAAAACTGCACTGTCAACTCCAAAGACCAGAAATGTGTGGTTTATAACAAAAAAGACACACACAGGCTGTGGATATCTCTCCACAGCTTCTTCATTTCCTCACAATTCAGCCAGTTAAGATAAAGCCGGTAGTAAGAAACAACAGGGCCTCCTCGTGGGAGTTTATTCTGCCAGCCCTACCGATCCTCAGGAAGATGGAGGAGGGAAATTACTATCAACGACACCGGTTTGAAGCAGCCGTGTTGATCAGATAAGACAACATTGTAGCACCATTGGTAAATCAATCAAGGTCACCTTATGCTCCATTTGGTAGTGGGTTTAATTCATTGAGAATGCTTCACCTGTTGCAGAGTTAGCTAACAGCGTTATCACAATCTGAAATATAATTTTTTTCTTCTACGGTTATTCGCCTCTTCTTGTGGTTTCTAACACCCAAAGCTCTGACCTTGATGTCTCGTGCCCTTTTTTCTAGTACGCTGTCCCACAGCGCCATCTGCTGGCCTTTAACCCTTCACACCAATATGTTAAATAAAAGTCCCAGAATGTAAACAGTGGGCAAGGACTATGTGTTATTTCAAATAACATTAAAGACCCCCCTCCAGACAGTCGTGGAAGATGAATTTAGATTCTTTACTCTTTTAGTAAAAGTAGCAATACAGCTCTATAGAAATCCAATAAGTGATGTTAGCTAAATTTTGCCTACTTAAAACTTTCAAAGTAAAATACATCATTATGTAGAACGGCCTTAACAGTTATTTTTTTAATTAAATATATTATTTGATTATAATTACTTTTGAACATTTTTATATATGACTTGGGAGCAATCAATCAGATTGTGCAAGCTGATCATTTAGTGTGTATGAAAGTATGAGCTAGCAAAATCTATTTTTGAGTGGAGGTTGACTTTAACATCTCAAGCATTTTTAGGCTGATTCATTCAACTCAAATGGTAAAAAGATTTGACACATTCAAAGTTGTTACAAAACACCTTCTTTGTTTATTATAAACACACAATTGTAATGCAATTTTTTGGGGGGCTGAATACATCATTGCGTGAGGATTTATTTGTTTTAAAGTGCAACATTATATCCCATATAATTGAAGAAAATAAAAATCAAAACTACTAATGTAATTAATTATCAAAAAACAACGGTCAAAGTTTTGGAAATCTCTATTCACAGGTGATCACGTGCACTCATGTAGACAGATACCTCAGGGCCAAACCCAGCTTGGCTTACCTCTGGACTGATTCATTTCCACACTTTTCAACAATTTTACCGCTGTCTTTTAGAGCGATGTCATGACTGGATTACCTCTCTTTAGAAACTGTCTTTGTTTTCTCCCTGCTTGGGTTTGGAGCAGCTCTCGCCGGCCCACCCTTGGTAACACTTGCACCGAAACTCAGACTTCATGAGCATTACCTCGCGTGTTCTCATCCGTCCTATAACACTGTAGTTGTGCCCCCCCTCCGGTTTCCTCTCTGACACCACCTTCCACACGGCAGGGTCAAGGTGGAGATAGGCCCGTGAGTTAGGCTCCCTCCTCTGGCATCTGCCCTGTGACGAACACAGGGTCTGGCTGCAAAGAGCGGCCGCTGACGTTACGTTCACCAGGTACGGACCAAGAGTGTCGTCGATGTAGGACTTGACAGCGTCACAAGAGGCCTAAATGTAGGGAATGCAAGAAAAAGGGACGCTCCGAAGAATCAGACTCCTTCATCACAGTTTTAAACTATACGTTTGTGATCCCTGTTTAAATTTGTGTATGTATAATCAGTCTGATCAAATTGGCTTTGGCGCTGAGTAGAAGATGTTAAAGGGAGTTTTTTTTTCTTGTAATGGGATTTGCTTGCATTAAAAGAGTTACAGCACTATGAATCATACTGTATTTGATAAGACATGAACTAAAAAGCAGGGAAGTATCAATGCATTTGGGGACGTTTATGAGAAACAGTTTCAAAACAATCCCTGAGAAGGGAGGGTAAATCTTCAAAACACATTTAGTATATTTAAGTCCACTGAAGGGATCAAGTCCATGTTCTTTTTTAATTCCTATATTAATAGTTATAATCAATGGCATGTGACTTATAGATCGCCATAGACACTTAGTTAACAAAACAACATGGCTATCATATTTGAACAATGGTTCTTACACAATCATCTTGATTGAGAAGAGAAACCTAAAAGTCTGTATTGAAACAAAATGTGAAGATAATTTCACTCCGATAGTGGGCTAATGAATGTACCTTAGTTTGGGAGAAGGTATGGTCGCCCCAAAGCACCAAGCCTGCTGATCCTAGAGCAGCGCTCTCTCCGACGGTGTAGGCCAGGTGCTCCTGCAGAAGTTAAAAAGAACCCAAGAGGTGAGCAGCAGAACATACAGAGAAAAAATTGTGAAAATCTCAAAAGTGCACAAAGCGAAGAAAAGAAAAGCACCCTCCACTTGCCTGAGAGAGGAACTCCAAGGTGTACGTGTAGACAATGCGAGCGTACGGGAACACGGGCTGAGCTCCTGCTGCTCTGGTGGCCTCCAGGATTCTGTGGTGAGTGTAGAGCAGCACCTCTCTGCCCAGGGATCGCAAGTCCTGGCTCAGGTAGATGTCAGGATAAAGAGCAGAAGAAACGTTCCAAAGCCACTGCAGCTGGTCGTTCCTCTTCAGTTCTACGGCCGGACACTCCCCCGTGTAGTTTGTGTGTTCGCGGCTGTAGTAATTGTAGCAGTTTGGGAAACCGTAAAAACCCCACAGCCCGTTGGGTCTTTCCTTCTGGCCCAGTTTCAACGTTTCCTCCATGAATTTCCTCCCGGCTCCCTCAAACTCCGGCCGTGCTGCAGCGTCTACCTGCGCGGGGCTCCAGTCTGGATGCCTGGACCTAATAAGGGTTCTGGACCCTTCCCAGTATACCTGCTTGGTGTCCCAGTTCCTCTCCCATAAAGGTCTCCAGCTCTCCCAGTCCACCACAGCCAGGCCCTGGAAATCCCCGTCAGGGATAATGTTGCAGATATTTTCGGATGCCACTCGGAGGTGTTTGTCCAGACTGGCGTTCTGAGGCACACCACCATTGATCGCCTCCGCTTGGCCAGAGTACCTGGGATACCGGCCAAGCTTTTCAGCGTAAAAGATGGTTATGTTTTCACCCATGAATGTTTGGTTCTGGTTCTGGACGATGCTGAAGGTGCCCAAGTCCAGGTCCACGCCATACTGAGAAAGACAGCTGGCAGTAGGGGCGTTCCAAACTGTGAGGAAAGGTTCCTGGGCAAGGGGTGATGAATATGTTGCAAAGTGTAGTCCTGATACGAGGCCGATCAGATTAAGGAAAAGTGACACCTCGGGGTAAGAGGACCACATCCCTGCAAATAAAGGAAGAGACAGCAAACAGCTTATATCACTCAACTGTGTTTTGAAACTCTTCTGAGAGAATATTGCAAAAATAGTTTTCTTCAGACTAAGTTTGTCTATGCAACTGGAGTCTGAAAAATTTCAATTTAAAGCTTATTAGTTTTGGGCTTGTTTTATTTCTTCGATTTGCATAACCTGTAAAAGGCACCACCATTTTCATCTTTGCCGCATATTTGTTATTTCGTCTTTAATCCTCCATGATATTCCAGATGACCACAAATGTAGTTGTGCTGCAGTTATATTGGATCAAGTAGTCTACAGCGATAAAGTCTGTAGAAAACATATATACAATTTCAAACGGTATAACTTACCTACTTAATCACCGGTTTTGTGTGGAACTTTGTGGCCTGAACGTACAGGGAAATTCAACCAGCAGTCATATGATCTGAATTACACATGTAGGAAAAAGGGAAGTACTGCGCCTGGGCTTTCTACCGACCAATAAGAAGTGCGCAGACGTTTTTCTGTAACAACCAATCAGAAGTAGGCACAAAATCTCGAGCAACCAATCGCAACCAGTCGAGACATGACGAGCAGGCGGATTTAAAGTCACAAAAGTTGTTCACTTTGTCTCAATAAAATCAATGCATGCAGATATATATGAGGATAATCATCATGCTTGCAGAAAAGATCTGGGTAAGTAAAATAGTGTGATTCTGAATGGCTGTCAAGCAAAGCCATACTGTAATGAGTTCTTCCCCCTGCGAATTTAATTGTATGCCGGTAAAAATAACTCTTGGCTTAACAGCACCCTACAATTACATGGGGAGGGGGTTAGAGGCAACTGACCGCAGGATGTGTGTGCCTCCCTGAGGACTAGCTGGATTTTCCTCCCCATCGAGGCCAATGATGACATGTTTTCCCCACGGAAGCTTAACTTTTATTGAATGCAAACACTGAAATCTATACCTGTAATATCTGAAAAGCTCATTTTAAGTTAACTTTGGTGCCCTTTCCTTTGGCATTGTGTTATGTAAAAGAAATTACACAAGGTCCTTGACAAATACGTTTATTTACTAGGACAACAATTTGAGAAAACAGCAGAAGAAGAAGAAGCTTTTTAAATTGTTTGTGCTTCTGATGTAAAACAGCTGATGAAATACAGAATGACTGTTATTTCTTAGCATAAATCCGATAATGTAGTGTTTTGAGAGAAAACTAGTAGTCATCTTTAGGACATAAAAATAAGAAAATATTATATAAAACAGCTACAAATACATTCAAATAAATAGTAACACTGTATTCGCTTCCATAAAACAACTCAGATGCCAGAAAATCTCATGTAAAAAATGAAAACAATAAGAGAAAAAAAGACAAGGCACTTCAAATATATTGTGCTATTACAGGGTTTCTACAGCTTAAAGCCAGCTAGATTTTGACTTTTGACTGAAGACATTCTTTGACTAACTTATGCAATGCCTTTTAAGACTTTTTACGTATCTGTAGGAACCCTGTATTACCAGATTCAAGTGCATCAATTCCACTTAAACCATGCAGCTACTGACATACATCAACTCATTCATCCCCCCCTTCTCTCTTTTGAGAAACATGGAATTTGACACCTTGGGAAACGGTGGCTGTAAGGAGGAAACTGAGAGCAAAATGTAAACAAAGTCATTTCCAGTGAGCCCTCCGTTGTTTAAAAAAAAGACTAATAGTTATAAACAAATATAACTTTCCACAGTGTTTCTTATTAAAACAATGTTTCACTTAGTGTCATCCGTCTACAGCAATCAAAAGGAGGAAAAAAAAAAATCACACTCCTCCTCACTCCGTAAAAATTCTAAACTTGTTGTGCTCCTATATTCAGACGCATAAAAGTGTGGCTTATGTCTACAGTATTTATGGTGGTTTTAAATGAGGAGCAGAGGTATAACCAGTAAGAGGACACATTGCAGAGCTGAGGCCATGGTCTGAGATGCCGCCGCTCTTTGGTGCAGCGGGTCGGTCTGAGTGCAGCCCTCTCCCTCGTAGCCACTGTAGCACTGGCACTGGAACTCTGTCTGAAAACTCTTCTTCTCTTCTTCGCTAAGCTCCCCCACTGCTGTCTGCTTGCCCCCCTGGCTGACGATGCTGTGGGTGAGGGGGTTCAGGTGCAAGTAAACATCGCTGTCTGGGTGCTTGCGCAGACAGCGGCCGTGAGAAGCACACAAGGTCTGGCTGCATAGCTCTGCTGCCGTGGAGACGTTGACGAGGTATTGACTCAGCGGACCCCGCAGATACACATTCAGGTCGGAGCAGCTGGTCTGGAGAGGAGAAAAAAAGAAAAAGAAATCTACAGTCATCACTCAGCTATAGGTCGGAATGCAC
Organism: Hyperoplus lanceolatus; assembly: GCA_026929865.2. NCBI lineage: Eukaryota > Metazoa > Chordata > Actinopteri > Uranoscopiformes > Ammodytidae > Hyperoplus > Hyperoplus lanceolatus. Next base: position 16,696,374 of record CM049396.1, on the reverse strand, counting down.
AGTCTGCACATCCTAAACCCTAAAGTGGGACCCTAAAACACCGAAAACCTGCCCATTGTTCGAATACACATTAATCATGATTGTGAGGTTCAGGGTTGTTGTGACTTTTATAGACGTAAACCGCCACAACTTTCTGGTGTGATACTCAGTGGTGGATAAAAAATATTCAGATTATGCCTTGTGGAATGTTGTAATTCCATGATCTAAATATAGTTATAACAGTTTACAGCATTCAAAATTGATCCGTTTTGAAAAGTAAAACAATGCGAATTAATATTATTGTTATATTATTGGATTTTTGTTACAGATTGATTTATGTGCAAGCAGCTTTATAATGTTAAAAGAGATTGACTGGAGTTTTAAGAATGTTATATACTGCTGCGTAAATGAACAATGTATTTTAATAATTATATTAAGTACATTACTTGAGGAAACACATAGGTAAATTCCACTGTTGGAAATAGTAAGGGGCCTTATAACTAAAACATATTGTGATTATGTATTATTAAGGCAATAACTTAACTTTTTACCACCATTAATCCTCACTACTTTGAAAGGATCATCCAATTGAATTAAATGGGACCTGTAACTGTACAACAAAGATGCAAAGACTACAACGCAAATCTTTAAAGCTATATATATATATCTTCTACATGGCACCATATTCACATCCAATGTAAGATGTGCTGATTTATCCAAAACAAACAAAAACGCAGGAAGAATACAACAGCTTTTCAAGAAATAACCATTAGTTACCAAACGACTGTGCACAGTGAGTGCACACATGACTGACAAGAGCAGCAGCTTTTTTACCACATGAGAACTTAAGTTTGTGTTTGGCTGATTAATGAGTTTCTTTCATAATTAGTGTGTGAGTTGCATACGTTGCTGCTCGCATAAGCTGCGTCTCCCCACAGGATGATTCCAGCTGCACCCAGAGCAACACTCTCCCCGATGGTGGAGACCAGGTCAGTCTGTGAATAGAAGAGACAGCACTTTAACAATATCACATTTAAGTTAACCTTTTCAACACTTTCACAGGTCAAAGACAGGCAATATGCACTGTTGAGTATCACTATCACGGGGTCAAAATGTTCATGAGGCAATAGGGCTACTGTATGTGAGTCAGGCTACGAAAGCACCGCCTCTTATCTGTTCTGTCTTCCATAGGAAAGCATTCTATAGGGTGTGAGCGAGATTTTCAACTTGACCAACACCCATCCTGCCCCCAACTCAGCACAAATGAGAGGTATACGGGTGGCTGTCTGCTACTACAACAGGAAAGACTGTTGCTGCCGATAAGGAAAAGTCGAGAGCTATAGCTCCATGCAGCATGCACTGATCACAGGGAGAGACAGAAGCCGAGTGCTGAATGTTAGAGCAACAGTGTGATTGAGAGACAAAAAAAGGTCCATATCCTCTGCTTTCAAAATGTATGTCATCACATAAGTCTTTGAAAGAATTCACCAGAACAGTGAAGAAAAAGTTGCAAAAATACATTTCAGGAAAAGAAACCAAAGAGAGTGTCACCTCTGTCAGCTGTTCCAAGGAGTTGGCGTAGGTGGGCCGGGTGTACACAAAGACCGGACGTGCCAAGCCATCGCCCGACGAAGCCAAGCGCATCCCCTCCTTCACTCTGTTCCGGACAAACTGACGTCCGGAGACCGAGGAACGCAGCTTCAGGCCCATGTAGATGGAAGGGAAGAGGGCCGTGCTCTCGGTCCACAGCCATTTGAGCTGCTCGTTGCGGGCCACCTCTACGTCAGGACAGCGGCCTGTGTAGTTCTCCAGCGTGCGCCTGTAGTCGTGGTTGTAGCAGTCGGGGAAAAGGTAGAAGCCCCACAGCTGGTTGGGCCTCAGGCTCTTGGCGTACCTCAGCGTCTCCAGCATGAACTTCCTGGCAGACATCTCAAACTCCTGCTGGGCCACTTTAGCCACCTGTTCCGGAGGCCAGGTTAGATTCTTCTGACGCACCAGCTCACGAGAATTTCTACGATAGATGTCTTTGGATTCCCAGTTGCGTATCCAAAGTGGGCGCCACTCCTCCCAGTCAATAACTGCCAGACCCTTGGCCCCCCGTTCCCTTATATACCTCTGCACTCCCTCGGGCATCTTCTCCAGGTGCTGCGTGAGGCTGGCCACCTGTGGAAGCCCCCCGTTCACAGGCGTTCCATCCGCCTCAAAGTGGGGGTACAAGCCCAAGCGGTCCTTATAGAAGATGGTGAGGTTCTGTCTGACAAAGCCCTCAGTGGGCGAGGCCACAATTTGGAATTGGTCCAGCTGAAAGCGAATGCCATGCCGCGGGGCACAGTCCTCAGTCGGGGCATTCCAAGCCAGGAGCAGAGGCTTCTGGGAATACAGTGGCCATCTCGTGGGTTTCAATCCCAGAGAACAGACGCCGTCCCACAGCAGCCAAATCAGCAGCAGTGCTCTCCAGTCAGGCAGAGTCCAGTACAACATGTCTTCAGATGTGAATCCACAGACAGGACTGTCACACTCTGCTCTACAAGTTACACAAGAGATTCAAATTTAGATGTTTAGTTTACATTTCAAATAAGAGTCAGTCATGTGCTGTGTTTCCAAAGGCTACTTGGAGATGATAGTAATGCTTTGAACTTAATAAATGTAGTTTATAATTTATATTATTATGTAATTATAAGAACACATTAGTCACTGTCTCTCTGTTGCTATATAATTCGCATAGGAGAGGTTGAATGTAGTGTGCTTGTCTGATAAGTGACAGTTTTAAATTCAGATCCTGAAAATACAGTGAATACTTTTTGCACTTCATGTATGCTACTAACACAGGTTAGGTTATTAATGTTACTAATGCTCTTCCTAGTTCTTCAACTTCAAACCTTTGTCTTACAGTTAACAAAAACAAGTTTTGGTCTTTCTTTCAGCAATGACTGAAACACAACGTCACAGCAGCTGGACAAACTTACCTTTCCTGGCAGACCGAGGAAGCATTCCCAAAAAAACAGAAGCCAGCTACTTCAAGCCACTCTTTTTTTTTCTTTTGGGTGCTGCCTCAGAACAAATTGGTAAAGTTCAAAATGAGCATTGCTTTCGAGGAATAAAAAAAGAACACTTGTTGAATTTACGCAGGCATGTGTTGCTAGTTCAGTGTCTCCTAAGCTCCGCTCTCGCGCTGTGTCCGAGAAGTAAAATTCAGTTGCCCCCTGCGATGTTGTCAGTTGCTGGCCGCTGTTCCGAGTGCCAGACCACTTTCAGGATGTTCCATTCAGAGTGGGAAAGGGGGGGGGGGGCTGGGAGGGGCGAAACATCCTATGAGACTTCCCTCGCTGTGCCTAAATGTGTTGCAGCGACGTATTTCGTCACGTCGAGCCCACACGTAGGCCTATCTTTAGGCTACGTAACTGAGTGAATTTGAACTTTGATTTAATTATGTTTCCTTTAAAAAGATTTCTTCCCCTGTTCCATTCACAGCGCTGAGTGAGTCAGTCCATGAAGTTTGCCACGGCCGCCGCTGTGAAACAGATACACTGTAACCATCAAGATTCATAGAAGGTCAGAGCGGCCACTGTGCCACATCCCTAAAAATAAGATCACTGTGGTCCCGTGACCTTTCAGCTAGGCCACATTACAATCACATATAGCTTATTTATAAATGCGTTTAGGAAATGTGTGATAACTTTGTTGAAGTTAGAAGTCCCCAGCACACCTGAAACCTAGTAGGCTTTGTTATTACTGTCCAACATCCATCCATATACAAAAATATCCTTGCTTATAGGCTACTTAGCCTATAACAATATCCCCTAGGGCTATCTTAATATAGGCCTAAGCCTTTATCAATAACAATATCCCCTAGGGCTATATTAATATAGGCCTAAGCCTTTATCAATATCAATTTAATGGTGTGGCTTTTCGAGGTTACTGCCTACTTCAAACACTCTTTGCTTCTAGATCATTATCTATGATATCGTAATTAAGCAAAATATTAATGATTTTCAGTTAAATGTGGTGGACATACATAAACATACAAACATACAATAGTCCTACGTTCATTTGAAACATAGTAATGTTCAAGTTTGATACCACAAAACGGCGCTGTTTACATTAGGTCTATTAAAATACTGCTTACACATATTACTGCCTCGGTCACACTTGACAGTATGAGATACTTCATAATGAGTGCATTTTATGGTCATTCAAAAGTAAAACATTGCATAGCCTACTGGTTTGTGACTTGATGTACTGTACTCTTACATTTCCGTTTTGCCACTTGAGTGAAGGGCTTTAATGTTTTTTTTTTCACAAATGCTCCAGCGAACTTCAGACAGCGGGCAGAAGGCATCTGGCATGCAGATGTCACTGCTGCCCGAGGCATGTGATGACAGCCACTGGCAATGGCTGAGGGAAGTAACCAAGAACAACATGCCATCATGTTGCCAAGTGCAGCAGATAAGAAGGTGCAGAGGAACCGAGCTGGGTTGTTTGGCACAAGTGATAATGGTCATGGGAGAAGATGGTACAGGCCATGCACTGACACAGAATTAACTAAATTTAAGAACCTATTAAATTGACCCATAATGGACGCAGAAAATATTCTGTGTGTGAATAGCATCAAATGTGTTTCTGTCACCACTAGTGGGGTGTGTGTAGTGGATAAGTGAGTTTTGAACAAAGATACACGTGAGCTCTAGGATGTCTGAGCACATGATTGGGGTGAGGTGGAGGCCTGGAAGTGAGATGATTTCCTGTGTCAGAGTACGTTCCGCTGTTTGTTTTCTGAGCTTTGCTGACTCACCTCACCATGTCACCGCCCCCTCTCTCCCCACACTCTCCCCCATTATTTCTGCGTGTGTTTAAGGAAAGTGTCGAGCAAGAACGACCCATGTGAATGCTGAGGGAGGGGGAAAGGAACAAAGGAATGGCTTGGCTTCCCCCCAATCTCGCCCCTTCGACCTCTGCCTCGTGAACATTGCATCAGCAGAAGTCAGAGACCGTCAGGAAACCAAAAACAATGGCAGGGAAACTGGAAAACACACCCTGCAAACCTTTGCTTTGTGTTGCGCACACTTCATGAATTACGACGCAATTGGTTAATCGTGTGAATGGTTCAAATTGGACGGTGGAAATTACACTGGAACAATTGGGTTTGACCTTAATGAACTACTTCATTTGGCTTGATTCTACGAACCCAAAATAACACTTCATTTTTAGAATAGATTAAAATATGGCAGAGAAGTAGGGGAGAACGGGGTAATCTGAGACACTTTTTACATTTGCTCCCCTCTAAGCGAGCTAAAATGATTTATCACTCAAATTTACACATTTCCCATTAATTCAGGGTGTTTCCTAGAAATGGGCATTAGCAGAATTTTTTCAAGACAAAGGGCAGTGAAAATATGATTGTTTTAAAAAAAGTTGTCATGTGGCTCACTATACCCCAGCTGTGGGGTAAACTGAGACAGACCAGAAAAATCAAGGGGGTAAAGTGAACCACTTACTTTTTCCACTCTGAAACTACCATAACAAAACATATTGTAACTAATGACTAACGACTAATGTCGGACTAGTAAAAGAATGATGGGGTTTGGTCAATTAAGCAAAGCAAATTTTCTAAACACTTGAAAGTAACTCTGAACAAAATCAAATACAACATATTATAATTCAAAATGTTTTAATAAGATTCAAATTACAGATAGAACCAGTTAGATTAGAACACAGTCTGGGGGTCAGAACACAGGACCCTTAGAGCCAGCTTGTGTCTGGGAGTCAAAGCATAGGAAAATCAGAACCAGCAAGAACAGCCTGGGACTCAGAACACAGGAGAAGACCCAACTGGATTATAACATCAGCCTGTCATACTCTACAACTAGGCCTACTCTACATTCCAGCCCTGAAGGTTATACAGGGAAAGATGAGAAGGTGCTCTTTCTGTGTGGTTGCCCCAGGTTGTCTTCCTGGTGTATTTCCTTGGCATGATGGCTTTTCTACAATGTGTATGACATTAAAATAAAACATATGTTATGTAATATTACATTAAAACATGTTTAAGACTAAACTTAACTTGTGCCTCATGGTGGGGGGAAGTGAGACAGTAGCTCACTTTCCCCCACAGCATTTGGCTCACTTTCCCCCACCACCACAATTTGAGAAAAACTACCTCTCTTAGCATTTCAGGCTAATCTTTAGCTAATATCATCACATGGTTTTTATATGTTGGTAGTTCATCAACACGTATGATAGAAGTTTTTCTACGTGAATACATTTGCTTTGGCACAACAGTTGATTAAGTTGGCAGCAAGAAAATTTACTTTTACATGCAAAATATCTATTTTGGTGAAAAAAACATGCTTACCACAGCACCATGAGGTCCTCTCTTTCAGGGCCATGGGGAAATGAGAGGGGCTTGAAAACATATATCTCACATGACCACAAATGTTTTCCGTTGCCTAGATACAGCTCACATTACCGGATGCCTCAGATTCCCCCGTTCTCCCCTATCTCACATGACCACAAATGTTTTCCGTTGACTAGATACAGGGGGTGGCTCACATTACCCGATGCCTCAGATTCCCCCGTTCTCCCCTACCTAAAGTACCCCAAAATACTAGAAACAAAAAACTCGGCCATCAATTTCCATAGAGCATTCTTTCGTGTGTGTGTATGATCACACACTATACCCCAGAGAAAAGTAACATAATCCAACTGTACATGTAGATACAACACAGGAAGCACTACTGTTTGACTTTAAACAGATTCACTGTGGACTCTTAAGAAAACAATATATCTCTTTTGTTGCTCATAATTCAAAGCATATTTTAGTTCTAAATCGATACTGATCATTGATAATGACTCTCAACCACAGCCAAATGGACGACATTTCCCCTCTTCCAAACATTGCAGACATCACAGAGCTCGCTGTATAGATCAAAACAGTGTGACACAGCGTCATGTATATGAAGAACATACATTTTTATGGCTTCATCAGAAAAGGTTCATCCTCGTAACGCAGGCAGGACTGTTTGCTCAACATCAAAGGCCTGTGGAGAGGAAACACATCAAAGTGAGTGACCTCTGGCCCAAAAAAACTCCCAACCACATTCCACACAATTACAGACACCGGGGAATGCCTGCAAAGGAAGCCCTACCCATTTATTGTTGGGATTGGTCTATGCGTGTTGAAATATGTTTACATTGCCATTAAAATTTGATATTGTGCCAGCTTGCAGTGTTGGCCTCTAAGAGTCATAAATTGAGCCTTTGAGCATTTTTCCCAGACAAAATATGCTAACATATTCAGACTTTCTTTGGTTTTAAGAGCATGGGATTATCCATTTAGGTAAAGAGTAAAAATATGATACACCATACTCACTGAAATCAGATCAGGTATATTTCTCTGCTGCCTTCTAGGGGTGGCATACTGTACATATCATGAAGGTGTAGATTCCTTGTTTTAGTCTGACATTATCTCCATCTCTGCATAATGGCGGAAATGAGCAGGTAAAAATAAAAACAGCACACGGCACAGCAGACACAGCTCAACTCAGCGGACTGAAAGTCCATTAAAGGCCTACTTCGCCGGTTGGAATATGAAGGTGTATTATTGAACTCGGAGATCCTATGAAGTATAAATGTGCAAAGAAAATTAAAATCGGATCATCCTAGCCTGAGAAAAGGCAGAAAGAGTGTTTTATGGTCTCACTGTCTAACCAGGGTTAGACAGTGAGACCATAAAACACTCTTGGCATTTTTTAAAGTGACCACTTGATTGAATGCATTCTCAAATCAGTCCATTTCAAGCAAACTCAAAGCATTGTGTCATAAACACAGGTGTTCTTTCTAAAAAAAAATTAAGGTTCTTTCAGTAGAGCTGATTCTAAAAGCAACATGTGCAATATGAGGATCGAGCCAGCAGCCGGCTAGCTTAGCTTTGATAGACATGTAAACAGAGGTCAGAACAGCTAACCTGGCTCTGTTAATCCACCATCTGGCACCTTTAAAGATCATTCATTAATTAATTAAAGGTGGTCAGCAATTCTGGAGAACCCAGGCTCAGTACACGCGTGTACATTATCTCACAAAACTTAGTACACCCATCACATTTCTTCAAATATTTAATTATTTCTTTTCATGGGAACACTGAAGAAATGATACTTTTGATACCATGTAAAGTAGTCAGTGTACAGCTTGTAGCCTATAACTGTGTAAATGTACTGTCGCCTCAAAATAATTCGACACAAAGCCATTAATGTCTAAACTGATGGCAACAAAAGTGAGTACACCCCAAAGTGAAAATGTCCAAAGTGTCAATATTTTGTGTGGCCACCATTAGTTTCCAGCACTGCCTTAACCCTCTTGGGCATGGAGTTCACCAGGGCTTCACAGGTTGCCACTGGAATCCTCTTCCACTCATTCATGACAGCATCACAGAGCTGGTGGATACAAGAGACCTTGCACTCCTCCATCTTCCGTTTGAGGATGCCCCACAGATGCTCAATAGGGTTTAGGTCTGGAAACATGCTTGGCTTGTCCATCACCTTTACCCTCAGCTTCTTTAGCAAGGCAGTGGTCATCTTGGAGGTGTGTTTGGGATCGTTATCATGTTGCAATACTGCCCTGCAGCCCAGTGTACGAAGGGAGGGAATCATGCTCAGCTTCAGTATGGCAAAGTACATGTTTGCATTCAATGAACTATAGCTCCCCAGTGCTGGCAGCACTCATGCAGCCCCAGCCCATGACACTCCCACCACCATGCTTGACTGCAAGCAAGAAGACACACTTGTTTTTTGTTACTCCTCACCTGGTTGCCGCCACACACGCTTGACCCCATCGGAACCGAATATGTTTATCTTGGTCTCATTAGACCACGCACATGGTTCCAGTAATCCATGTCCTTAGTTCGCTTGTATTCGGCAAACTGTTTGCGGGCTTTCTTGTGCATCATCTTTAGAATAGGTTTCCTTCTGGGACGACAGCCATGCAGACCAGTATGATGCAGTGTGCGGCGTATAGTCTGAGCATCCTCAAACAGAAGGTGGAGGAGCGCAAGGTCTCTAATATCGACCAGCTCTGTGATGTTGTTATGAATGAGTGGAAGAGGATTCCAGTGGCAACCTGTGAAACTCTGGTGATCTCCATGCCCCTGAGGGTTAAGGCAGTGCTGGAAAATAATGGTGGCCACACAAAATATTGAAACTTTGGGCCCAATTTGGACACTTTCACTTAGGGGTGTACTCACTTTTGTTGTCAGCAGTTTAGACATTAATGGCTGTGTCAAGTTATTTTGAGGGGACAGTAAATTTACACAGTTATACAAGCTGTACACTGACTACTTTACATTGTATCAACGTGTCATTCCTTCATTGCTGTCCCATGAAAAGATATGAAATATTTGAAAAAATGTGAGGGGTGTACTCACTTTTGTGAGATACTGTATGTTGCTAGCTATGGTGGGCCCCCTTTCTTTACATACGTTTGTTGTTATGCATTAATACACTTATTTCCCAATATGTTAATATTCCTTTAACGTGAATCCCTCTTCAGTTTACGTCCAAAGTTGGAAATTGAATGGGACCAAAAAGACATGTTATGTGTATACAGATACGACCTGGATATAACTATGTTTATAGGAAGTGATATCCAACACAATATAACATATCTTGACTCAAGATATTCAGCTCCATAAAACATTTATTCAAGTATTTCCAACTATGAAATTATTTACAGTACATTATGTTCACTAGTGCAGGTCTGAGCTTAGGTAACTGAGACAGACTCAGACATAACGACACAGAACATGACCATATATACAATAAATTCCTGCAATCCTTCTTTATTCTACCCTGTACGTACATCTTCCATCTCTCTCACACACATTCACACCAACCCAGAAACTAAGAGCGCATATGTACATGTACAAAGACTCATACAGTTTCACTCTACGTCTCACAGAATGCATAAACCAAAGCCTTTTCACATTGAGGACATTTTTTCCCTGCAAAAAAAAGAAAAAACTCACAAGAGAAATACAACTTCATTGGATGTATACTCTACGACTGCTTACATATCACCTGGGTAGTGAAAACACAACTGGTACCATCACTACATTTGCAAATATCTAAATGTGATTTTTATTTAATTTTTCGTGAGCAGGGCACCCTCTGACCATCGTTGAATTCAAATGTATAACATTTTATTCAATATATCAGTTGAATATGACAGTTAGAAGTTTTCCTTTTGCCCTCCAGACCACAGCTCCAGTCTTGACGTAATGCTTGGGAGACAGGAACTTTGAGACATTGCTCTGAGACAGGAACCTGTGGCTGCACTTCATAGTAGATCAGTCCTGTAAAACTATTCACACCTCAAAGAGGACGACGGGGAAATCTACATGAATACAGGGGTGGTCCAACTTCACCAGTCCCTGAAAAATGAGACAAACAATATTCAAACAAATCATTTCACTTCAACCAGAAAAGCACTGCCAAAAAAAAGTAATAAAGATGTGGCCCTGGCTAACCTGTGGAATTAGATTTTTCTGAATCCTCTTCAACTTGGACTTTCTTCTGCCATTTTTTGTAACCACCGTCTCTTCGTAGAATTCATGGGCGAGGTCACCGTCTTCGTCGTAGTATAGGGAGCTGCCAACACAGCATTGAAACATCAAACCACACGTCAGAAGAGAAAGCATGCCCCAAATCGGTTCATTGAATATTTAAAGTTATATTCCGTAAGATTTTTATCTAGTTAAATGTCTATTGAGTCTATCAAATAGTGAGTTAAAATAATGTTGATTGAGCATATGACCCACTGATGAAAGCTCGTGTTTGCTGCTTTGCCCAGTTATTCGATCGGACAGGCGACCGCGTATTTGCTGCGCTGCAGCAGTGCGTTCTTGCATTCAGGAAATGGGAGCTTCAGACTCAGTAGTACTGAATTCTGATCTTTGTACATTCCAGTACATCTGTTAGTGTTTTAATTTTGTTTTTATCTCTTATATAAAGTCTATGGTTGTATAAAACATGTTCCTAGGTCCCACATTTTCAAAATCGATGAAAAGGTCATTCTGCACACTGTGTGAGCTGCCTTGTCTGAAGTTCCCAATTTTCCACGAACAATCGGACGCAGCAGGCATGCCCGTGCGAGTGTCAATGTGCCGACAGTGTTGGGATACAGAATCTCTCCGTCTATACTTCTTTTTTTTTTGTATATTTTATTTATACAAATTTTTCAATACAAATTTTTCAAAACAAAGAGAGACAATCACATACAAAAGACAGTAAACGACAGAACAAAACCCACAAAAACAGACAGCCAGCACTCACTCAATACACAAATCATCAATACTATGTAAAACAGGTCAGGTAAACTTAAAAAGGAATAAAACAATATTTTAATAAAAGAACCTCAGGACCCAGTTTGAGGTCTTTCCCTCTTGATGTGTTCTATGAAGGGGCCCCAGATATTTTTTAATTTGGAATGGGAAGACAAATTAAATCGAATTTCTTCTAGGTGTAAAAAGGAAACCATATCATTCAGCCACTTTTAGAAGCAGGGAGGAGAAGTTGACTTCCATTCTCTTAAGATAACCCGCTTTGCAATGACCATACCGAACATTAGGGCTTGTTGCAAAACGTAGGGAAGAGTCAGGGAATAGTTGGAGTAGCCCAATATCACCAGGAGACAGTCAGGGTTCAATTGTCTGTTATATATGTTACTGTACAGATGAAAAATGTCAGTCCTAAACCTTGTGAGCTTAGAGCAGGCCCAGAAAGATGCCCGAGAGTACCGTCAGCAGACTTACATTTATCGCAGGTAGCAGAAACAGAAGGGAAAATTCTATTCAGCTTTGTTTTGGAAAAGTGCAACCGGTGAATTACTTTAAACTGAATGCTCCGTCTATACTTCTCATAACTTTTGGGTCACAATGTTGGATCAGAACACACAGAGAAAGCCTTATATATACTAACTTCATACAGTGAATAATGTTCAGTTTTGTTTTTTACTCAGCTGTGAGCTTTACTCCTATTAATGTACTGCAGTGGATGATTCAAGTTATTACAGCTTAATAGATCGTCCTCTGAAGCCCATTGTAATCCAAATATCTCAACGTGGACACTTTTGATTTTAAACATTTCTTTAGTAAAAAGTAAATCTAATGAAAGCTGTAGACAGTATCCTGTGTAACTAGGAACTTGTCTGTAGTAATATAGTACATACTATCTATGGTAGTAATGCACATAGCTACCTGAACATAACAAATTATATTTGTCTTCGGGCCCCCTGGTGGCCTTGGGCTTAGGGCACTGAACATGCACCAAAGCGCCCCGCTTCCATAGGGCCTGGACCTGAATGTTGTTCCACAGCTCTCTACTCCTGAACATGAAATTGTTGGTACGGTAACCTCACTACCAAGGACAAAAATTATCTTCGGAGAATTGTAAAAACTGCCTCTAAAATGACTGGCATCCAGTTAGAGAGCCTTAATCCTTTTTACAGCTACTCAAGAAAGCTATGTCCATACGTCAAGATAGTGCCCATCCACTCAATCCAGAGTACATGTTGTTGCCATCTGGCATTCGTCTGTGTGTCCCTAAGACCACTAAAAATAAATACAAATATTCCTTTGCCCCTGCCTCGATTCGAGCAACCAATGCTGCCTGCAGCAGGTAAATGTTGCTGTTGTTGATTTGATTTTAGAGTTGCTCATGCTGAAAGCTGTCAACTAATCGGTGCTAGGCTAACAGAAATAGGAAAGCTGCCCTGGGACTGCTCTCTCAGAGCGGGACACTCTTTCCTAAGAGCCCGAACTCTCTGGCCATATCTCGGGTGAGTTTTGCCAAACAGCAAGACTCGATCCCCAGCATGGCCCGTTGATGCTGTTGTTGATGTTGATGTTGTTACTGTTGATGATGATGCTGTTGACCACACACTGCCCTTTAAATGCTGCTTTCGATGATAATGCACTTTTTTATCTTGGTAATTTATGACTCCCCAGGTTTGTGTACATGCTGTTGTGTTTTGTGTCCAATGTTGTCTTGTACTGTCGTGTGTTTTTAGTTTTTAGCCACTACCTTCTTGCTGTGAACTAATTTGCCCTCTTGGGACATTAATAAAAAACCTTGAGCCTTGAATCTACTCAGCCACGCTATAAAGGGCATACAATGTATTTAAAGCCGCTGACATCTGGTCTATTTGGGTGCCAGCAATCGCAGATATATCTCAAAACATCATCAAACTAAACCAAATCTTCCCTTACTAGGATTATCTCAAAATATATGTTATAAAACTTTAAATTTTTCCAATTACTAACCTCCTCCTGGTAAAAACAAATGGTGGTGCGCTTCTGGAACATTTGGGACGTGCCACGGACTGCTCATTCCCGTCGCTGGTTGAATCGCCTCCACCTCCATTGCCTGAGAAAGGCCAGACACCTTTCGCTTTGGATCCGCTTCCTCCCATCCTCAGAGATAAGGCATAGTTTGTTTGCAGTTGAAGCCTTCAATCTGGTTGGTGGCCAGACTCTTTCAATTCCTTTCAAAAACCAGGATCTGAGAAGTAAAACAGTGCACAAACGGGAAAACATATTCACAAGCATACTTGATTTTCTTGGCCCGCTGTTGTTTAATGTGTGATTTATAATGTGTTTGTTTAACCTTGCAGAGCATAATTTGTTCGATAAGTGTTAACTGACTAATTTGATCCAATTCTTTATTTATATTTTGATGAATGGCTATAGTAAATGTACAGCCGGTTGCTTGAAACAAAATGATGGGTTGACACAGGAGCCTTTGTCAAGCTTAGAGAAATGAAAGTACTATAAAAACAATCTCAACTGACCAAACACAGTTTGAATGAGGTTTTGGTTTAGTGTAATGTTACGTTAATGCTAAGCTAAGCTAACAGGGCCGTGCAGCTACCTAAAACCAAAAAAAACAATTCTTACATAACTATATGAACACCGGGTTTAATAGGTAACGAACACAGTCTGTTTGCATATAAGCCGTTTTGATATTCGTCTAATGTGGCTAATAATAGCTTGTTAACGGTACCTGAATGTTTAGGTGAGTTAGCCTGTTAGCTCATGCCGCTGACGCAGGTTAGCCACGATAGCTTAATGATGACAACCATGTTACAACAATTAACTCAGTGTTATTTTGGTCCTGCATCACCAACAAACACACATTAAACGTGCCTATGGTCAATGTCCTACCTTATCACTCACGGTTAAATGGACATGTCCTGTCATAACTTTTACCACCGGCTACGTTGAGCTAGCGTTAGCTGTTTTGGTCCGAGCGATGAGGTGATCAGCTGATTGAACTGACAGGCGAACCAGATTGTTAAAGCAAAACACTGCCTTTACGACTCTACTTGACGTCACCTATGGACGTCACATTAGAGGTATTCATAGATATAAATTAAAGGTGTATTTAAACAATGGTAAGATAGTAAATATACCCCCACATTATATTTGAATAGTAATGCAATTTTTATGAAAATAATACAAAACTTGATAGAAATGCTTTACTGAACGCAGTGCACATGGTACATTTTGAAGGTCACCAACATTTAAAAGTGTGCAAAGCATTGAAAGTGAACTGAGAAACAGAAGACAAAGGTTCTTTCAAAGAACAGAAAATAAAACAAAGATATAAAAGGAATAACAAACAGCTTCCAGTGAAACACATGTATACCAATATTCATTCAGGATTCCAGTCAAGCACAGTGACTTCTATATTGCTCTCTCTGACATTCATGATCGCATACAACTGTCCATACATAAGTCAAACTCACAGATTGACCGTAAAATTTAAAAAAATCGAGTCGCACCAATCAGTGGTGTCAGGAGGACGTGGCAGATTACTGAGACTGGGTCAAATGAAAATCCAAATGCCTTTCAGCAACAACTGTGTTTTTAACTTTCTAAGAGGATAAATGTCAATGTGATGTTAAGAAATTAGTATTTTATGGTGAGATATTCAAGGACCATATTTAGCTTCTTTTAAATTGTCAATAGTGTACTTTGTGGAAATGTTAATAATTTAGTATTCTGGAAAATAAAGACAAAGCAACACTCAGCTTTGATTTCAAATATATACTGGACACATACAGATTTCTGTTTGTTAATACCTAAAAAACCATCACTGACATAATCTTAAAGCTAAAGTGACACAGCTGAGGCACACAGGATAATCAGATGGTACCCAATAACTAAAGACATTTCTGGAAACAACTACCAGTGTCTCATCTGCCAGTCCTTCACGTTTCAACTCATTCTCTCAGGCACATCAGACTCTCCGGGTGTAAGGCACTTCATCTCTCGCATCATCTCACACGCACATTCGCGCTAGCTCTCTCGCTCGCTCTCATTGTCTTGCGCCCCAGTCACACTCTTTCATTAACCGAAGAGGCGGTTTTTTCACTTGTATACTTCTGGGATCTTCGGATGCAGCAATGACCGGTCATCTTCAGACGATGGTCCAGCCAAGACGTCACCGCTTAAACCCCGCTCAGTGCAGAGAGCTGTCAGCCCGGGGTGGAGCCGGCCAGAGCGTCCTGCATCTTGGTGCGTGCCAGAGCGTAGCGTCGCACTATTTGTTTGACGTGTTCCTCCTCTTCACGCTGCAGGATACGCATGAAGTTCTTCAACTCAGGCATAGAGAAGGCGTGCCACTAAAAAGGAAAGGAGAAAACATGAGTGTGTGTACTGTATATAAACCAAGCATGTTTGTGTGTGTGTCTGAAACAAAAAGTTTGGATCCCTTATTCTCGTGTTCATGCCATGGTGCACTCACATTGACTTCTCCGGTTTCATTCTCTTTCAGAACAAAGCTGAGGACTTTTTCGTTGGGCCCGGTGCCCAGACGAAGACGGAGGGGGCGCTCATCATCAGACAGCTTACGAATATAAACTGAAGGAGGCCAACAAAAAGATTGATTTAAGTGTACAGCATACGTTCCATTAAATGGAGAAAGAAAATGGATCACACTCCAGGAGTTCAATGTGTGATTACAATGAAAAAAATAATTATACCTTGGTCATGGCGCTCGCTGCGCTCAAACAGGGCAAACTTGCCAGGGTTGTCCACCACGGTAAACTTTTTCAGCAAAGCCTCGATGACCTCACGGGCAGAAGTGCGTGAGCTGATGTGGAGGTGCTTAGACGCATCCTTTGGCAAGTAGAAAGAGGTGCGGCGCTTCACTCCGCTAGCCCTCTTCCCGATAGCCTCCTGACCTCCTTTCTTTGGATGTGTAACTGACACGGGTCGCGCAAGCTTGAACTGCACCTTTACGAAGCCAGTGTAGGAACCGTCTTTGTTCTGTAGAGAAAAATAGAAATGTTTGCACTTAGGGCGACAAAACAAAGATACGTTAAAAATAACAGATGTGTTGTGGATCATCGCGACTCACCATGTTCATAAACAGATTGCTGTTGATTTGAGCGTTGTATTCCTTCACCTTCTGCTGAATATCTGCAGTTGTCAGCTCCTGCTTGCCCCATTCCACTTGTTCATCCTGGAAGGGACAGTGAGGAGTTACAAGGTTAGACCACCAGATGTCAGTGCTCAACTCCAAACCACAAAAGGAATAACCACCAGACCCTTAACACAAAATACACCAGCACTGGACACATGGGCTCAGACATTAAAATAGCCACGTTTTGTAGGCTCATGATCACAAGTTATTAATTTCTTGTGTAGTTTTTTGGCATGCGTTGATAACCTTCTTGATTGAGTCTATTCATACACCATTCTGGTGTTGAATCAATGAAAAATTGAAAACAGTAGTTATAGTATCCATTCATTTCAACACTAAGTTGGAAGAAGTAGTGGAGCTACAGGAGTAAGTGTGGCGGTGTGATAGAAGTTCGATTTAAACAAGTTCTGCTTCCATATTTAATGTTGTTTAGTAGAGGACGACAAACAAAAAAGTTTTTGTTACTGAACTTCCGGTTCCCGTGAGCACCAGTTTCAGACGCTCAACTTCCTGACAACGTAGCACAGGCAAAAACCCATGATGTCAGCTACGACCAATCCGGTTTGACTGCCCTTATCCCTCGGTGTAGGAGGGAGTAAAGGGAGGATGAGGGAAAGGCCGGGGACTTGCAGCTGTTTGCAGTGAGTGGGACCAACGGTTCTTCAGCGCATTCCTCAACTTGGTATTCATGTATAAATAGCCTCCCCTCTATCAGGCTCTCTCTCGAGTGGGAAAAACAATGCCATCCCTTGTTTTCCTGTGAAGTCAGCTGCCTCATCAACCACACGCTCCCAGTCATGTTGAAGTCATGCACATTTGGTCCATAGCATCTGCATTGCCCCAAGCTCAATCAGGGCTTTTCCGGCATCTACTGACCAATTAGCATTTCCTGTCTAGAAAAAAAATATCTAGTGAATTCTGAGGCAGCAAAGATTTATTTCCCACACTGCAATCCAGCCAATTCCCTAAGGGGAGGAGTAGGGGGTTTCCTGAAGAGCAAAACCCAAATATCCTTACAGTCCTATGGATGCTGCTAACATCTGCATCTGTATCAAACTCAACCCTGCCTCCCTCTTTTTACATGACCCTGGATTGTCCTATGAAAAACAAACCAGGCAAAGTTGACAGCCTTAAAAAGGGCTGGGTAAGGGTTCTATCAAGAACAACAGATCAATAGTAGCAATCCTTAGGAAGACTGTTGAGTTGATGTGCAGCTGTAAAAAGGTCAATAAATCAATATTGGGACTAGGATAGACATATGTGTTTTTATTACATACATATTACAAATTTTTTGAAAAATGCCAACGACACAAAACAAAACTGGCTTCAGCACAGTGGCAGAAAATGGTGAATGTCACAAGAGCTTTACAGTACACTCACTGCATCCGTTTCTCAATGAGGGAAGCAGATAATTGAGTGGGTGTGGGTGACAGAAAAGGTAGAGAAAATGAAAATATACAAAACCGTCCATGACTCATCTGTGATTGAGAAATAAGTGTGAGAAACCTGTAGGAAGGGCTGGAAACTTGATAGGCTGGTGTGCATCACAAAACACGACATTTGGGTTGTTCTCAGTTCAGCTGTGGGTGTGCTATTGTTGCAATCAAAATGTTGCACTGATTTCTAGGCTGAAAAACAATAGACCTAGCCTATATAGGCTACATGCCCTCAGTGTTAATTTACACTTTATAATGTTCACAAACACAGGCTCACAAGGCAAGACATTTTCTCTGCTGTGGTGCCCTTGAGCAAAAACACAAAAGCGCACCAGCAACACTATCTGACCTCTGTGACCCCCTAAAAAGTAAAAGATACAACTATCACATTTAAGCAAAACTGCAGGAACACCAAACAACGCGAGAGTAGTTATGAGGAACAGCGAACAGCCCATCACCCATCATCTTTCTAATCTGACTTCCCTTTTTTTTTTTAACAAGGGGACTTTTACTAAAGCCTATTTAAGCTTATTTACTTTTTTATATATATTTATTTATACTGCTCACCTGCTTCACTTTAGCATTATCGTTAGCTTTCAGGGTTTGGGGGAAGAAAGATGTCCGGGCGGTGAAGTACTGCTCGAACTCGGTGTCAGACTCCTCCTCGCTGCAGTAGCCACTGCTGGTGGAGCTGCCCCACGTCTTCTCGAAGGAGGGAGTTTTGTCCGAGCTGCTGGCGGCTTTTGACATGCTGACTGCCGGCTAAATTCAATACAAACTTGGACAACTAAAAGTCAACAAGCGGGACTCCAACGTAGGATAACTAAACGCGTTAAAATAAACCACTACCAGCTGCTTTTTACCCCAAACGTGGTCAAACAGACTGAAATCTTCTAACGGCTCTGACTTAAACGGTAAATCCAATCTGGCAGAAGACGAAATAACTCTGTAGCGCCTCGATAACGACAGACGAAAAAAAATCTTGAAAAGAGTTTTGCTGTAACTTCAACTACCGGCCACGTTTCTGCAACACAAACTCTTGACTGTGAGAAACAGGATGTGTTCAGGCCGGTTCAGAACCCCGCCCTTGGCTGCGCCGCTTCCTGCTTCCTTCCCTCCGCCGAGGCCCCACCCAGGCCGTTGAGCCCATAGACATAATATATGGATAGACGCCGCGTTGGCCGCTACTGCCTATTGGCGCTGACGAGAAATGCGGGCGCCATCTTGGACCGGTCATACGTTCCACTCAGTGCAGTCTGTTTGACAGGTGCAATGAACTGTCAGCGCATGTAATTAATCAAATCTCATTAAATACCAAACTGATTTTCACGCGGTTTTCTTTGCTGCAAAGATCATACATGTAGCTATGATACAGGGCACATGTTTTGACGTGTTTTAATATTCATAGTGGACTTAACAGTCATAGAATATTCTGATATGATATAGCCTAAGTAACCAGACGTCCGAGATCAAAACGAGGAACATCCCCCGAAAAGGGAAGCAGAAACAGATAGGAGCAGTAAAGTCAGCTATTTTAATAAGTTAACAATAGGCCTATATGATTAGGCTATATATAAATATATTTATTCATTTACAGTGACGAGCATACACAATAAAGACAATCACAGGGATGACATAAACAGAGAGCAGAAATATAGGATAAAATATATTAATTTAAATAAAGTAGGCCTATACAAAATACAAAACAAGAGCAAAAATAAAATACTAAATGAACAATGAATTCAGCTAAAACAGTTACAGTCAGATGTGTAAAATTCAGAAATCATAGATTCAAATAAACCAAGAGTAGGAAGAGCAGTCATTTTTAAGTTGCTCTGCAGAGCATTCCATGAATTAGGGGCACTACATGAAAAGGCAGTTATTCCTAAACTGGAGTTAGCTCGGGGCAATTTAGGAGGAGTAGTCGAGCATGGTACATATGAAGGGTGGATGTTTCCCATGAAGGCATTAAATAGCCTATAAATAAAAACCAGTGTATATAATATCTCATTAAAAGAGAAGGACAACATGAGTGTTCATGTAAAAATATGCTTTATTTCTCTAATTTAAAACACAAGCTTGTTAGGCAATTGCCTCTTAAAAGAGGACGGGATTATTTAAAAGAAAAGTCTTCTTGGTTGTCCAATGTTCTATACTGGGGGGCGGGGGGAATACCAAATTCAGTCTAGTCTCGAGTTGGTTCCTCAGACACAGACAGGAAATCAATGCGTGCCTTGCAGCGCGGTACATTTAAAAACACATTCAATACAAAACCACAGCAATCAAAAGTATTAAATTAAGGGAAAATCAAACAACAACAGCAAACAATAATACTCAAATGCATAAAATAAAGTTAACCATCCTTACAATCGCATTTTACTCCGAAGAGAAATTCAAGCGAGGCGAGTTTGGCAATGTGGTGCAGCCTTAATTTGTGAAAGACAGACAAAACCAATGACAACAAGTCGGAATGGTGGTTGTCGATGCCAAACTGTCTCCTCAATATGTTCCCCAAGCAGAAACACATCCTCCGTTTCAATCTCCTCCCGGACGAAGTGTGTGACTCGGACGTCTGGTTATTATATCATATCAGAATCTTCTATGACTGTTAAGCCCACTATGAATATTAAAACACGTCGAAACTTGTGCCCTATATCTTAGCTACATGTATGATCTTTGCAGCAAAGAAAACCGCGTGAAAATCAGTTTGGTATTTAATGAGATATGATTAATTACATGCGCTGACAGTTCATTCCACCTGCCAAACAGACTACACTGTATGGAACGTATGACCGGTCCAAGATGGCGCCCGCATTTCTCGCGCTCAACGCCCAATGCGGCGTCTATCCTTTATAATGTCTATGGTTGAGCCAGGTTTGGAAAATACACAAAACCAGCAGGGCAGCTCGTGATTGGACGCCGAGGGGAAATGCAACATATCTCCCCCTTTCCTACCCCTTCTTTCCCTCGCTTCCACTCCCCCTCCCCATTCTCTCTCCCACGGATGATGATGATGATGATGATGATGACTACCTCTTCTTCTTTCTTTATATGTCCATGCTTCTTCCCCGCGAAATAGCCTATGCAACGAGTCATGATGTGCTGGTGGGGCATTGTCTGGTCACACCATGGACATATAAAGAAAGCAGGGTTCTCAACCCTCACGCAATGAGAGTGAGACACACGCATTTCAGGCAATTCACACGCTCCACGCCACACCTTGCATTTCTCACGCAAATTATAACTCTGCCAAACATTTTTTTATATATATAGCCTATAGCTTCGATACATCACGGCCTTCACCACCATCACCTAGTGTTGCCACCTTATTTACACTATCTATGGTTGCCACCCGTCCCGTTTTTCCCGAAATTGTTCTCTTTTTTCACCAGCTGTCCCGAGGAAAGAAAAATCTCTCCCGGGACACAATTTGTCCCGTTTTTTGGGGGAAAAACTCATTCGTTTTTTTGGGGAAAAACTAATTTGATTTCCTTCGTTCAGTAGTTAAGGCCGTTTCACACGGGCCGTGGCGTTTGTTGCGCCCACTAATGCATTCTGCGAGAGCCGAGCGGGCAGAGAGAAGGCGCAGCGTTTCGTCAGGCTACACGACAAGCGTGCAGGGGCGGTCCTAACGATCTCGAGGCCCGTTTCAAGACCCTGTGTGGGGCCCCCCACATTTATTTTTTATTTTTTTCTATGAATAATGCTTGTGCATGCTCCCCGCAAAAATAAAAAAGATTGTGGAAACTAGTTGGTTCATAGACGGATTATGAGATAATAGGCCCAGACTCTTAAAGCCCCCCCCGCCCCCCTCCCTATCCAGTCAGTTACATTGACTTTTCCGCAAAGATACATACGTTTACTGGCATAAACATATTAAGGGAGTCAGTGTTTCCCACAGGATTTTGGGATACTGTGGGAGATATCCTGTACCTTGTTGGGGGGTCCGGGGGCATGCCCCCCTGGAAGAAAATTGGTACAGTTTTAAAGTAAAATGCATCAATCTGAAAAATCAATCTGGAAAATTTAGATTTAAATCCAATCTTGAGCTGCAGAAGGAACATTATTTTTCTTAAACAGGCAGCACTCTTTACTCTGCAACTGTAAAAACATTTCAGAAGATTGGTCTGCAGACCCATGTTATATGATGGAGGGGCCCATTGCAACAGATACAGGGTGGAAAGCTACTTTTTATGAACAGTATATCATTTACATGTAGAAAGTTTATTCCTCTATGTGTGTGGGGGCCTTAGAGGCCCCTCATGAAGCCCATAAGACATAGCTAATAATGCTTTTATTTTGCACTTGCTTTTCGATTTTTCACCTACTAGTTGAGGGGCCAAGTTGGTTTTAGTGCTCCCACATTCAAATGCGGACGTCTTCTCCATGGTTGGTCTTCACCAGCACCAGAAACAGACTAGCCCTAGAAGGAACATTGTCCTCCATTATGATGGTCTAAATGGCTGGTGTGGAGCCACAGTGCTTCAAGTGGGAGCCAGAAAACCCCTATCCTTGAAGGCCTCAAAATCTGCCACTCGAAGCTACAACAGCGAGCATCAGTAATATCCAGTATCCATATTTGCTGAACTGAACTAAGAGTTTTACTGAAATAACTACCCCGAAGAACTACCCTAGGCCTACACCCATCTCACTAGTCTGGCATTTGGTATTAATCCAGTTATACTTTCATCATAAAATTACTACAATAGGCTATATTTTAACTAAAACAAAGAAATTATATTGAACTGAACTTGTGTTAAAAACCATTATTATGCTTTAAATTAATAAATAAACACACAATAAAATTTCGCTCGCGCGCTTCGCGCGCTTCCATGGGAAATCCGCTTCTGTCTCACTCTAAACAATTTCCAGAAGTTGAGAACCCTGAGAAAGGTCACACACACACATGGACCTGACACAGTAGGCTATAGCCAGACTGAGGCCACATTTGAGATGTTTTCAGTTTTTTCTCTTTACTCCTCAACTCATGACCCCCTCAATTCAACCAGTTAGTAGACAAAGGCTAATCACTTATTTGATAAGAGTGTGTCTGTAACACTGAGACATTCAGTCAATGAATAGCCTAAATAAAACGTTCAACATATTGGTGTAGCTTAATCCTTATTATTATTATTATTGGAAAACCTCACAAGAAGAATATTACACAATCAAGGCAACAAGACAATCATCAAGAAACTGAGGCCCTCCTTAACCATGCTGCCCCACTGATAGCCTACATGGGAGTTCATGGGCCCTATAGAGCTGATAAGCGGAAGTGGGCAACTTCCGGGACATGGGACCTCTCGGCTGGAAAAATTACAATGATAGTCAATGGAAATAAATGTATTATTTTCTGGTCCCAGTCATTAAATGCCTTCGATTACACATATGTTTTGTGTGGGTCTAGATGGTATTTTTTCGTGCAAAGAATGGAACAATTTAGCGAGTAGAAGTTGGATACGGTCAGGTTTTTTGCAGAGCGCTTTTGTGGACTACAGCTCTTCGCTGCTCTTGACGCTTATGATATACGTCACCACCACTGGCACCCGCTTAGCTCAGAAACATGGCTGTGTCTTTAATGCACTTTACCGCCTTCTTTCAAGGACAAGACAAAAGTCTTCAGCGTGGCGAAAACCACTACAAAAGTGGACACATGGAGAGTTTAAATTTCTCGAGTGGGGAGATTGTCGGCGTTGTCCACGTCAGCCAAAAAGATAGGTGTTACAAGGTTTCGGTGAGTTTTATGACTCTACTAGCTAAGTAGCAGTAGCACATCACAGAGGCGACAAGACTTGTAGTTTTTCTCGTTACATTTTTTCAAAAGCCGTTAGACGAATAATCATACAACATACCGTCAAACTCTTCACATGAAAAATTATCATTTAGACCCATACAAAACATATATGTAATCCAAGGCATTTAATGACTGGGACCAGAAAATAATAGATTACTTTAATTTTTTTTCAGCCGAGAGGTCCCATGCCCCGGAATTCCGCCCCTTCCGCTTATCAGCTCTATAGAAAGGCATTGAGTTCATCTCAAAAGACTGCCATACGCAAATAAATTGTCCTAAATCAATCTTTCAAAATTCTTAAAATGCAAGACATGACATGACATTCCAAGTCAAAAATTCCATATAATTGGTTGCATTTATTTTAGCCTAATTTATAAATGCTTCTCACGTTACAGGGATAGTTCAGCTTTTTAAAGTGGGGTAGATTTGTATTTTTTATTTATTTTTTTATCATCGTATCGACACCATATAAACACACAGACGGACCAGAAACCAAAAATAGATGCTTAACAATACTGATACTAACGATATAAACCATCCTCACGTTTCATCCAGGCTTTAGTAACAATTATTATTCTTCAGTAATAATTATTATTAAAGAGATGGCAGTCAGCGCAGTCATTTTAAGGAGTTTAGAGGAGACGTCGCTAGAACAGAAGTCAGCATTGTAGGCCTACTCTTGCAGAGGGGGAAAAAGCCTTTCTGACATTTTATAAAACAAAATAATTTCACTAATTGAGAGGGTGGAGGAATTGAGAATGAAAGTATAGGGATCCAATATGCCAGATAGAAATTATTGTTGATTATGTCTGTGTGCTAAATGCTGCAATGTAAACACTCTTTGTAGTGAGAATCTGGCGACTGGAAACTATAATCGGGTGTGTTAATAAAATACTAATTCATTTTTGCTAATATGTGTTGTCAAGAAATACCTTGGAGCTTCCTAGTGTGAACTAAAACCTTCCAGCTGCTGTTGCATGGATGTTTTTGTTCGTTAGTATATTTTTCCCTTCCTTTTTGTATCAGGTTGTGTTCATGTCACGTCGTAGCAGGATAAACACAAGTTATTGATACAATTTCTCGTGGCTGCATTTTATTCAGCTGATAAAGACTGAGGGATCTGGCTCAGATTCCTTCTAAACCGCTATAAGTTTGCTTCACCATGTCAGGTCAACACACCTGCTGTGAAGATGCACACAAAAGCCCCGAACACCAACAGTATATCTATCCGTGTATTCATACTTTATTCTCTGCGTAACAGCTTGTTGACGTTTTGACATTTCCGTGACCCTCTTGATAGAGAAGTAATGAAACCCATTACCAAAAGACCAAAGCCTGCTGCTGCCTTGAACATCAGCTACCAGTCTTTAACCTACTCAAATGAACATATTTTATCACACATAATACAAACACAACGTCATCTGATTTTTATGACTTTACTTTTTGTTGTTCAGTTTGTTTTATTATGTGTAATGCCTGTATGTGGGAGTGACAACATGCTCAAAGACTCTGCCAACAGACTTTCTTTTATTTAACTGAATACACCGAACCAGATCTTGCAAAAGGTGAAATTGAACCTGCAACATTAATTGTTTCTCAATTCTTCTTCACTTCCCGTTACTTCCCATTACACATTTGGTGTTGCTAGTTGTTCCCCTACCTGGTGCTGCCCTGCATAATTGCTAAAAGCAAATATACAGCTCACTCTTGACAATGTAACAAGTTATATACAGTATATGCAGTTAGTTTAACAGATCAAAGGCTGGGTATTTATTGTCGTGTGTAATGGTTCCTCTTTTCGGCAATCACACAATTAATGTGTTCTGTCAAGCTGACAACAGAATTTACTCACCCAATCACTTGTTTGTAATTGTGACTAAGGCAACGTAATTTCTTGATGTTTTAAGATGCCATTTAGAAGCTAGTACACAATCACAACTACCACTTTCCATTGTGGAGCGCGGCTGCTTATGAACATTTGAAGAGAACTTAGCGCATCATGTTGCCAAATACAAAGGTGCTTACCACATTTGTGTCTGTTTCTATGGTGTGCTCCACAACACAGGTGAGTTCAGCCACAGAGCCTCGGTCCCAGCTGCAGTCCAACTGGATCAGGGCACGGCAGCGGTAGTGGCACGTGAATTTACAATCTGTAAGTGCAGGAAGTCACTTAGTTCAGACAGACATTGCCAAACATATCAATCCATATGACCAAACAGTAAACATGCATCATTTATTATTGGATGGCCGATGTCTCCCGCGGACCATTAATGGTCACTGTTTATTTTTTAATAACATTTTCCACCATTTTTTATTGGATCAGTGTTTTTAGAACTATTCTATTATTCACAATGACTGTTTCATTATGATTTGATTGCGGTTTCACATTCAAATGACTGTCAACAACCATTTTTTCCCTTGACTCTAAACGCTTTACACAAACCGCACAGCTCTGCATTTCAGTGGGTTTCAGTTGATGAAAAGGAAGTTCAGAGACTATTGCAAAAATAGAGTACAGGTCTGTAGCAAACAGTGAACCGAGACAATGACCAAACCACCAAAACCACTTCAACAACTTGCATGCACATTAGATTCAACCTAATCCTTCCCTGCAGAAAGACAACACGGTAGAACATGCGCGGCATTGCACGTACTGTAGCAACTAAAAGCTAAGATTTCAGATTGAGTATTGGTTCCTTTCTGGCCTGCACCATCGGCATTGCTGTCTACATCTTTCTCTGTTTAACCAAATGTCCTCTTACTCCCTGTCTTTTTCTCATTTATGATGATCATGCATGTGTGCATGGGCAAATTATCACACATGCACACACCCAGGCCAGGCGCACAAACAGCCTACATAAGCCAACTCACTGACACAGCGCAGGCTCTGCTTGTATAGGCCCCAGATGAAGTCCCCACACAGGTCACACCAGGTAGGTTGAGCGTGGCTGCAGGGCTGGAAGCTGTGTCCCTCTCCCTTGCCCTCGGGGAGCTGTGGATCCTGGGAGCTGCTCAGGACTCTGATGATGCCCGCTCGGCTCAGCAGGTCCGGCACCTTGCCCGGGCTGATCCTCAGGGCGTTGGTTCTCTCCAGGCGCGGAGGAAAGCATGGCGACCGTGAGCCCGTCAGCTCGATCCGCTCATCGCAGCCCGACTGTAGGTCACGGAGCTCGATCAACTCCCCCCCCAAGGACATGGTGTTAAATCAGAGCCGGGCTTCCTTCATTATCACTGTCACAGGGCAGGAAAAGGCACACATGTAACCTGCATTCAAAACATAACTTCAGTAAAAGAAAATAAGTATTATCAGATTAATTAACCGTAAGCGTTGAAAGGTAGGTGAAGGTACTCACAATGCAGAAGAATGGCCCTTTTACATAGTGTTTATTATTATTTTTACTTAAAGGTGGAGTCAGCGATTCTGGAGAATGTGTGAATACCTCCTCTCTGTTTCTAGCGCACACACATACGGACAGGTACAGCATGAGGAGATATTCACTGATTTTGAATACATTTTTCCAGAATCACTGACTCCACCTTTAATGGTATTTAATGTTATAGTTGGTGAAGATGTGTCTAATGTTTAACTCTGAAATGTAGAGTAGCCTAGTATCAATAAGCCTATATTACTCAAATAAACACTTAAATACAGTGCTATAGTAGGCTAAATGTAGACCTATTTACATTGATTATAACGTTAGTTTAGATTTTGGCCATTTTGATTCATTACGTAAGATTATATAGGCCTACATTTTATTTCAGACATTTAATTTAGGCCTATGCATAGGGCCTACGTTATTTATTAACCATCTTTTGTAAATGATAGGCTTTGGCTACATTACAAGCTGTAGTAGGCTATATGAAAAAATGTTACGCTATAAGTAAAGTAGCCTAGAGTGTGAAAGTAGCCATGTCTAACAAAACTGTAACAAGGTAGGCTAATGTTTAATGTAGTCTACAGTAGGTTAAATCAAACATGATTCTTGTAAGCTATAATTCTACTGTAGCATTAATAAAACACATTTTAAAACATTTACGTGGGCTCGGAGGAATAGGTCCATGATGCATAGCCTACTCAAATGTTGGATCATAAAACAACTAGCAGGGTAGTGATTTAAAATAATCGCCTTCTGAAACACCAATGTAAAAATCAAAGAAATTCAGTTATTTACCAAGAACGGGGAGAAAACACCCCCGTGGCCGCCGCTTTGTCTCAGAGCTTCTTCCATCCGAAGAGAAGAAAAAAAAAATAGTTTTTTCCGCAGAAAGTTTTCTGGTGGTTTCCAAGTAACGGAGGTGTGCAGAGTCGGCTACATCTCTGGAAATAAACTATCATCACCGGCTAGTTCAAGCTATAAGCGACGAGAGGCCCGGCTGCTTTTCAGTCACACAGCGGTGTCTGGGCATTTCTCAAGACACTCTCACCATCTTTTGATTTTTGACTGACTGTACTGTAAGAGGAAACAGCATATGATAAAGAGAGAGTGAGATGAGACTGTGAGCTGCGCCGACATCCGGAATGTTTTCACATAGGGGGTGCTGCTTCTGAGTCCGGAGCACAGCTGAGTGGGCGTAGAAATCACTCCCCCACCTCTGTCTGTAATAAGTGTGGATGGATCTGGCTTTAATTACCATATCAATAACCTTTATATAGCATATGCCTAGATGTTTATATTACAACTTTAAACGTTAAACCTAAACCTACACATCTAGTTTCTTTAAAGTCAGACTCTATGTAACAAAATCAACAATCAAAAACTCAATGAGGGTAAAGTCTGAGCATAACCAGCAGGAATATTAACCAAGAAGAACACACATTTCCAGCTACTTTAGCTGGGTGAGCAGACAATAAATAAGTGACTCTATCTTGGTGCAGAGACTTAAGGTTGTACTGTTGTGGTCATTTGAAAATACATACTGGGCAAGAAGACAAGCTGGAGGGAATTTTTATAGTATTTTTATTTTCCGCTACTAAAAAATATTTTGACAAAACACGAACAAGAGAAAGCCCCCAAGTTTTTATCTAAAAAAAATTATTGGTTAAAACAGTATACCGTGAGGGGGTTACCAATTATGTTATGGAGGAATACCATTTTCCAGTATTGAATGAAATGTAAAAAAAAAAAAGAAGTATATGAATCCAAATCTGCATTGTTTAGATGCAGACCTGTTCTCCTTTCATCTCGTGATTCAACAGTGTCTCTCTCAGCAGTTGATGGTCAGGTCCCTCTGGATCTTCTCTGTGGCCTCTGCCATAAGATGGCACGCCTTCTTATGTTTAGGCCAGTGCTTCACCTGACATTCTCTGAAAAAAACCAAAAGAATAAGAGGACCAAGAAATCAGCAGCAAAATATCACACATTTAGTGTATAAAAGTATTTCTGATGGTCATGGATCAGATGTAGAAACAGACTTATTTCCAAACCTTATATACATTGTTGGGAGGATTTTGGATATGTAATCCCGAAAGCATTGTTCTGGGTCTGGATTATTTCTGCCGTATTTCTCTATCTATATACAGTCCCCTCCAATAGTATTGGAAAGTTGAGGCCAATTCCTTTATTTTTGCTGTAGACTGTACATTTGGGTTTGACACCAAAAGAGGAATATGAGACAATAGCTCAACATTTCAGCTTTCATTTCCAGGTATTCACATCTGGATCCGATACACAACTGAGAAGATATCATTATTTGTAAAGGAACACCACATTTTTAGGCAAGCAGAAGTATTGGAACAGATAGACTTTAAATAAATTAAAGTGAATAAAACGTAATATTTTGTCGCAAATCCTTTGCTTGCAATAACTGCATCAAGCCTGTGACCCATTGACATCACCAAACTTTTGCATTCTTCTTTTGTGATGCTTTTCCAGGCTTTCACCGCAGCCTCATTCAATTGCTGTTTGTGTTAGGGGGTTACTCTCTTCACTCCTCTTTAGCAGGTAAAATGCATGCTCTATAGCGTTTAAGTCTGGAGATTGACTTAACCAGTCTAAAACCTTCCACTTCTTGCCCCCGATTAACTCCTTTGTTGTGTTTTGGGTCATTATCTTGCTGCATGATGGAGGATCTTCCAATCAGTGTGGTTGCATCTTTCCTTAAATTGGCAGACAAAATGTTTGTGTAAACTTCTGAGTTCATTTTGCTGTTGCCATCATGTGTTACATCATAAATGAAGATTAATGAGCCCGTCCCAGAAGAAGCTACGCAAACCCAAGCCATGACATTGCCTCCACCGTGTTTCACAGATGAGCTTGTATGTTTGGGATCATGAGTAGATCCTTTCTTTCTCCAAACTTTAGCCTTTCCATCACTTTGGTAAAGGTTCATCTTGACAACAACACAGTAACACATGATGGCAACAGCAAAATGAACTTAGAAGTCTACAGAAACATTTGGTCTGCCACTTTAAAGAAAGATTCAACCAAACTGATTGGAAGATCCTCCATCATGCAGCAAGATAATGATCCAAAAAAACTGCAAAAACAACATAGGAGTTCATCAGGGGCAAGAAATGGAAGGTTTTAGACTGGCCAAGTCAATCTCCAGACTTAAACGCTATAGAGCATGCATTTTACCTGCTAAAGAGGAGACCGAAGGGAGTAACCCCCCAAAACAAACAGCAACGGAATGAGGCTGCGGTGAAAGCCTGGAAAAGCATCACAAAAGAAGAATGCAAACATTTTGTGATGTCAATGGGTCGGAGGGTTGATGCAGATATTGCAAGTAAAGTATTTGCGACAAAATATTACGGTTTACTCACTTTAATTTATTTAAAGTCTATCTGTTCCAATACTTCTGCTTGCCTAAAAATGTGGTGCTCCTTTTCAAAAAATGCTATCTTCTCAGTTGTGTATCGGATACAGATGTGAATACCTGGAAATGAAAGCTGAAATGTTGATCTATTGTCTCATATTCATATTTTGGTGTCAAACCCAAATGTTTACAGTCTACAGCAAAAATAAAGGAATTGGCCTCACTGTTCCAATACTATTGGAGGGGACTGTAGGCCTTACCTGTGACAGTACCACTCTCCCTGACATCGAGAGCATCTCTTTGCAGCCTCTTTCCCACAGCCTCCACACTTTGGCTTCTCAGGGAGTAAACTCTCCATCACATCCATGTTGTACGTCTGAGCCAACCTGATCAAAATAAATAAATAAAAAATATCTTATTTCAATACAAATAAACTATGTCTTCCCCCTACAACCCAGACCTGTGTTTTCCAGTATTACCTCTGTGCCTGCAGCCTCAGGTCGCTGTCAGATGGGTTGAACGTTTCTTTCACTTGGTACTTTGCTATCGCCTTCCACTTTCCCGAATTCTCTCTCACAATGTGGTTCCACATTTCTGGGATCTATACACATAAAACACAGCTAAGGTTAAATAGCACTGGGACAAAGTGAGGTTTAGGGGAAAAGGCGTGCATGTGAACTGAGTAGCTAGAACTGAGTTATGGGAAAAAGGCCTTTAAATATGCTGCGCCTTCTGCCTGGAACACTGTACAAAAGCAGCTGAAGCTGCCGGAGCTGGTTACCTTGGGAGAATTCAAAGGAATCCTTATGGACAGAGAAGATAGTTCTCTACGTCAATGCAATTGTTTGTAAAGGTATTTTCTGATAACGGCCAGGTTTTTTTCATTTTATCTGTTCCAGTTTATTTATTTCATTTTTAACTGTACTCATTTCAATTTTCATATAGTCTTGTCCCTGATCTTGTAATTGATACTGAATGGTGTATGAGAATTGTGGTTGATTGTGCTTATTTTATCATGGTGCTACCTTCTTGGCCAGGTAATTTTCTTTAAGATATTTTTGGGGCATTTTTATGCTTTATTGACAGTTCAGACAGACAGAGGTGAAATGGGGCACAGAGGGGAGTGACATGCAGAGAACGACCGCGGGAGGGCATCGAACCCGGGTCTGCTGCTGGGCCCGGCCCGGGTGGGGACGCCCTACCAACTGAGCTAAGGGCGCCCCCTGGCCAGGTCATTCTGGAAAAAGAGATTTTAATCTCAATACATTTTTACCTGCTTAAATAAAGGATATTGATTGATTGATTGATTGATTGATTGATTGATTGATTGATTGATTGATTGATTGATTGATTGATTGATTGATTGATGTGAGAGAGTGTGTACCTGCTCTAAAATGAGCTCTTTTTTGGGAGGGGCGGGGTCAGTGACAGACAGATGAGCCAAGTAACGCTGCAGTTCCACCAGGTTTGGCAGCTGATCCATCAACACCTCCGTCAAGAAACCCCGAAGCTGTGGAACATGAAGGATAAGCCCATCAAATAACACAGCAGCGAAAAAAAGACAAGGTCAGCTGCATCAGAACAATTCTACAAGAATTAACTACAAACAAAAAGGAAAAAAAGAAGATTACAGGAGGCTGCACTTGGCTCTCTGGTTATGTAATCAATGCAACAGGAAGAGGATGAGAAAGCATATAATAGGAGGAAACGTCTTGGTCAAAACAACCCTTGGAAAATGAATCTGTGTGTTCACAAGTTGGAAGACAATGATCTGGCACTCACACACTTCCTATGTTTCAGTTAACAGATAATATACAGCCGACACTTGGGACAAAGTGCAGAAGTTGATTTCTACATTATGGAACGGCTGGTTTAAAATAACTCTTTCTGAACATAGAGGAAGGATGAAAATCTGGCTGACAGATGCAGAGAGTCGGTCAACATTTTTCTTTCACAGTAAACCTTTAGAAGCTGGTTCTTGTTGTAGCTGTTGAAGTCATATTTTCTCTGGCAGTCTTCCTTCAGCAGCAGATTTAAGAGGGAAATCCACACCTGTCCGTCTAGTTTGGTCATTTTTAAATGGTCCTCAACAGGGATCTTCTCCCATCTGCCGTTAATGTATTTTTCCAGCACACCTTCAGAGGGAGAAACGGTTGGCAAAGAGGTCACATTTGAACATCTTTAACACGCAACTCACAAGGGGTGGAATATACCTTCTCCACAGCGACTCCAAGGGCAGCAGTCAATCAGCTGGACCATCACACATGGCATGTTATGGGTGCAAAGCATGCGATTTATAACGCTGATGCTGTGCAGGAAAAAAAAAGAGGAGAAATGGTAAATTAATAAATATGCAATACAAACTCATCCGGAACAACATGGATAATTGATCAATCATCAACTTTCAAGGAAAAAACTAAACATACCCTGATAACATCCCTCAAATATAAGAATTGTTTGCTTTGTTCATCATTTATATATTGTAGATTTAATATATGCGGAGTTTGGACTGCTGGTCGGACAAAACAAGCAATTTGAACCTGAAATTGTGGCAGGCATGTCTCACTTAATTATGTTTAAAAACTATAATAAGATGAATCAATGAAAATGTTAGTTGCTGTGGTAGGGAGCTGAATTTTTTAAATTTTTGTCATTTTCAATGCTTAATTAACAACCTGCAGAGAACGACCATGGGCCTGATTCGAACCCGTATCTTCTGCGAAGAGGACTGAGCCTCATGGGGAGATGCTCTAACCACTACACCACAAGCGCCCTCCAGGCAGATGAATTCTTAGTGTCTACAAAACATATTTCTTAGATTCTGTCTTCTACTCCTTGAATGTTATTGGCGCTTCCCATACCTCTCAGTGTGATCGGTGATGTAGCGCAGCACGGAGACAGCCTTCAGGGAGATTTCAAACTCCAGCGCAGCACTCTGCATCTGCAACTCCTTCACAGATTGAGAAGAATGGTGTGATTGATCTGTTTGGGTAGAGAAAGCCTCAAAAGAATCATGAATCTCAGACTATCTTACCTCTATAGACGAGACATCTGCCTTCTCTGTCAGTTTGTGTTGCTCATGAGTGGCCACGCCCTCCCTGGTGGCTTTGCTGGCCAATAGGGTGAGTTTGCGGTGGCAGTAATCCACCAGGTCAAGAACAGAGTCATCGGCTGCCTCACACGACTCCTACACCATACGTAAAACTCTTTCAGCATATGGCATGAAGCTTCATTGTACAGTGTTTACAGAAAGTATTTGTGTACACACACTGACCTTATGAAACATTATCGTTTCTAGTAGGTTTATGATCGTGGCTTCATGGTGGATCTAAGAAGGATGAGATATTGAAGAAACAGACACATCACTTATGAGCACTGCAAGAAGAGCATCATTGCAGATATTGTCTCAAACTCACCACCATGTAAAGATGAAACGTGTTCTTGGGATTGAAGTCCTGCAGCTGACACAAGACGGGGAAGACTTTGTGCTTCCACACTTCGATGAGGATCATCTCATGGACCAGGACAGGTATCTTAGAGAGGGGGAGGAGGAAAAGAAAAACAATACAATAGAGGAAAATAATTTGTTAATGTGTTTGTTGTGTGATCTTGTGTTACTTTAAGCAATATAAACAACCAGAGAACTCTCTTGCAGTGTTGGTTTGAAATTCTGCTGACACTCGTATGTCAGGTGTAGAGAGGGAGCAGTCACTCACCTTTCCATAAGACACCAGGAACTCCTTGACAAACTCGTCGTGCATGGCAGAAGCGTTCAGTATCGCCTGCATGTTGAGTTTCTCAATGTACTCGTGCTGTTTGAACCACCTGTCAATGAACAGAGCGAGAACAATAATAATTAGACACAGAAAGGATTATTAATCTAGGCTGGGCCTATATCCTGCTTGTATTTTACTTTTTTTGTAACGAATTTTAGCATGCATTTATTTTGATTTCTGTTTCTGCTATAGGTTAGCTTTTACCTAACTTTTTTTAAAACTTTTATTCTGCAGCACTGTCCCTTTTGCCCCATTGTGGGAGGAATATCTTACTTTCTATCTTATCTGAATCAAGCCTATATCAGATTTAATAGCCTACCTATATTTCTTTTTTTATACAGTCTATGAATTTAACTCACTAACACTCATACAGAGCACAGAGTAGTGTGTGTGTGCGTGTGTGTGTGCTTGCTTTAGCTGGTTGATCATCTCACCTCGTAGAGCCCACCTCCCTGAGAGCAAACGCTTCCAGACTTTGAACATACCCCTCCGCTTCCACCGGCAGAATGACCGACGAGTCCATTCTCAGTTGAAATAAATGACTCAACAATCTTTCAAACGATTTCTGGAGTTGTTGACTAGCTTAACGTTAGCGATACCCTTTGGTCACAGTGGTTGTCATGGTTACTGTAAACCAAGCGCACACAGTGCAGTACCTCCCGGCCGCCAGAGGGGGCGGTGCATGTTCAAGTAAAGAAAAAAGGTAGGGAAGATATATATACAGGTGAAACTCGAAAAATTAGAATATCGTGCAAAAGTTCATTTATTTCAGTAATTCAACTTTATAGGTGAAAATAATATCTTATACAGACTCATTACATGCAAAGTAATATCATTGTAAATGAGGGTCACCCCTCAATTGGTCTCTCGAGGATAAATAAAAGTTAAATGAAAGTGAGATATGTGAAGCCTTTATTTTTTATAATTGTTATTATTATGGCTTACAGTTTATAAAAACCCCAAAATGCCTAAATGCGGCATCCATGCCATGCCGCATTTAGGCAATAATTCATGCAAAAGGGGCCCAAACCAAGTACTTAATACATATGCATGATTGTACTTTCTAGAGGGCCGACATTTCTGTATTTAAAATCCTTTTTTTATTGATTTTATGTAATATTCTAATTTTCTGAGATTTTGAATTTGGGGTTTTCATAAACTGTAAGCCATAATAATCATAATTATAGCAAATAAAGGCTTGAAATATCTCACTTTGAATGTAATGAGTCTACATAATATATTAGTTTCACCATTTAGGTTGAATTACTGAAATAAATGAACTTTTGCACGATATTCAAATTTTTCGAGTTTCACCTGTATATATATATATACTATCTATGGTAGAACCATGTAAAACCAGCAGCTACCTGAAGATGACATGGTCAAAAATAACTGTGACGGTGGAAATATTCAGATCCTAAATCAACTAAAAGTTAGTTAATATTATTATTAAAATGTACACAAGTAAAAATACTCTATCATGGTCCCTGACTGTGTTTAATATTAGGCCTATACATTATATAGCCTATATTTTTAATGAAAAAATTGTCATTTTCAAAGTAAATAGTAAAAAGCTTTCAGACAAGCCTCTGAGTTTAAGTACAGTAAAATGGAAACATCCGAGAAAAGTTACACAAGTACCTCGAATTCCTAATATATCAGAACAGATCTAGAGTACAGTAAACGTGCTGTTAATCTGTCGATATCCATTACAAGGAGATGTAAGTGCCAAAATGTACCTCAGATCTCCACCCATCTAGGTCCAGGGACATGTCTGCCCAAAAAACGGAGTTTAATATGAGATTATTTTCATTATTGAGCCTCTATACCCTTATTGACCCTATTACACCCTTGACCTCAGGTATCACAAATAAGTAACAGTATGTAAGCAGCATGTTACATGTTTAATATAGGCTACTAGTGGGTAGTTTAATGTGTAACAATGTATCCTATTGTTAAACCTTGTACACTTTGTCAGTAAAATCTTTATTTGTAAAGCAACTACTAACTATACCTTTAAATGTGGTGTAAAGTACATTATTAGTATAGTAATTACATTTCCTTCTGAATTTTAGACATGAAATCACGTAGAACCTTACAAACCAAAGAAACAAAACAAAGATTTTCTTACCAAAGAAAAATAAATTGAATTGATGTTGGACAATGTCTTTTATTGAAGTTTCAAAGTTTAAAAAAATATAAATTTAAAGCGACAAAAAAACATCAAAAGGATGTCTAGGAGTTATTTTGCGTCATTGTATACACTACTTCTTGATTTAAAACAATTGGCACTCTGTGGTATAGTCTTTTATTAGTCAATTAGTTTCTTTTGTACATTATTAACACAAATAATCTTTCTCACTTGACGTTAACAGTGTATCCGACTCCCACCATTTGATAAATAGTGTAATAGTTAAAAAAAAACACTAATCTAATATAGAAATTGCAAAAATACTTCTTCACTCTTCACTGGAATTCCTCTCACTGAAGGCATCTTTGGTTGAGGCATCTCTGTAACTTTCAATTTGTTTTCAGTTCAACAACTCCTGTCACTTCCAGCACACCACAATGTTGGGGTCATTTTCCAAACGTTCATCCAGTTCCTGATAACTGATCCCTGTAAAATGACATCACTGTGAGCACACTTATTTTTTTTTCCACCACTAGTTTAATGGTTACGCTAAACACACGTGGAGAGAGAGAGCTTTAAAAAAAAACCTGCCTGTTTTGCAGCAGATTTCGTCATAACTATGACAACCGGTGAAGAGTCTTGGCGGCCGGCTCCTCTCATCGCGGATCACCTTCACCGGGTATTTCTGCAGCCGTCGAATGAGAAACTTCATCAGTCCGAACTGGATCAGCCTCCTGAACGGCAACACATTAATGTAAATTAATATTAACAGTAATTTCTTTATTTCTGCCTCTCAAGAACATCCATAGCTATGTATAAACACTAAGGAAATACATTCGGAGATATATAAAAAATGGGTGTTTCAGTGATTAATGTTGACCTCTCATCAACCCGTTGAAGCTGCTGCGAATAGCGAGAACAGAGGTCCCGGACTGTGGTTCCTGGACTCAGACCGCAGTAGAGCTGGAACACGTCTCTCAGACTGGCACGCTTCTGACCTGACGGAGCATAAAAACAATGCAATAAACATCGCAAAATACTGGAAGTCAAATATATGACAACAACCTCTTGATCCTTATTTACCCTGCTTGGTGACGTAACCGAGGCACTCCTCCTGAATGGACTTGTCATCAATGAGGCTCTGGACTTTGGGAGTGGTGCAGTAAACATTTGAATACTGGAGTCGGGGGAGGAGGGTGCACAAAAAAAACGAGAGATTGGTAATGTTTTTCAGAATATAGTCCTGAGAATATATCGAGAAAAAAAATGTCTACAAGGGAGAAGAAAAAGACTGTAATACTTGAGAGCAGACTGTCTTCTTTGACCTTTTTCTCAAAATCACAGTGACACTCGTTTCATATCCAATCGTGTGCAATGTGTTGTGTTTTGTGTGTGTGTGTGTGTTTTTTTAAAAATGTATTTAACCTTTATTTACCCAGGCAAGCAAATTAAGAACAAAATTCTTATTTTCAAATGCAGCCTGAAGGGGAAGAGGGAGGGGAGTGCTAAAAGTGAAAACAAGGTTATATATATATTACATTTTCAAAAAAATATATAAAATACACTTTAAAAAATTCAATATAATACAATACAATAGAATAAACAGTTAATCAATAGGGTATGACAAGAAGGGCTACTAGCAGGTGCAGGAGTCAAATATGATTTGTTGCAGATTTTGTTTGAAGACAGAGAGAGAGGTGAAAACAGAAAGTTGGATGTTTTGAAGGGTGTACCAGTCAAAGGCTGCAGCGAACCAGAAAGCACTGCGTCCAAAGACAGTGTGTGTGTGTGTGTGTGTGCTTTGTGTGTGTATGTGTGTGTGTGTGGGTGTTTTTACCTGAAATATAGACACCAAGGTCACAGTGCCATAATATCTGTGAAGGAAAAGCAGGATTTGAGAAACTCCACTAAGTCCTATGTCGCTTACCTGAAGCATTGAGAAATAATAATGTCTCATTAGGACATGTTGCTGTGGATCCACCTGCGATGGCGTGATGTGTTGTGCGGGCTTGCTGTACTTAGAAAAACAATGGATGAGGGTGTTTTAACACACATCAGTTTGAGCTGGTGGGTGTGGGTGTGTGTGCGTGCGTGCGTGCGTGTGTGCGTGTGTGCGTGCGTGCGTGCGTGCGTGTGTGGCCCCTTTACTCACTGAAATGTACTCACAGGAGATTCTGCACGGCAATGCGGACAAGGTTGAGCTCCACGTCCGCTTCGGCAGAGATTTTCTGGATGTGTCTGAATCCATCAATATATGGCAGGATCTGCAGTAAACAACAGATAGTAAAATCTTTTTTAGCTTGTACAGAGCACCGTGATCTGATAATTTATATATAAACACACCACAATGTGCAAGAATATTTTAGTCTGTTCATTATCGCAGTCATACAACATTTATTGTACCTTATCCTACACATATACTCCTTTTAAAGTCATAAAATAACAGATGTGATACAGGAGTTTATCAATGTATGCCCGCCTGTAATCACTAATCTTTTCCCCAGTGTTTCTAGGAATTGAGGCCTGTGTTTTATCACGACGGCCCTTGATACAGTATATTACCCAAGGCCTACCTGTTGAGTGGTGAGATCCCATTGAGATTTGATGAAATGCTCTTTGCACTGGGTGAAAACAGGCACATCATACTCCTGCACAATCGGTGGGTCCTTTCTCTGCTGGATCAGCTTCAGGTGAATGGTGTTCGACTCGTCTAAATAAATAATAAAAAAGACAGAATGAAAACAAGCTTCATTCCTTCTAATCAGAAGTAGTTTGTTACAGAACACACTTTGAATATATTTTTAGCCTGTTTACAGCATAAATCCATGAATAGATTACAGCATGTTGCACGTTAGTTTAAAGCTCCCATATTATACACTTTTCGGTACTATTATACACCATATTATATGGTCTTAGTGGTCCCTAATACGTTTTTCTTTAATTGTTTGCTGAAAAAAACTTTCAGATAATTTATTGTACTATGCTGATGTTCAGCTAATCTCACAATAGCCTATTTTTTAAAAAGAGCTGCAGCTCCCCTCGTAAATATACAATCTTTGAGCTGCCCCCGCCCCCTGTCCGGAAGCGAAGCCAGATACGCCTCGCCCTCTGTCTGTCAGGGCCGTGGACCAATAAGGAATAGGGGTGTGGGCTGCACAGTGGAAGCTTCTGGCTTTCTAGTTTGTGAGGTCAGAAACTGGGAGAATTCTGACTGGAGTATATTGAGGGGGAGGGGTGGGGGTTTCAGAAAAGGGGAGAGTGAGAAAAGGAGAGATTGTTATTTTTTTATATTTTGGCAGTCTCTAGGCACACCGTGGACGCATGGATATGTTGGAACACATTTAAAAAGTGCATTTAGCATAATATGTGACCTTTAACATAAATAAGAAAAAAATATGTTTTGTCCTAAAACAGCTAGAAACATGACGACATATCTATCCCTTCCCAGAATGTAGAAAAAAAGCTTCAGTGTTCACCAAGTGTGTGTTTTATCAATTTCAATGTTTCCTCTCTTTGCATCCCAAACTTTATATGACTGCTTGCGGTGATGCGGTGGTGATGCTTTGTCTTATGTGTCTGTAATGAAACCAAATATCACAAAATGTTTTGGTGCTGCTGCAACAATATCTCTTAAACACTCAGGATGTCTGTTAAAGACGCCAATGGTCGTTTGCCTCACATACAATTGTATTACACAGTAAAATATAATCATACCTATTGGCAAGGTGCATCCTCCGGTTGCATTAAGTTCTTCTAACAAGGTCGACATAATGGGTAGAAGTTTCTGCTTGCTCTCCTCTTTGGAAATGAAGCCACTCTCCAGCTGCAACACAGAGAGGAAAAAAATCCCCTGTGAGACATCCAATCACTGAAAACTAGACTTAATATCAAAGCTATCAAACGCTACAGAGATATTTGTAAGTTATCTAGCACCTCCAGAGTTGTGAGGTACCCAGACAACTTCTTGACGATCGGCTCGAGGGCACACGTGTTGGACTGGGCATCGCACACAAGGCCCAGGTTAAAGAGGAGGGCGTTTCGGCTGTACTTCTTATGTTCGATGCACACGGGACACCCGATTAACTTCTTTCCCATGGCGGTGCTAAAACAAATTGTACAACAAGCATGGAGTAGTTGGATACTGAAAAGGGACAACAAACCGATGTAAACCAAGATTGAAAAAAAAATATTTTAAATTAATAATGGCAAAGTGACAGAAAAAAAGTGTTGGATTACATACACTGTTATTAATTTGTTCTGCAGTTCTGGCTTGGTGATGATATAAACCTGAACAGTGTCGAAGAGCTCCCTTGATATGTATTCCTCTGGGACCTGTGGTGAGAGAAGGGCACAGGAGACACTGTGGCAGGCATTTTGTCATTCTTCTGATATTTTAAAATAGTTGTTCTATATACTTTGCCTTATATAATATAAAACCCTTTAAGCCCTTCAATTTCGATATATTTTAAGCTTCTGATAACAAATTACTCTAATAACCATAATATAACTATTATAATAAGGATAATTATGCAATTTGTAGTGTGTATTGCAATCAATAAGAGAGAAGATAAGATACTTTTAAATTATCCTCTATTCAACTATGATGATACACCCCACACCAAATACATCATGTGTCACTCACCTGATATGTTATCTTTGGACCCAAGGTTGGATGAAACTCACTGAAAAAGATACACTCTATTCGACCGGTCATGCCCATCATAGACCTTTGAGTAAGGGCAACTTGACCCCGAAGAATTTACCGAAACAAACTTTAACCAAAGCGTATCGGTTTCAGATGTGAACCCTCCTGTCAGTGCCTCTACTGTTATTTAGTAGCTGAAGCTAGCAGCTAGCCTCCAGGTTTATCGTTGAAAAACGAGATAGTGTCCTCCTGTAAACATGTTTTAGCAGGTAGAACGTCTTGAAAACATTCGGAAAAATGTGTTTTTTTCCGTACGTTGAAAAAAAATCAGTTAAATTAGTAGCAAACTATCCAACAACTCTCCAATGCTCGACACATTCAGGCACAGCAGACTGTGGAACAACAACACTGCTGCCTTCACGAGCGCCTTGTAATTTACAGATGCAAAACACAGACGTGGTATATACTACAACAGTAATTACCTTTTAAAACCAACAAGAAATAATAATCAAATCTTAAAATGTTTTCTGTGTATTTTTTTGCATATATCATTTCGTTTTCATGAGAGAAAAATGTATTTTAGATTTTAAATTTTAAGTTGATAGATTTGCTAGCAGTTGTCTAGGCCTATTGTAGGCCTACTATCAGGTATTTCCCATAGGTATTTCCACTTCTCCCATTATGTTGGTTGTCTCAACTTCAAAATACAAAACTTTTGGTCTATGAGTGCTTATAATACCCACTTTAGCTTGGCATTTAATGTGCTTCATTCTCAAAAAAGTACTATATTCGACAGTACAGAAAGGCAACACTATTCACGAGTGTCATGAATGCGTAACGTGCGCCCCATGTTGAGACGTTTCGCTTCACGTCAACGTTTGTGGAGGTTAGCGCCATGTGAAGGAAATGCTGCCAGCAGTGTAAACCAGCGACAGAAAATGTTTAGTGTTAATATAAGACGATACAAGTTAGTTGGAGAGTTTATATGCAGGACAACAGGACACCGAGTACAGCTGATGGCGACACAAACTGTAGCTAAAGGGACAAAGATGTAGCCTAGAGGAGGCGTGCGTGGATTAATCATGTGGAGACGATCTCTGAGTGCATGCTACAGATGTTTTGGGTGCAGGACTGGACTTTTAACAAAGGTAGCCTACCTAACTAACTTATCGGTCTCATTGATATTGTGTCTGTTTGTTTATTGTTGTTGTTTTCGGGGAGTGTGCTCCTGAGCACTAGATGGGATACAATGGAGGAAAGCAGACTATTCAAAGTTAACATTTAATCACAGTAGCCCAAGTCATACATAGAAAAAAAGAAGATATAATACAATTAATGACAAACTAACTCTAATATGACATGTGAAAAATGAGTGGGTAACACGTGACAATAACGGTATGTAGTTAATGCTTAGTTAATGCTTAATAAACATAAATTGTTATTTGATTACCTAACCGTTAATAGCATTACATAAGCATTAACTAACAGTTAATTAATTAATACCTATTGTAAAGTGTAACCCTTTGAGTGCTACTAGTACTTTCATTGTAACTTTGCAGCTGGACGAATGCAGAACACAGTGATCTTGATTTATGTATCTATTTATTAATCAATTCAGCCATTTCCCCATCCCCCACTTCATCGCCAAGATAGAAAATGTAAAGGAGAGACTGAAATGGGTATGTGAGAAAAAGTGGTATAAATGTCCATTATTGCAAAAGACAGTGAGGTGATGCTTGAATTAAATGTGATTAAAGCCACAAGTAATTGGTAGACTCATCTAAAAAAATTACTACAAATATTTTAAAAAGTATCCTGATTTTTAAAAAATAATTGTTTTCCCTACACTTTGTGTGCATGATCGATTTAAAAAGTCTTAATAACAAATGCTTCTAGGATATTTGGAGCTCCTGCATAGTGCGTACATTATGCAGCGCTCCGGCCTTACCTGCAGGCAGGATCACAGGGATTCAGGCAGCGGACGTGTGGAAGAGACACTTTGCAGAGAGAGGAGTGACGGAGCCTGACCACTCCAGCCACTACATCCTCGCTTACCTGCTCGGGGCCAAAACTGTGAGTTGAGATTTGCTGAGCTAGCTAACTCTATGTCACAGCCTCATGATAAGTCTGAAGGCACATTCACACCGGCGTCCCTTCCTGTTCCTGTACGTTCCACTTCTGCTTCCAGATGGAAAGTCTGGAGATGGGGAAGTTGACGGAGTTCCTCACCCCAGAAAAAACAGAGAAGATGTGGGAGCTATGCACCAGGCGCCTTTCTGGGTATAATGTTAAACTTTCTATGCACACACTTGACCTCAGTAAAAAAACAACATCTTAATACTTTTTAATGCTATGAAGAATATTGATTGAATATGTGTGTTTGGTTTAGAATGCCTGTGCAGTATGTGATTGAGGAGTGGGACTTCAGAGATCTGACCCTGAAGATGAGACCTCCTGTGTTCATACCGAGACCTGAAACTGAGGTTTGAAAGGAGGGAAAAACAGGCCACGAATATGCACGATGAACAGTGAATTACAAAAGATCATTCACACATAACCAGAGCAGTGTTTTGTTTGTGTGTGTGTGTGTGTGTGTGTGTGTGTGTGTGTGTGTGTGTTTGTGTGGGTGGGTGCAGGAGTTGGTTGAACTGGTGCTCACTGATCTGGAGATGGGTGCAGCAGACGACCGGCCTACATGCTTGGAGGTGGGATGTGGCTCCGGTGCCATTTCTCTCAGTCTGCTGAGGAGTCTGCCTCAGGTAAGCTTTATGTTTGTTGCCATTTTTCCACCACTTTGATTCAGGTTGACTACACAGTTAGTGTAGTGTGTTAACAATATTGGATGGATTAATTTGGTACAGAGACATTCATGGTCCCCAAAGGTTAAAGCCCGCTGTCAGTGGTGGTCCTGTGGCTTTTCTTCCAGCGTCACCAGCACGTCAAAGTTTGTACTTATTTAGTGCATTGTTTAAACATCAAAGACATGTTGTGCAAGCATTCATGCTCCCCAGATGAAATGTTGTGTTCCTGACTTTTCATCTACTGGCACCACGAGGTTGGCATTTGCAGTTTTTATTGAAATATCTCAACGTCTATTCCATGGATTGCCATTAGATTTTGTACAGATTATTGTTGAATTGGAATAACTTTGATCCCCAGCCAGGCATTTCATTCATTTCAAGTGTACATCAATTTTGCATTGCACACGAATAACCCTGTCAAGATGCAGTTTCTCTCTTTGTTTTTCTCTATATCATTCCATGCATTATTGTTCTTTCTTGTTAAAACGTTGTTGAGACTTTAACCCCAATTGCAACATGACCACCACTGTTTTTTTGGTAGAGAATTGCTTTTGTTATGCCG
This sequence comes from Hyperoplus lanceolatus, assembly GCA_026929865.2. Lineage (NCBI taxonomy): Eukaryota > Metazoa > Chordata > Actinopteri > Uranoscopiformes > Ammodytidae > Hyperoplus > Hyperoplus lanceolatus. The sequence goes on along the minus strand of CM049396.1, from coordinate 16,652,022 downwards.
GTAGTGATTATAAGCTGCTAGCCTCATGCAGAGATCAAGTGCTGAAATTAATGTATGAGTAAGTGTAGACAGAACGTATTTATTAATATTATGATAATCAGGCAACATACCAAACACTGGCTCGTATGTTGAAAATGTATGTGAATAGTTTGTCCATTTCCTATCATATCACCTTTTTTTGTTTTAGGATGCTGGTTGGACTAATTAAGTCATCTAGGCATCACTGTTGGTTTTCGTAATAGGTTAGTGATTCTTGAGAAGCTGGACAAAATACCGTAGACAGGCTCTGATAAGTGTTGTAGTTTTAGAACATTTTACATTCCAAATCTTGAAAGTCCTGCGTCAACCATGATATGTCAACACCGACTTACAATTTCTGAAGAGGTTATTTGAAATGTTTCGATCATTTTATTTTCCTGAAGCAGTTCATACTAGCACCTATCATCAACAGAAAAACCAAATGGCTACTAGATAAACTCCATTTGTTTTGTTTAAGAAATGTTAAATATGTCAACACCGTCAGATGTCAACTCCATCAGATTTCCTGTCTGACGGTGGTGACAGGCCAATGACGGAGTTGACATTCAATGTGGAGGCATCATATTTGGGTGGTTTTCAAGTTATTATAATTATATTAGATATAGAAATAGGGTTTAGTTTTTCTATTAATGTATTTATGGAAACTCTCACAATATTCTTTTGTCATGGATGATTCTTAAAAAAGTACAGGATGCTACACAAAATGAGGCGATTTGGTGTGAGTCTGTTAGAGCAAGTCTGATTGAAAAACTGTCATTTGAATCTTGCCTTAACACTCAACCAATAATATGCTGTTATAAAATCACTGTTATTGATTATTCTACGTATTTGATGGTTAAAATGACCTCATCTGGGTTTTTGTCACCACTGTCAGATATGTCAAATCCATAAGATATACTTTTCATCTCCGTCAGATATACTTGTCAACTCCGTCAGATTTATATTTTTTTGATAATATTGCATAATGATATTTCATAGTTGTTGAAGAATGGTTGTTCATATCTGAAAATCTAACCAGTCACCTAACATTAGAATGTGTTTTGAAATTTGAAACACATCTCGATTGCTGTTCATTTTAAAGTAAAAATTCTATTACACAGTCCAACTAAAGAACATACTGTATATGAAAATCGATATATAAAAAATGTATATTCATATACATTTAGAAAATATTTTTTTGTGGCCTCTGTCAGTCTTGGTGAATATGTGTGATCACTATACATCTCATGGGTCTAGCATAAATTGAGGGAAAATGAATTTGTGTTTCTGGTGTCTGACAGTGTTGACACAAATTAAGGAATGGCAAGGTAAAAAGCCCATTTTGATAAAAAGGACAAAAGCTGGGAGGTTGTGTCAAAGCTTAGCTCAGTAGCTTAGTATATGTTGGATACATACATGTACGGTAATTTAATTTGGCTAAACACATTTTTTTTTTCAACATTGCACCCTGTTTTGTGTCACTTCTCAAGAATCACTGAGGTGATATTGCTCGATAGAAGAAAATGACAGTAGGTCAATTGAAAAAAATGTTAAATCTGGTTTGTTTCTCACACACTAGCTTAAAGCCATTGCTGTGGATCAAAGTCAGTACGCTGTGGATTTATCAAGAGAGAATGCGTTGAGGTAATTCTACCAATACATGAAAACATGTTGTAAATGTCCTTTGTGATTTAGCTTGATTGTGTTTAATGACTTGCATTATTAGAATGATTGTTTTTCCTAGTTGGGGATTATAGAGCAACGCATGACGTCTGATGAAAGATTTTCTCTGCAGGTTGGGGCTTCAGGAAAGATTGCTGGTTTATCATCTAGATGTTATAAAAGGTAAGTTGAAGCAGTGCAATGCAGATATGAAATAACAGGCTTAAACATAAAGCTGATCAAATGTAAACAAATAATTCTGTTTTGATGCAGATGCAGAAAGTGTGTTGAGACTCTGTAGCCCTGTTTCAGTGTTGGTCAGTAACCCTCCGTACCTGTTCTCAGAGGATATGAAGTCGTTGGAGCCTGAAATTTACAGGTGATTACAACACTTAGACTCTCTTCTTTTATTCTTAATTCATCCCCCCACCCTCCACCTCAGTTAGCCCTTAATAAATGGTAATAACACATTATAATACATTATTAAGCAGTTTAAATGTGGTATTACATTTGTTTTTCTTTCAACTATTAGCCTAAAACTCCTCCTGTGGAATATCAATAACTTAACCATTTTTATCATAGATCATTTTATAACATTACAACTCGAACAAATTCTCTCAGTGTAATGTAAAAAAGTAGGAAAACAATATATCTGGTATGATAACAATATGTCATCAACCATTCATTAACTGTTTATACTGTATATAGGCATTCTTTTTTTAAGTATGAATATATGTATGATAAATAAAGGAATGGATGCCAGGGTTTTTCCTGGCTCAGAATAGGCCTTTGGGGGGTCAGTACGCGACCGACTTTTTGGGGGGTCGCGACAATGTGCAACAGTAAAGGCAAACGGTTTGTGTATTTTAAGAGGGTGAGGGGTTGGGAGAGGGCAGTTTCTGTCCAGATAAAGAGCATTTCAGTCAGCCTATCAATCAATGTGTTACCATGGAGCTCACTGACGCTTATGAAATCACAATAAACAACCTGTAGATATGAAGTCAAAATACTAATAATGACTAGGCCTACCTATTTAATACTTTAATTGTTTCTAATTGATCTAAACCATGGAAATTGCAAGAAGGTAGGGCTGCTCGATTATGAAAAAATCATAATTATGATTATTTTGAGTAATCACATTGTGTTATCACGATTATTAAAGACAGTTAATCATTGATTTAAGAACATTATGCATTTATTTTACTTTTAACAAGGTTTTTTTCTAACAACACCATGACTTTGGACTTTAAACAAAGGAATAATTGAACTGAAAACAGGGAGAATAGAAATACGATAAATAAGTTAAACATATTTTTAATAATTGAATAAAATAAATATGTCAAAATAAAGATAACCAGTTGTAAATGGTGTTGATAGGGCACGTCTTTTTATAGCATTAAATGTAAGGGCATCATTTATTTATGTCAAGGAGCAGGGTGGATGGCAGTTGCATTGTAGTGTTGACAGTTGTGGTGGCAGGAGTCAAGGAGCTTTAAACTTACTGTGTTTTTATTCATTGAATGCTTGGTCATAGACCACTATGATTCGACTTAAAGTGAATAAACAAATTGGTCGGGATGTTTAGAGGTGCAGATCAGGTCGTGTATGCCTTTTTTTCCTCTCTCTCTCTCTCTCTCTGTCTCTCTCTCTCGCGGTCGCGTATGTTACGTGACTCGCGTGTCCGCACGTGACAAATCTAATCTTGCACATTATTTTAGTTTGTTGTTAGTCTGAAGTCTTTTCAGACAACACAATTAGTTTTACCTTTATTCTCGTCATCTAGAAGTTTTTCAAAACAGCCGGCAATGCGCAACATCTCCCTCGTAGGCTACTCTCTGGTAGCCTGGTGCTACCAGACCATCGTACTTCATGACTGTAATTGGCAAACGTTCACTCATGGAGGCGGGTGTCTGTTAAAGTTTAAAACTATTGGATCTGCCCAGTGCCACTCTGGATTAGCTAACCAATCGCATAACGTTTGGTCGTCACGTGTGTCATGAGCCGGCTTCTGGCAACTGAAACTGGAGCGCGACTTCGACGTTATCGTTCTCAGCCACTCGCTCTGTTCGCTGATTGGACCGGCTGTCGAATCTCCGGCAAAACTGGGAAATGGGCTGTACACCAAGACTGACTACTGAAGGGAAAATAAAATTTGGCCGGAAGTAGGCGGGCGGAGCCAGGCTAACTCTCTGGAACAGCCGATAGCTAAACTTTCAGGTGAGGGAGGGGCCGAGCGGAGCGCATAGCAGAAGGGTTCGCTGCATTTACAAGCCTGCATGCCCCAGCGTGCGGAACAATGATAGTTTAATAACGATTATTTTATTTTCATGATTGAGGGAAGCCGTAATAGTAATCGAAAATGAAATTCAAGTTATTGCCCAACCCCTCAAGAAGGATGACTTAAATTGGGCTGAATTTGGAGAGGTTTTAAATAGCTATATTTATTCTCAATCTTTATCATGTTGGCGCTTCTGATTTTCCTTTGGCGCTGGATAAATCCGCTTTGGCGCACGCCAAAACTTTCTCTATGCAGGAAAAACCCTGGATGCCTCCTGGGAGAAGTTATAAAAGGGGAGTGATAGCTATTATATTTTATTTTAGCCTCCATGAAATTGTATCCAACTGCACATATACTGCTATACAAATACAGATGGTATGCACTATACAAATGCTAAAGTTAGGAGACGAAAAAAAGATTAAAGTTGTCTGACTGTTGAAAACTGTGTAACATATGGATGTGGGATAATGTCTTAAATCATTGATACTGATTATAAATAAGACAAAAGAAACTGCAGTCAGCCTTTGGAAAAAATATTAACTGACAAAATCTGTTATTTTTCTGAGTCACAAATTGTAACACTATAATACATTTCTGTGGCAGAAAGGAATTGTATATGCTACAAATGTTAGCATTACATTTTGACTAATTACCCTATAGAAAACTACATTTGGTTTTGTTGGCATCATAGTGTATTACAATTTACTGTAAACAATTTAGTTGTTCATATACACTTATAAATGCTGAAGAGGATTAAGATTGGTCATACTTATATTTTTAGAAACTTGGACAGAAAATAAATTGCATAGCCTACTATAATTGATGCTTGTATCAAAGTAAAACATTTTAAAAGGCAAACTGGTAATCAAATTAATTTGCATCAGTGGATCAGGTGTCCTAAGAAATGTATTTTTTGGAAATATGTGAATCAAGATTCAAGAGGTTTATTTGTCATATGCACAACAATTCCAGCAGCAGTCATTGGCAATTCCACTCTTAAGTCCCAGGGTCCTCGCAACAATGCAATTATAGAAGAAGAGAAACACAAGGGAAGAGAGACACCTGATACACAAATAAAGACAAAAGTAGTGCAAGGACACAGTGCAGATAGAAGTGTAGAGATAAGGTGCACCATTTACATATAAAGTAAATTTGGAATGCTAAATTAAATTAAATTTAGAAGAAATAGAATACTGTACATGGAAATAAAAATAATAACTATTGAAATAGGATAATACACATGTAATAGATTTTTTTTTAATAAAGGTTAAAAAATATGTTAACACAATATGTACAGATCTATGACTTATGATTGGTTAATATTATAAATGTGTGCAGCATGAACATTAAAACGTAAACATGTATATGTTTATGGGTATATTGAACTGGCCTACTGTATGCCTAGGTTTGAGGACCACGCTGCTTTAGATGGAGGTGAAGATGGCCTAAAAGTGATCAAACAGATTTTGAGTCTGGCCCCACAGATTTTATCAAATCATGGGTAAGCAAGCCTACCGCTCGACACAACCACACACACAAACCCACCTGGGTTTAATTCCTAACAGCATCTTGTCACAGAGAACAGCATGTTCTGAGAAACGCATGCATCGTGTTGCCTCTGTTATGAGTTAAGCTTTTTAAAAGACTTCCAGTAAATACAGTTCCAGACATGTGCCACTGCTTTTATCTTATGGTCACTTCTTATTCCGTCCCAATGGTAATTAAATGTTAATGTATTTTGTGTTCTTCTTGTTTTTGTGGTTAACAGTCGTGTTTACCTGGAGGTGGACCCTAGACACCCACCGCTCATACAGCGCTGGGTGGAGGCGAATGTAAGAGAGATGCATTATGCGAAGACACAGCACGACATCACTGGCAGGTCTGTTTAGAGGATGCCTCGGCCTTCGTTTCTGTCGCCTGGGTGTCATTAAATCATTTTGTGATCATTTGAGACATCAAACACTGTCTGTTTGATTGGAGTAAAGGGCTATACTGACTAAATTAAGTCCAAATGACAAAATTACGCTCAGTACAAAATTGCACGTCCAAAATTCAGACTCTATTAGACTGATTTTTTATTTATTTTTTTGTTTTTCAGGCCACGATTCTGCATCCTTCAGAAAGAGAAGTCAAAGAGGGACCACAAGTTGGATCTGGATTGAGAAACCAAGATCCTATTACGCTGGCTTTGGCCCAGGTCGCCACAGCCTCCGCTCCCCCAACCCCCACTGAGCCGCCAAGCACGCGCTCACACTGATTTGATCACTCCATATTCACACTTTGCAGGGGCTCAAATCATGTTCATGTCACTATTGCACTTTTAATCAGGTAACATTTGCTGTCCCCTCCCTGCGCCACGATAATAAAAAAATAAACCGTGTTTGAGATGGCACAAAAGCAGGCTCAAAGCTGAAAGTAATTACCAAGGCTTTTCTTAGAACCCTCCCTCTCAGAAACTCACCCTCCTCCCAGGAAGCACTCAGCAGTTCTGTGAATCCGCTGATGGACGGTCCTCCCCTTCACTCGTCCACTGGCTGACTCAGATGCAGGCTGCATGTATTGTTGAGCGAATAACACACAATGTGGCCTTTTACTTCCTCACACAATTTTGCACGCTTAGAGCTCAAAGGCCACAAAGTCTGGCGTGTTTCAAAGGCGGTTGAAGGCGAAAAAATATTTCGTAATAAGTGTCATAAGGGTGGCCGTCCTGGAGTGTTTAATAATGGCCATGATGACTGTATTTCTCTGTACCCTGTGGGTGATACTGGCATTTTACGCAACTCACAAGGAAAAAAATAGGAAGTACAAGCAAGTTAGACTCCAGTTTGTTCTTTTAATAGAAAAATTTACACATATAAAAAGGTAGAAAAAATGCCTAACTGAGAAAAATAAAATTGGTGTAAAAGATGTCATAATGGAATCAGTGTACTTCTTAGGAACAGCATGTACATCCAGAACTGATAAGGGCAAAATGGATATGGACAATTTCCACATTCATCTTAAAACAAGTGTTATTACAGTACTGAGGTTTGCTCACAAGTTGTCTTTTTTCTGGGGACCTTCAACACCCAGTCCTGACTAATTATGTCTGAAACCAGGCACGTCAGTATATAAACTGAAATTGTTAATGATTTCGTCAGAAAAAAAAACATAACCCTGTTTCCAGTATTTTCTTGACTGGCCTTCAAACTGCCACAGCAGCAATGTCACTTACGGGCGCAAAAAGAACCTGTTTCACTGTTTTTAGTTTTGTCTTCCTTTAAGTCAGCTGAGATTCAGCCAGACGGATGGACTTGACGGACCCCCCCCCCCCCCCCCCCCCCCCGCGCTTCATACCTTGAAGGGGTAGTCCTGTATGTAACGCAGCAGAGGCCTGGGGAGTGGTAGCTGGTCAGTGCGGTCTGAGTGTCTGGTAATGACGAGGCGTGTGAGGTGCTGCAAAGAGGGAAGGCCTTGTGGCTTGTACACGGGTCGCTTCAGTTTTAATACCACAGATGTGTCCTGAACTGTCTGCTGAAAGGGTTTTGAAGGAGCCTCCTGCTCCACCTTCTCCTCCTCTGCTCTCCTCTCCGGCCCCATGTAATGCTGCACCAGGCTGGACACGTTGGGGAAAGATGACAGGCTTGGCCGGGCCGGTGAACTAGAGTCCAGCAGAAACTGTGCACCGCTGTACTGGATCCTTATACTAGTGGGGCCGCGCGCAGTCCTGACCGACAGGGTCAGCATGTACAGAGGGTGGCTGCTGTCCCGCACCAAGAAAGCTCCTTCAGACGCCTCTTGAAGTGCAGAGTGAGCCTGAGCTGCGGTCACAGCTCCCCAGTACCATCCTGTAAACACACACAGATTCATGAACATTAGTCACTCTGAACACTCTGTCCCTTCCGCAATTAAGTGAATTGGCAACTTAACAAAAGCATTTTGTAACTGAAAAATGAAACGTGCCAAGCCAAACGCTGACGTGGCTGGGTTTATGGATTTTCAGGAATTTTACATTTTGAAATTTAGTGGCTGTAAATGTGGGGAAACAAAACACTTTTTTAAGACTGTACCTGAATTTTCTAGATAGCAGAAGTTGCTGGCAATGGCCCGCAAGTCTTTTGTGGGGTCCCATAATGGAGGGGTACTTTGGAGGCAAGGGGAAGGAGGTGCCGTTCCTGCCCGCATACCCCGATGGGCTTCAGTGGATGGAGCAACGGGCAGTGGCGCTCTAGGTCTGTAAATTAAAATGAAATATATAGTTAACATTTGTTGTATTATAGCAGGAATCCACATCATTTATTATTGGTAGTTTATTCTTTATTGATAAGTAACACGGAGAATAAGAGGTCAATTCACTGTCCAGCTTTGACTTGAGCCTACAAAATGTGAGTTTTCAGTCCTGTTTGTGATTTAATTGTAAAAAATGTATTTACCTAATTGTTGTGACAAATTGTGTATCACTTGTGTTCTGATGTTTGCTGATGGCAATCAGGCCAGAACATTTTGATCTCAGTCAAGCTAAAATAAAGGTTATATTAAAAAAGTTATTTATAATGAAAAATATTTGTGTAAAGAAGTTTCTTTTGGAGACCATTTTTAGTCTTAATAAGTAGTATAACAGGTCTTTTTAATGGGAATTAGTAGACTTGAGTTAAAGTCTGAGAATACTCATATGAAGACTTTAAATATACGAAACGGTCATTTACGAGGCCATTGCTTTTAAACAGCTAGAGGGATATGTTCTTAACACAGACAACAAAGGAGAAAACAAAGAAAGGTCAGCTTACCCTGGTACACAGAGAATCATGCTATTTTTTTTTAAATCCTCGGGGCTTAAATCCACTCAGCGTTTCTCTTCTCCAAAAAACAGGACAAAGCTTGGCGTAAAGACGGGAAACACCTTTTGCGAAAGACGCTTTTACATCGGTTTGATGTGAAAATAGGCGACATGAAGAAATAGGGTTTGGCGCTGTAGCCTAGTTCATGTAAAAACACCGGGATGTTCAATGAAAACAGTAAAAAAAAAAAAAAAAATTGACAAAACGAGCGTCAAGGATCAATTCAAAGATCTTTGCGGCAGCGAGGTTGGAGTGTGTTGTCACCAGAGTGGGATTCAAATGTGAGAAGGACACAGTGTAGAGGCTTGGCTTTAAAAATGTACCGTTTCCTAGAAGTCTATTCTGAGAACTCAACAGAGCACCGGCGGCTCTGACGTCATAGCAGCCGCACCAAACGCCGCCGGTTGGTTCGCTCTGTGGCAGCGAACGACTCGTGCTGTTACATTTATTTATTATTCGGTGTTGGGGTTTGTTTGAACGGTTACATCTCAGGATTACCGCGACAAGTATCGACCGCTTGAAATTTTCTTTGTTTTTGTTTACTTTCTTTGTGGCTCGTCTCTCCCGGCGGCTCCTGCATTTGCTGAACTGGCGCTCGCTCCCTGGAACCGCGCGGCAGCTTCTCTCTATCCGCTTTCCAGGAATGATTGCTGGGCTGACTCCGCCCCGCCGGGCGGATTTGGCAGAGGCTTCATTCTGGGAATTCACCGCCTCGACATTAAACATAATAGGAATGCACACAGGCCGTTTCCAGTAATATAGATTTCCCTCGGACCCGGTGGAAAAAAAACCCGAGAGGTTTTCTCGGGGTAATTATCTGTCGCTCGACAAAACAAGTTGTTATAGCCTATTGTCGTATCATTAAACAAAATAAGATAGGCTTAGCCTACATAAAAACAGGTTAAACTCTTTTGTCAGTTTAAATGTTTAGTTCACATTTTGTTCCACTTTCTATCCCTGTCTGTTCTAGGGTAGGATTGTGGTGGATTTGTTAAACCATGTGTTTCCAATGGTTATGTCTAATGTTAAGACCTAGAAATGTAGGCCTATTCTATTTTCAATAATTTCTCTCCACTGATAGGCTAGGCCTAGGCTATTTCTTTTACAACGGAATCGAGGAAAACAAGTCAGCTGAATAGCCTAACTTTTGGGCTAAGCTTTTTCAGTAGGCTATACTATCACCATATTGTTATTATTTTATTATTATTATCTGGAAACATTTTGTTCAGGGTCAGAATAAAAATATTTAGGCTTATTCCAGCTGTAAGTCTAATGTGAGCCGTTACGGTCACTCATACACACACACACACACACACACACACCCTTGATAGATTGGAAATAAAGCAACACATGCTGTAGCCTATCATACTCATAGCCATATCCAAAGAACCTGCTGATCCCAAATAGGAGCGGAATCTCAACTTTTTCCAAGAAATCCTAAAATGAGCTTCCCTTTCTAAGAAGTCTTGTGGACTTTATCTATCCCTGCTGGGTGCACTTCAACAAATACCTTTGTTTCCCTCCTTTAGTTAGAAAAAAAGGAAGATAACACCACCATGATTTTTGTGAAAAATGTAGCTACTTCAATTTATTTATTTATTTTTTAAAGCTGTGCACAGAAAGCCTGAAATGACATTAACCATAACCTTGTATATTTGTAAGATATTATAGTACATTCTTCATGAAGCATTCTCATTCAATGTGGTTTTTGAAGACATGATACACAATGCTTTCCAAATGAAGGATTTCGAGTAATTTATTGAAATCAATGGGGGGGAGGCTTTCAAGGGAGACTATGGACAAGATGAGCCATCTGGATGATGTGGTGTGGTAACTGGAGAGCTCTGTACGGGGTAAGCGAGGAAATTACCAAGAATTTAGATGGAAAGTACTGTATGAACCTTCCTGGGTATGTTCCCTGTAAGGTCTATTCTTTAAGGCCTATTTTATTTTATTTCGCATAGCTGAACATAACTTGATATTTTTGAGTGACTAAATGTGCAAATAACATGCACTCACAACACAATGTTAAAGTGTAAGATAAAATATGGAGAACTGGGAAGGCTCCGCAGTGCACACAAGTCCTAACTGCTGGCATATTTTTATTTTTATTGATTCATCTTCAAATAATTGACTATTATATTCTTTGATATAGTAAGTCAACAAATTGTAAAAAGAAAAATGCTTTTCAACAAGTTACAAAGAGTGACTTAGTAAAATGTCTTATTTTGTTCGACAAACTGTCAACTCCCAGGATGTTCAGAACCTATCATGGAACACAAACATTAATTACAGATTTCATTAAAAAGAGTTTACACTGTCTCCATATTTGTTTGGTCTTTTTCATATTGTTAAATTCATTCGGTCAATTCTTGTGATTGCACTGCTGCTCATTTTGAGAATAAGATTACAGTTGCTTCCTGCTGCTTTTTTCTGCAAGTCTTTGGAGCAAGTAAGTGGAAGTACATTTACAACACAAGAACACATTTGAGATAAATTCCACCATATTTTGGATGCATTTGTACTTATTACGCCAAAACATTTATTCATCGGAGTAACTTTGAAAAGTCAGATTATTAATCCAAAGGAAGTATAATTGACTAATTAATTATGATTGATTAATGTTTAATGGATTAATATGCCGGTCAGAAATAGTAGTTAAAATCAGCTCTACCTTTACTAGTTGCAACTTCAAAGTGACGTATAGTGTATTAACAATTATAATACAATAATGTACATTTTTTTCTGAGCCCGCAGCATTGCGTTACTTGACGTGCTGATCACGTGATCACCTTCGATCCGACGCAGCATAGAAACTAAAGCGGGGACAACTTCGCGTCGAAAGTACTGGTTTAAAGCTATATGCCAGTCTTTGTTTCATTTAAATTGACCCAGTATAACCAGAGATATAATGGTTTGAAGTTGATACATATCTTTTTTATTTTCGCGGGCTCAAACGTATGAGAATTCGATGGTCGCTGCCATTATTTTGTCATTTTACGATCAGAAAATGATGCCGGGAACTAGTTCCTACTCAACAGGCTGCATTTACCAGGGAGGGGAGGAGGAGGAGGAGGGGCAGGGGTTGGCGGAGTGATACGAAGCTACACCAAAAGAGACGAAGAAGAAGAGTGACAGGGGGCGGGAGCAGTGGGACGGGAGTTTCTTTATGCGAGAGAGAGACGAGGCTGCTAGCTAATAAATTTGACAGACGCGGAGGAAGATTGAGAGGTACTGAGAGGTTTGAAGATAGACTACTGAAAATGTTTTAGTCATATTGAAGAAAACTTTGAACGTAAGTCAAGCTATCAGCTTGTTCTTTGACATGAAGGAGGAGGACAGTTCATCCTCAGAGTCAAAGTATGACTATGTAGGCTACATAAAGCCATTGTTGTCTGACTGAAGCACTGGGTACACACACAGCAGCCAGCCTTCATAACGTGTAGCCTACAGACACAGTAGTCATATATGTATCCATATACTGTATGTTTTATTATATAGGTCTACCTCGGCCTAGCTTTTTTTTTAAATAAAAAGGCATAGGGGAAGGTGGGGTGATTTGTGCAACTTTTTACTCAAAGTGATTTTAAAGTGAGGCCTTGACAGTTATGTCTCCAACTCAAATATGTACATATATTTCAGGATGTTGTGCATCCCTGGCAATAAAAACTTTGGATCTGGAATAAACTGTTTAAGAAATATAGCTTTCGGAAAAAAAGTTGTCTTGTCGCACAAATCACCCCATCATCTTTCTGGCCATCTGAACTCTCATCAGTGGTGTCGTTAAGTGGAATTGAGATGTCACTCTCTTCTGAGCTACTGTAGACAATCACTTTCTTTTGGTGACCAGTGTATACAGCCATGCCACTGGCACAACTCTCAGAAATGTACTTTGCACTAGTTGCTCCGTGCTTGTGGAACCAACTGCCACCTGACAAATGTGATGCCACCTACATTTCTGCCTTTAAATCAAGGCTCAAAACCCATATGTACACCCTGGTGTTTCCTCCCCATTAACCTCTGCACTACTTACTTACCTCTGCACTACTATCTGTGTTTATGTGGATGTATGGGCTTTACGTCTTTTATTTTGGTTATTGTTATTTTACCTTCATTGTTTACCTACTGAATGCACTATGTACAGCACTTTGGGCAGTGCAAACTGTCATAAATGTGCTTTTATAAATACATTTTACTTACTTACTTACTTATAACTCACCCAGGCCCTTGCGCACAAATCACCCCATCCCCAGAATTTTGGATAATAGGCATGATGCAGCAATTTAGGGTTGACATTGTGCTAACTATATAGACTCAAAGTGTAGCACACCAAAGCACTAAAACATGTGTCAAATGTTTTCAAACGTGTCTATAATTGTTCAGACACAATAATCAAAAAACCTTGATCATGGAAATTTTACTTTGAAAGGCAAAACACAGTTTTTTGAGCTTAAATGTGCTTATATCTTATTCCTTGTGTCTTCCTTCTTTACATGATGAGTCAAATGGATGGCTCTTCTTAAATATGTGGTCACATTTCCAATTTCTTCCACGGTTTTCTAGAAACAAGGGGTTTTGCAACTTCCAAAATGCACAAATCACCCCACCTTCCCCTATATGATTTTTTTTTTTTTTTTGTGGTTTGGGTCCATAATGTTCAAATATTATGTCAAATTGAAAAAAAAAACTGGCAGGTAATGTTGGTGAAGTTTTACTGAAACAAAATATACCAAACACAGCAAGCTTAAAAAATGTTTATGTGCCCTCTGTGTTATGATTGACAGAACTTTGAGGAATTTGGGGAAAACGCCCTTTGTATTCACCTGCTATTTGTTCATAAAATTTGTATGAAGGTTGATGCCACCTCAATCAAACTTTTAAATTACCATAAAAACATTCCATGTATTTATTTTCAGCTTTCAAAAAAATTCAATATGAATGTTTGAGTTACCCATGGTAGAAATAATATATTTTTTAAATCGGTTTTTACATTTATCATGTGGTTTTTGGTCCAATATGATCATTTAACATGTCAAAATGAAAGAAATAACTATCAGGTCATATAGGTTAGGGTGTTCTGAACAAAAATATACCAAACTTTGGCATGATAAACATTTCTTACTGTAGTTTAGTAAGGATTGATCAAAAGTATGCACAACGGCCAAAATAGCCATAGGGTTCAGAGTGTTAATGTGACATTCTGCATGATGCATATTATTACTTTTGGAACATCAAGAATATTTTCATGCTTATACCTTTTTTTTTTTTTTTTTTTTTTTTTTTTTTACTGACATTTCGAATGAATGTAGGAGTGGTAAAGAAGACAACCCACAAATTATTGTTGTTCAATTAACAAGTTATTGTTCATATTCTTTTCATAAAATGGACACTATACTGTCTTCAGAAACTATTCTCCGAAAGTATTTATGTTAATTTTCTGTTTTCCAAGATCTTTCTGTCTCGCCACCTCTGTACACTGTGTACTAATCACCTCCAGCTGTGACACACTACTGCTTTTCCATCATGCATTTGACTGCAGTCTGGTGCCTTTCAGCACCGCACACCACATATTTGCATGCTGATATCTTGAATAGACTTAACTTTTCATGTGTGAACATGCTGCATACCCAGAGCTTACTAAGAATTAGTGAGGGAGTGATGTTTGGGACACAATGAAAAGCATTTGTCCTCTTCCAACAGGGAGAAGAAAAAACAAGTGATTTTCCAGAAGATTCGGGGAAACGCTTTAACTGAACTGCTGAGCGAGGCTCTCCTACAATAATGAGATTATTTGAAAACTTTGATAAGATTTAAAATATAGTTATCTTGTGTTTTAAGAAACAAAAAGCATAATGTGCATATTTTGTTGCTGGGCTTCATGTTTAAAATGTCACAATCATTTTTATCAGCATCTATCTGTGTGATATGGTTGTCGGTTGGACAGTCAGTCTGGTTGGTACAACACTCTGGTTCAGGCTATACTATCTTAACAAATATGTGAATTGCCATGAAAGTTAGCACAGACTTTTATGGTCCACAGAAGCAGGCGCCTGCACAGATGGGACCCAAGGGGGACTTAAGCCCCTGCCTTTGTTATCCATTAAAAAACAAGGCAAAACTTTACAATAAGGGTACATTAATTAACTGTTAGTTAATGCTTAATTAAGGCTTAATAAGCATTTACTGAGCATTACCTAACTGTTAATGAACAGTTAGTAAATACTTAATAAACATTAACTAAGTTTTAACTAACTGTTATGCTTAGTTTATGCTTAACTAAGCATTAGTTAACGAAGCATTAACTAACCGTTATTAACTAATCATGAACACTTACTTAATGCTTAATAGGAATTAACTACGCATTAACGAAACCTTAATGGCATTCATTTAGCATTAACTAACAGTTAATTAATGTTCCCTTATTGTGAAGTGTTACTAAATACAATAAAGTAGGTATTTAGGATTTGGTTGTTATTTCCTCTTTTTTAACTTCTGTTTTACTTGCTAGCATTCAAGCTAGTCTTATTTACATTCAAATATTTCACTATCATGCAGGGCAATTTACAATTATGCAATTCATTTCTGAAGCAGATAAGTCAGATCTGTGGTCCACTCGTGAAATAATGTGTTTCAGTATAACATAAACAGATCCCATGTTATGAACAAAGTGTGGGATTATGGATAACAGCCGTGTACATCATCAGGGTGGGAATAGTGCATGTTGGTGGGGTTAGTATGTCTGTGAACGGCCCTACCCAGAGAGTTCCTCCAACGGACTTTTCCTCTAGTGCCACCATTAGATTGACATTTGTAGTAAAATGTCTCAAACATGATTGGATGTCATTCATGTTTTTCAGTTCCACTTAAAAAAAACTTTCACATATATTTGATGTGTAAGCACAATATCATTCATGGGGATTTAGAGGTTAGAAAAGATAAACCACGCCAACACGCTACACAACATTTTGTAAACATTGATGAACAGTAGCATTGTCATGGTGAGACCCTGGCATGGCTGTCATCCTGTTCCAGTAATGAGCAACACCATACCCCAATAAAACTAACCATAAATCTACCTAATCAGCTTAACGTTTCTTAGCCAACCCACAAGCCTTATGACCAATTATTTGCAGGAGCAGCCCCTCTACTGTGCGCGCACATCATTAGCACTAATCTTGAGTTTTTGTAGTTCAGTTCCTCACAGGCTGAACACTATACAGAGGCCAGTTGAAGACAGTTATCCACACAGACTGATCTCACCCCTGAAGCAACAAATTCCAGGAACTGTACATTAAAAAGAGCTCTTACCAGTTACAGTAAGCAATCTTTTTACCAATAATCTTAATTTGTTGATGAAGCCATGGTTTCAAATTTGTACTGTAAATTCTGAGTACACTGGCCACAACTCCTGGGGCCTATCCGAAAAGTATTTTTTGCATAGGAAATTTCCTTTCCTATCGAGATGAACCGGAAGTACTCGGCGGATAGGTGATCCGAATAGAGCTGTTAAGCGGAAGTGGCAGAATTACGGGGCATGGGGCCTGTCACCATAGACGTAGGCTGTGGCTGTGTCTTGATTCAGGGGTTGCAGCCTTGGTAGGACGCAGTCTCGCGGTCTATGAAGGCTATAGCCTATGAAGGCCGATTTTAAGGCCGGTTTTGAGGCCAACGAGCCTTGTTAAACGGGACGGTCTCCGCAGGTCTCCGTTTACGAGCATTTCCGGTTTACGTAACAAGCCGTTACCTTGCGTGACGACTCGCCGCTCATGTGCTGCCTAGCAACCCTGATTGCTGCCAACGGAGACAGCCCTGTCAATGGAGGAAAAAAGAAAAAGAAGTTGCCTACCAGACGAAAAGAAAAAAAAATGCAAGAAAAAAAGAAAGGAATATAAAAGTTAAGAAGATGGAGCAACACGTTGCTGTTTTGTTAATTTTTATTTTATTGTATGCCATCTCTGAAAAAAACGCAATGAATCATGGGATAAGTTGGGCCACGAAGGATACATCTGATGCAGCCTTCAAAACTGCTTCAAAACCGTGAAACGAAGGCTGCATTTCACGACCGCATATGAGGAGCCTTGCGAGGAGCCTTGCAAATGGGACAGCCTTTGCGCGCCGCTATGACGCAATCGGTCTTCAAATGCAGCCTACGAGGCCGGTTCCAAGACCGCAACCCCTGAATCAAGACACAGCCGGTGTCTTGATTCAGGGGTTGCGGTCTTGGAACCGGACTTCGTGGCCCAACATATCCCATGATTCATTGCGTTTTTTTCAGAGATGGCATACAATAAAATAAAAATTAACAAAACAGCAACGTGTTGCTCCATCTTCTTAACTTTTATATTCCTTTCTTTTTTTCTTGTACTTTTTTTTCTTTTCGTCTGGTAGGCAACTTCTTTTTCTTTTTTCCTCCATTGACAGGGCTGTCTCCGTTGGCAGCAATCAGGGTTGCTAGGCAGCACAGGAGCGGCGAGTCGTCACGCAAGGTAACGGCTTGTTACGTAAACCGGAAAGGCTCGTAAACGGAGACCTGCGGAGACCGTCCCGTTTAACAAGGCTCGTTGGCCTCAAAACCGGCCTTAAAATCGGCCTTCATAGGCTATAGCCTTCATAGACCGCGAGGCTGCGTCCTACTAAGGCTGCAACCCCTGAATCAAGACACAGCCACTATAAAGGATAGACGCCGCATTGGGCGTTGAGCGCGAGAAATGCGGGCGCCATCTTGGACCGGTCACACGTTCCACTCAGTGTAGTCTGTTTGGCAGGTGGAATGAACTGTCAGCGCATGTAATTAATCATATCTCATTAAATACCAAACTGATTTTCACGCGGTTTTCTTTGCTGCAAAGATCATACATGTAGCTAAGATATAGGGCACAAGTTTCGACGTGTTTTAATATTCATAGTGGGCTTAACAGTCATAGAAGATTCTGATATGATATAATAACCAGACGTCCGAGTCACACACTTCGTCCGGGAGGAGATTGAAACGGAGGATGTGTTTCTGCTTGGGGAACATATTGAGGAGACAGTTTGGCATCGACAACCACCATTCCGACTTGTTGTCATTGGTTGTGTCTGTCTTTCACAAATTAAGGCTGCACCACATTGCCAAACTCGCCTCGCTTGAATTTCTCTTCGGAGTAAAATGCGATTGTAAGGATGGTTAACTTTATTTTATGCATTTGAGTATTATTGTTTGCTGTTGTTGTTTGATTTTCCCTTAATTTAATACTTTTGATTGCTGTGGTTTTGTATTGAATGTGTTTTTAAATGTACCGCGCTGCAAGGCACGCATTGATTTCCTGTCTGTGTCTGAGGAACCAACTCGAGACTAGACTGAACTTGGTATTCCCCCCCTAGTATAGAACATTGGACAACCAAGAAGACTTTGCTTTTAAAAAATCCCGTCCTCTTTTAAGAGGCAATTGCCTAACAAGCTTGTGTTTTAAATTAGAGAAATAAAACATATTTTTACATGAACACTCATGTTGTCCTTCTCTTTTAATGAGATATTATATACACTGGTGGTTTTTATTTATAGGCTATTTAATGCCTTCATGGGAAACATCCACCCTTCATATGTACCATGCTCGACTACTCCTCCTAAATTGCCCCGAGCTAACTCCAGTTTAGGAATAACTGCCTTTTCATGTAGTGCCCCTAATTCATGGAATGCTCTGCAGAGCAACTTAAAAATGACTGCTCTTCCTACTCTTGGTTTATTTGAATCTATGTTTTCTGAATTTTACACATCTGACTGTAACTGTTTTAGCTGAATTCATTGTTCATTTAGTATTTCATTGTTGCTCTTGTTTTGTATTTTGTATAGGCCTACTTTATTTCCTATTTTATTTCTGTTCTCTGTTTATGTTTTCCCTGTGATTGTCTTTATTGTGTATGCTCGTCACTGTAAATGAATAAATATATTTATATATAGCCTAATCATATAGGTCTATTGTTAACTTATTAAAATAGCTGACTTTACTGCCCCTATCTGTTTCTGCTTCCCTTTTCGGGGGATGTTCCTCGTTTTGATCTCGGACGTCTGGTTACTTATATCATATCAGAATATTCTATGACTGTTAAATCCACTATGAATATTAAAACACGTCGAAACATGTGCCCTGTATCATAGCGACATGTATGATCTTTGCAGCAAAGAAAACCGCGTGAAAATCAGTTTGGTATTTAATGAGATTTGATTAATTACATGCGCTGACAGTTCATTGCACCTGTCAAACAGACAGCACTGAGTGGAACGTGTGACCGGTCCAAGATGGCGCCCGCATTTCTCGTCAGCGCCAGGGTTTTTTTTTTTATTTTTTTTTTCCTGCCTCCTTTTTTTTTTTTTTTTTTTTTTTTTTTTATTTTTCCTTTTTTGTTTTTTTATAGAGCTGTTAAGCGGAAGTGGCGGAATTACGGGGCATGGGACCTCTCGGCTGAAAAAAAATTAATGGGAGTCTATGGAAAGTAATCTACTATTTTCTGGTCCCAGTCATTAAATGCCTTGGATTACATATATGTTTTGTATGGGTCTAAATGATCATTTTTCATGTGAGGAGTTTGACGGTATGTTGTATGATTATTCGTCTAACGGCTTTTGAAAAAATGTTACGAGAACAACTACAAGTCTTGTCGCCTCTGTGACGTCACCTCAACACATTCCCTCCACTTCTCGACTGACAGTGCTAATGCTAATGTAATGCTGGCGTGGACAACCCAACAATCTCCCCACTCGAGAAATTGAAACTCTCACATGTCCACTTGTGTAGTGATTTTCGCCACGCTGAAGACTTTTGTCTTGTCATTGAAAGAAGGCGGTAAAGTGCATTAAAGACACAGCCATGTTTCTGAGCTAAGCGGTGCGAGTGGTGGTGACGTATATCATAAGTGTCAAGAGCAGCGAAGAGCTGTAGTCCACAAAAGCGCTCTGCACAAAACCTGACCGTATCCAGCTTCTACTCGCTAAATTGTTCCATTCTTTGCACGAAAAAATACCATCTAAATCCATACAAAACATATGTGTAATCGAAGGCATTTTATGACTGGGACCAGAAAATAATACATTTCTTTCCATTGACTACCGTTGTAATTTTTCGAGCCGAGAGGTCCCATATCCCGGAAGTAAGACACTTCCGCTTAACAGCTCTATAGGCAGAAGCGGCCAACGCGGCGTCTATCCATATATAATATCTATGCCTGTCACTACACGATCTGAGGAGCCTGCACGATATGAGGTGCGCGTGCGCAAAATGGCCGTCATCATTGACAGCCCGCTTACCTCTTTCTTGATAGGTCCGTAATGCCGCTACGTCTATGCTACGTCATGCTTTGGGCCGTATGGAATTTCCGGATTATACTTCCTTGTTGCTTCTCTGCGCCTATGAGCAGCTTTCATAGGAATGAATGGGCGCCATGTTTCAATACGGTGTCCATTTCTTTATATGTCCATGCCCGCTTAGCTCAAAGTGTTTTGGAGAGCCACAGACTGCACTAAAAGCAGACTGTAACTCGCTCAATTCTGAACCGATTTTCATGACCTTTAGTTTGTTATGAAGATAGAACAGTTAATCATGCTACAGATTACGTGTTGGAATTAAATTCAGTTACGGGGCCGCTGACCCACGGACTTTGAGAGTGTGTGTTTGTGCTTACGGGGAACTTTAGGAGGGGGTGGGGGTGAGGACGCTGACGTGCGTTGCCTAGGCGACTGCGGGCTTTCCAAGATGGCGGCCGTTCTGCGCATGCGGTCCTCATATCGTTTTTTTTTTTTTTACACATTTTATTGACAATAATCAATACAACAGCCGCCAGGGGGTAGCATACAAAACTGGCCGGTAGGCCTATATAAAATACCCTGGTACGGGGGCAATTGTAACAGTGTGTGGGGGCAATTGTAACAACAGGTCTCATAGCTTCATATAACAATTAAGGACCACAATAATCTTCCTATTAATGCAGGGAAATATAGGGGAAACTATTTAATATCAATTGGAAAATTGATTTCATATCAAAACAATAAATATTAGACATCGACAAAGTGCGTTTAAAGAATTAACATTACTGGAAATGCTTATTTCATTATATTCGTATTACATGCTTTAAAAAACAACAAACAGTTAAAAACAAACCAATTTCAAACCATAACTTCAAAAACTAACAATCAGATAGCTTTCCTATTACAATATAATTATTTTTTTTTTTTGTATTTTAATGTATGGGGTCGGGGGCATTTGTAACACAGTGTTACAATTGCCCCCGACCATAACAACTTGACACAAACTACCCTGATGGCTAGAAACAATGAAGCTAATGTTTAACAAATATGTCATATCTTACACAACAGTAATGTCATCAAAACAAAACAGAATTCATTTAATTGAAATTAAATATTAAGACTTTATGAGAAAAATACTGTAGATTTTACTTTTTACTTTCGTACCTCAGAAACGTGTTTTTTCTGAAAAAATACTTTAAAAAGGGAATATCAATTTTTCCTTTGGTATGCAGAGAGACATCATCAAAATACATGTGCAAAATAAATTTGGTGTATCTACTTTATTTCCTATTGGTGCAATTTGATTTGTTACAATTGCCCCCGGTCTCCCCTACATCCGACGATAAAAAGAATCTAGTTAGGATGCAGTAGGTATACTATTGGGACATACTTTACTCTCTTATTTCATCATAACATTGCGCCTTGATCTTGCCTCTTGCTTTTATATCCGTCGCATCCCCGTTTGTTTTCATATGGAGGCTTCGTCGATGTTACGTCACTTCACGTCCGCACTGGATTGTGGGTCAGAATCGCCCAAATAGGAGAGTAGGATGCACTTTTCAACACTAACAATCTTGGCCGCATGAAGTAGGACATCCGGGTACTTCTAACCATCCTAAATCTGGTCATAAGAATCGGGACATCCTAAATCTTTTTTCTACATAGCCTACTATATAGTAGAAAGTATGCGATTCGGAACGCAACCTTTCAAACACTGCAACCGCACAGCACTCCAGCTGTTTGCCTGATTTAAAACCTCTTTCTCTGAGATCGATTAATCCCATGTCCCTCCTATCTGACAGGAAGTGCCTCCATGCATTAAACATTGCATGCTGTATAAAATACACACATATGTACAAACAAGGTCTAATACCACAGTATAAACAAGATTTTATTTAGAATTTCCTTTCATATTATTTTTTACATTGTTGATACAAAACTTGTTTTGGCGGCTAGACACGAGGACTGAAACATTCAGTACAAGTCTAAGTGCTTTAAGAAGTTTGGAAGACCCAGACGGCTTAGCTTCAGAATACCAAGGCCAACTGTCTGGGTTTCAGCCTAAATCTTTTTTATAATGAAGGAAGTCATCACGGAAAATTAATGATTTTGTTGTTTTACTCTTGTCTTCTTCATCAAAAACATATTTGTCACATAGCACTAGTGTTTCAGTACACAAAAGGCAGAGGAAATCCTTCCCGTTAGTGGGTCTGGGGTAAATGTGGAGTGCTGGATCTGAAAATTGGACAGGAGAAATGTCTCCATCGGCCTCTAGCTGTCCTGCATGGTCCCTCCTGGCCCCTTAATGAGACGCTTGTGTCCCCTCTTTCCTTTGGGGCCGCGGGGCTTAGCGAAGGCTTGTTTGTGGGCGTGCTGCCTGGGATGGACCTCGTCGTACAAAAACTCCTCCGTCAGTTCGTCTCCATCATCAATCTCCAACTGAAAAAAAAAAATAATTTTAAAGCCGGCAGGTGGACAAAATGTAGTTAGCCTATCCCCTGAAATGTATTAGATACAGCTCTCCATGCTGTTCAAGAAAATTCTGACAGAGAACACTGGTTTTATTTTTATTTTTAAAATTAGTTTGAATATATTGAGTCTAAAAGCCCACTAAGCACGCCTTTAAAATACCCATAATGTGCAAACACAGAAAACATCACTGTTGTGATCTCAAATAACCCTGTATAAATCTTTGTTGTGTGAATTGCTAAATCATCCATCCATCCATCAGGTACCTTTTTGGCAATTTCCAAATGGTAATCATTCTCAACTCCCTCCAGTAGTCGACTTTTGCAGCTTGAATACAACATCCGCTCCTTGATACTACAGCTGTATCCAGGCATGGAGTATATGAATACTGCAAAAAAGGGAAAGAGAAGATGATTAAATAAGAAACGTTAGGACTGATTCAATGTTGGTGTATATCAGATGTTGGAAACTAGGGGTCAAAAAAATGCTAAGATGTCAATGCTAAGGTCAATACATATGTGGGCGTTACTAGATGATTAAAGTGTTAAAATGGAAAATAAACAAACAATTATGTTTATGCTAAATGTAGCTTTTGTCTAGAGAAATTCTAGACACTTTCACCACTTAGGGCTTATGAAAAATCTTAAAATAAAATAAACAGAGAAGGAAAATCTAAGTTTGGTTGAACTTGTTTTTTACTTTATTTTTCATAGTTTGTAACACCAAAGTGGTATGTAAAGAATATTCCATTTAGATGGGACATATATAAAGCATCACAACCAGGTAAGGAAAAAAAGGAATGAAAACAAATAAATAAAGACAGCTCAATATTTAAATTATAACATGTTGAACTCCCACAGCACGTCACAACTAATTATTGCTTGATTTAAAGGGGGTCACTAAACAAAACGGTTGGAAGCCCCTGACGCAAGCGATTTTCTGAATGCTTGTTCATCTTGCACAGATGGAGGATCAGTGACTCACCCACAGACTCCAGATAGTCTCCTTCGTGTGAGTGCTTATAAAGGAAGAAGTGGTATCTGGGAGTGTCTTTGGGAACTCTGTGGGGCAATTCTCTGGTTTCTGTTGGGTTAAAGTGGACCAGCTCGATCGTCTCCTTCTCTACATCCAACCTCTTAAACACAACAATAACACAGTTTACAGTATGCAGTTCTCTCAAAGTCAAATGCCTGAAGTCTTTCTCATATATCTGCACCCCTGATACCAAACTGCTGAGGCTCACCAGTTGTATGTAGTTGATGTGTTTTTGGGCGAGTTGCTGTAGGGCTCTCTTAGCCGTCTTCTGCAGTGGGAAAGCGATGCCCTGAAGTGTCTGGTGCTTACTCTCCACGCTGATCTCTGTCGTCACCTGCAGGGGGCAGCAAGCAAACACCAAACTCTTTCCAAGAAACATATGCAACTTAGGGAACATCCAAAAATGTGTTTAATGGGATAAGAAGTGTCTTCCCCATCCACAATTCAAATTAAATATACACATACAGTAAATAATATATAAACATACCTGTTTGACCCGGCCCTGAAAAAGGAATCACATCAGAAAGTTACACTTCAAATAGAGGGACAAGCTTGGAACGTGCAATATTTACAACACCCTCGAGGGCAGGTTGACCTTTCACCTCGGTGATTTTGATCCTCTGGAGCTCCTGCTCAGCCAGTGTGAGAGGGGCAGGACCTGAGCAGGAGGAGACATGACGCTGGTAGCCCAGCAAACAAACGTCCTCCTAGTGTTGCAAGCAAAACACAAAGTTTTTTATATAGGCAGCTCAGGACAAACACCTTTAGAATGCCACATCAGTCCAAACACACAATATTTTATAGTTAAATGAATTAAACCAATACTGACCTCAGCTGTGCCAAACAACTCAAACTTCACATGGCCACCACCAAACTCTTTTTTTACTGTGGCACGGGTGGCAGCGTACAACATCTTTTGTTTCACCTGCAAATCAGTGGGAAAAATATATGTCATGTGTAATATATGGCAAATGTTTTCAGGAAGGATTGAATTTGAAACAGAATTGCAACAATGTTTTAAAACAACCTGAAGAAACAGACGGATACATTGAAGTGGGTCAAAAAGGTTACAACAAGACAGATTTTAAAGGAACATGCTTCGATTAGACCTCTTAACCCCGATGACTTCATAACTCTAATGATATCATCAGATTTATATTCAGCTTTTTTATATTTGAAAGCCTGTGTTACAAACTACTTCTAAATTGCATTATGGGAAATGCAGCATGTGTGGCACGTGACCCTTGCTGGGTCTAACATATTGATTGACCTTAAAGGTGGAATCAGCTATCCTAGTCCAGTGAATATCTCCTCACTGTCAGCTACCTGCCTGTACTGTGTGTGTGCACTTAAAAAAAATCTGGTGTTAACAATACACATCCTAGTCTCTGTAGATGGGTATGTAAACAAAGGGAGTTGGACCAACATATCAACACTTCTCCAGCAATCAGCTGCAGGCAGCATCTGTGACGTGGACAGGTAGATAGTGATGGCGACTGTTGGGTAGGCGTGTGTGTGGCTTGAGGATTTGGTACACCATGCGGACCTAGTGGGGCATACCGGAGACTGGTCAGGAGACCACGATATGAAGATCCACTCGTAGCCGTGTGCATTCTGGGAGTCAAGGCGGTAGAGGATGTAGCAGGGATCCTCGTCGTCAAGGAGAGGAAGCAGGAAGTGATCATAATCCTCTTCCCAGCTCTCCTCAGGCTCTCTGTAGGCCCCCAGCACCAGCTGCTCTGAAAATCAGACCAGTACTCATCACATACCTTAACCCACCACTCACATGTAACATGGCCTCTGCAGAGCACATCGGCACAGACAGTGGGAATTTGATATTGTCTACAGTCATGGGCTGTGATGATGTATCGACGAAGGAGGATAATTTAAATCTGATTATGAAAAGCAGGTGTAAGGCCTACTGTTGAATATTTAAAGAAACAATGTAGGATGAAAGAAAGAATGAAAAGACAACAAAACATTATTCCCAAAATTGTCAAAAAAAAAGACTGTTGCAAAAAATTAAATAAAAAAAATATTATTATTTTTGTATTAAAGTGCAGAGTAATAGAATGTCTCATCTATAAATTGTCAGCAAAAAATGAAAATGCTCCCTATACTTTTCTAAATCCTGTTTAGATGCCTTATATCTTTGTTTTGTGCAACCAATCTTAAAAATCTACATTATTAATGTTGCAGTCTTATAAAATAGCAAAAAGCACCAAGTCTTCACATTTTAAAAGCTAGAATCTGAAAACGTTCGGCACTTTGTCTGCTTGATTATCAAAAAATGTGCTGACTGATTAACCCATTGATTTTTTGTTTCAGTTACAAAGTGCCAACCATCAACACTGTCTCACTGCCTCATGTGTAAATCTCTCTTAGCTGAAGTCTCTCTTAAAGAGTCCATAAGGTCTCCCTGTTCGCCCATGTCTCGCTCCACACACTGATGTGAGATGGGCAGAGTGTTAGTGGATCAATTGGTTAAAAACAAAAGTACCAGATAAGTACAGGATAATGTTAAAAGCTCCTAATGGAGCTGAAGAAAACAACAACAAAGCAATCCAACCCCCCAACAGCTTAGCCTAAGGAAACACACAAAACGTCCCCCTAAAGTCTCATGTCCTTGCGGGGTGCAGGGGGATTTCCTGACCGTCTCTTGGGGCGTGTTGCTATTCTGAGAGCCACAACACATTCCAGCTCTGCACGCACACACACACACACACACACACACACACACACACACACACACACACACACACACACACACACACACACACACACACACACACACACACACACACACACACACACACACACACACACACACACACACATTAGTTTACAACTTTCTGTAAATGACTCTCTTTATGGTTTAAAGTGTTTGTTCCCCATAAAGTTTCAAACATAGTTATAAAAACATCTACACTATCAGAGGACAGTTGAGTGAAAGGAAACACACTGAGCTTGCACACCGAGCCAACAATGATGAAATCAGCCAGAATGATCTTGTTTCTCTTATGACATTGGAACAAATGTGAGTGTCACATGCCGCTCAAAATAGCCAAGTGACGCCTGGGGAAGATCACAGTGCTTCAGTAAGGAAGTAAACCTGACCTGACGGCCATGTTGCCTTCTGTCTCTGTGGCACTGTCTCTAATGACATCAATCCTCCTTATGAGATCACATATTCTCCATACATGATAGCCTGCAAAGATGGCCCCCAAAATGCATCTGGCATGGAATTAGATTACAGTTGGTCAGACACCAAAACAAGATACATACACATCACGAAAACATCATTCCACCTCAATGATCTGCTTCCAAAAACCTGTTGCCGCATGGCCCATTTTCCTCAAACTGCTCAGCTGGTACACTGAGCGTCTGTTCTCATGCAGCTGATGCAATTCCCCTTTCCTAGACGCTACACAAATGTTGTAGCAGTGGTTGGTCAACTTTTGTTTTTGTTTGTGACCCCCTTCATACCAAGCTGTCTACATGTGATGACGGGGCACACAACACTATCAGTCTGAAAATGATTCTTGAGTCAGGCCCCAGTTTCCAGCCATTAGACTCATGTCACAATGTTAAGCATTTGTTTTTCTACAAAGAATGGAAACCCAGTGACCCTTTCAAAAACCCAGAAGGCAGTTCAGCAACATTCACTGTTGCTGAAAATTTAATTTAGACTGACAATAATAAAGATTTGAGCCAGAAATAACATGTCCTTATTCAATTTGTATGATATGAACTATTTATAATAATTAAAAAAAATTAAATATGTATTTCTATTTAAATAGTTATATTTCATACAAAACTACTTAAAAGTTGCTACTTCATATATAAATAAAATATATTTCATGTACATAGTTTTTTTTCCTTTAAAGAGACTCGAAAGTAAGACTAATAGATGAGAGGCGTAAACTTGATATTTTTCTTTTCATAAGCTGCTTTTGTGTGAATAACTTTTTCAAGGCTGATAAAGTTAGACTTTATCAAACTAAATTGAAGTGTTTAAGAGGGGGGACATAAAGCAAAGACTAGAAAAGAGACTTCACACTTTAAATACATTTGTGTGGCAGAATTTTTGATTAAAATATTTCCTACTCCAGAAAGCATGCTGTGACCTCTTGGTTTCGTCTCACGGCACGTAGAGAGGGTCCTGACTGCCCCGGTCGGAAACTATTGGTCTATATTTAAGAGCAAAGTGTTTCGAGCTCACTGCTTTGAACACTTTATGAGTCACATTAAGGCCTCACAGCCATGTTTCAAGTCTAGGAAATTAGGTTGTAAAGCAGTAGTTTCAAACCTGGGGGTCAGGACCCCTAAAATGGTCCAGAGAAAAATCAGAGTGGTCACCATATTATTCAAGGGATTAGAATAGAAACATTTTTGTACACACATTGTTTCTTTTCTGTGATTCACATTTATTTTAGACTTTTAACTCTTAAGGCTCAGTGTTAATACCCTTCACTTCTCAATGCAAATTTTAAAGGATCACAACTCCACATTTCTGACAGAGGATGCATTAGGAACTTCTTTTTCAAGTAACTTATTGAATGTCAATTTGTAATGGAGAGTTTCCCAATAGATTAAGTAAAATGGTGGGTTAAAGCAATCCACCTGCCATGTGCTATAAATTAAATGAACCAACATTAAACACACTGTAATACACAAAACTAACAAAGTGGATGATTTATACTTTACACCTGATCCCCATTTCCGACCGTCCACTGTCCGGGGTCACTCACCATCTTGGATGCGCACCTTGATGAGGCGCACCCCTCCACCTCTCGCCCTGGCCAGGAACTCCCTCAGCTCTGGCGTCACCACTAGTGCGAGAAACATGGCGGGTGAGCAGTCTCTTCCTCCTGCCTAGAGCTGTAGCAGGGGTGTCAAGAGGCAGAGGAGCAGCTACAGGGCAAACTCAAGCTCCACAGCAACAAAGACCAAATATTCAGTCCAGTCAAGAGACGCTAAAGTCCAACCCAATGTAATGTCCTTTAGAAAAATATCCTATGCCTTAGATGGTTTAAGTACTGATCAGAGTAGCGAAAAAGAGCGCCGAGTGTGTCTGGACTTGTCGAGAGAGTGTGATAGTGTGAGATGGGACATTGGCATCGCTCATGTAACTAGGACAGTATCATGTGCATACAGAGGGAACCTGATCACCTCTCCCAAATTTAGCTCTGAGTGGCTGAGTGTCCAGCCCCTGGTACTGGCTTGTGAAACCACACTGTAGGACCAACCATGGAGAAAGAGATTGTGACGGGCAACCCTAATTTCCAAACTTTGAGCCAAGAACCATTAAAGTCATGTATTGTGGCAATTTAAGGCTGCAAACTTGTAAGATCTTCAAAGGTGTTTTAAGAATAACAAATCAATAGGAATTTGGGCAGAGGTGGGAAAACCGCCATTTCTTCTACTATACAAAAGGAGCAGATTTGACTCTGAAAGTTTGCACAACATATTCAACTTTGTTGATTTCTCAACGTACTCCACACATGACAACTATGATGGTCAACAGATTGTGTAAGATGTCCCTTCTTTCATGAGTCACCTGGCCAAGCCAAGACCATTTTCCCAATCTAAGATCAACACATTTATTTAGGCTTTGTTATAACTCCCGATTTAAACTATACCATAAACTGAAGTGAAACCTTTATGTGAAAATACACTAACTAGAAATTAAAAAGTTAAATTTAATATTTTCACAAGTGAAAACATTCTGTATTTCAAAAAAATAATAATTAAAATCTTCCAGAAGTATAATAAGAATGTGATTCATACAGCAAAGATAATACCAAATTGAATGAGGACAAAAATATATATAAAAGAAAAACATTTCAGTACGTTTTAGAGGGATTAATTATTTTAAAAATGAACAGTGGTTGAATCGAATAAATATTTCTTGTGCAATAAGGAAAGTACAAAAAGTAAAAAAAAGTTTGAGAGACAATATCTTAGAAAAAACAAACAATTTAATGTTAAATAGAAATATAAAAAAAGAATAGACAAATTATCTATATCTGCTAACTACTTATTTACAATTTATATTTAATAGGCTGCACAGAGCTGGTTGTTCTGACCCCTGCTGGTCACTTCCTATTTAGCCTCCGACAGAAGCCTTGTCTTCACTTTGCCTTTCATCAGTCATCGATGGTGGGGAGCCAGAAAGCCTGAAAAAATTGGTAAAGAGGAGTCATTGGGTCTAGTAAAGCAACGCAATAACAAAACTGTGTGTTAATGCAACCAAAAAGGTGAAGTTTATTTTACAACTTAAACGGCCAGCGTGTCTAAAAACGTAATGCAGCTTCAAAAGTAAATCAGCGAGGGAGCTACTTTCAGTTCAAACTCACCATGTTGGAGCAGGCACTTGCAAACGTCATGAACTTGGGGTTGAACTGCAAACAGGTGATGGGTCCTGTGTGCTTCCCGTCTAATAGAGCAACCTTCATGCCACTCTCTGCATTCCACACGTGGATCTTTCCGTCCTCAGAGCCTGAAACATTTGGACAAACATAGAAAAAATATTTGATTAAAACTTCATCAAATTCTTCACTCTTAAAATAATGGTTATCTATGGAAACAGTTCAGATTAGTTGGCGAGCTACAGAGCATTCTATCTCTTTTAAATACACAAAATGTTTCCTATGTAGCATCACTTGGATTTAGAAATTGATTTAATTAACAGGTGAAATCGTTCTTTATTCATACAGTAATCACTTACATGCGTTTCATAAAGCCAATCTCTTAGTAAACTGCTCTGCATGTAGGGCCCTATGATTTCCGCGATAACGAAAACACGGACGGAATCACGGAATCGGGCAATAAAAACGGAATCTGCTTGTTAACACGGAATGTCACGGAGTTCGCCATTATTTTGGTGAAATTCAATTTCCAAGGCAAAGGGAAACAACATGGTTGAAATTAAAGCAGAACTAGGGAGGAATTTTGGTTTGGCGACATCTAAAGACCAAACTACTGCCGTCAAAAGTAGAGCCTGGCTGCAGGATCGCCAATGTAACACACAGCGCCAAACCCCTTTCACAAATCTGTCTATTAAATGTTTACTTATGAATGTATACATGTACATAACTTAATTTATTGTTAATAATATGGTCTGTTTATAAATTCGGCATATGATTAAAGCATCTAAGAGCACGTAATCATGTTAAACCTTTACTGTTTTGAAGTTATTAATGCCACTCGCTCCCACAGATACACAGCACAGGGAGGTCCTATATTCAACCATTGCTAAAGGGAGTGTTGTATTATGGAACGGCCGCTGTGGTACAAAATTCCAGTCTCAACAATGTTTCCTACACGAAATTATAACTCTAGCGTCTACAGCCCGTTGTTTTCATGTAACTTGTGTTACATTATTCAGCTGTTGCCGTGATGTCGGCTAACGCTGATGCTAATGATAACTAGCTCTCCGTCGCACAATAGACTGTAGGTTGGTGTTGCAGCCCGCTGTTTGGTGAAGCGCTGTCCCACAGGTGGACTTATAAAGCCTGTCCAATATTCACTCTAGTCCAAGGACTTTATTATTTATGTAAAAATAATGTTTAATGTTTCACTTGAAGCTCAAAATGAATGGCTTTATTTTCTGTTATAGCCAATATCAACAATTTTTTCCCCGCTTTTTTTAAGCACTAAAAACAGTGCAATGTTGAGATGTATTTTAAATTTAGCCTTATATCTGATTAAATTGTTAGAATATTATTTGTTTGCAATAATTAGACAATTGTTCTGATGACGAAATGAGTGTTAATTGTAAAAAAAATGGAAATCATGAGATTAAAACGGAAAAAACGGAATTTGTGAAAAAATAAAACGGAATTTGGAAAAAAATAAAACGGATTTCATAGGGCCCTATGCATGTAATAAGCAATTAAACTTTATGCAGTATCCCGAAATTTTAACCAATCACAAGAGAGAACGCTACAAACCGACACCCGTCTCACTCATGGTCTCACTGCCGATGCACGCCAGAGCGACATATGGGTGAATGTTTATGCGCCTACAATGGCGGAGCAGGTAAAAATCCTTCCCAATGTCTGTTTTGATGGTTTTGATCATGTTTTATCACACATGGATCTG
The DNA here is from genome assembly GCA_026929865.2 of Hyperoplus lanceolatus. NCBI lineage: Eukaryota > Metazoa > Chordata > Actinopteri > Uranoscopiformes > Ammodytidae > Hyperoplus > Hyperoplus lanceolatus. Next base: position 16,620,356 of record CM049396.1, on the reverse strand, counting down.
AGACCCTGTTTCCACCTGGCATTAATATGTGGTTCTGAGGAATCCGATCGTTATATGTAAATGTAATATGCTTGTTCACACCTGGCCTTAACATTGCGTCTTCTATGCGCGTTTGCGATCCGGATTCGAATTCCCCGCGCTGTATGGAAATCAACTCGTACATCATTTCCGCTTATACACTCCATCTTCAATGTTTTCTGTTTTCTGTTTACCTGCAACGGTGCGCTTTTATGACGTGAATTGTCGCGTGAATGAGTACGCGTTTCCGCCCAGTCACTCGACGCAGTTGAGTGGGCGGGGCCTAATGTGTATGAGATGCGCATACGCGTTTCCACTGTTAATGGGTATGTGGATAAGTGGTCTCAAACCACCTCCGAATGTGGATAATTTCAAAGCGCATTCAATGCGCATTGAGCGTGTTTCCACCTGTAGTTAGCGCGATCGGATCCTAAAAAACACATATTAATGCCAGGTGGAAACAGGGTCTGAGATGATGCTAGATAACTTGCTGCATTAATGTGGTGACGTAGGGACGAGCGAGGGGACTGCTAACTGCAGTAACTGACAGGAAGTTAGCTAAAAGAACCATTCCACTTACAGCATCTTTAATCAACTCATTCCTATAACTTATGGCTTTAGCATAATTTAAAACCTCAACTGGCTTTTTAATATATGTGATGAAGTTAAAACCTTATTGTTGTGAGCAACCTTAACTTACCAATCATAACAAACTGAGAATCCGGAGTGAATGATGCCTCCAGTGTGACACCTTTACTGTTGTTGTAGCCCTGTGGTAAAAGGAACATACAAGGAATTATTTTGTGCAAACTAATATCGAAATAATGAACAGTTTGTTTGGAAGTTTTCAGATCAACATTCATTTTTAAAAACCTGTATGATCAGTAATCAGTAACTGTTTTAATTTGGATCAGAGTTTGTAATTTTCACTATACACACTTACACTGACACCTAACAGTGCATCTTTTATGTAAATCAAGCAATGAAAGCATCCACACATAGCAAGTAAGAAAGAGCAGTCCCTTACCCCAAAGGAATGTATTACAGCGCCCTTAAAAGCATCTAAGATGCGAAGGGCTCCGCCATTTGTAGATAGAAGAATGAGTTTCCCGTCATTGCTAAACTTGAGTCCTGTCCATTCGCAAGTCCGGTCATACTGCAGCTTGAAGGTTGCAAATGGACCCTGTTGAAAAGAGGGATAATGAATATGTTGCCACAAACCAATTTACTTCAAATATCAGACAAACATACATCATGAATGTTCTCTCTCAATAACAAAAGAACACTATAACAATTCTTACCTTGTCAAATGAGCGAAGATCATAAAGCTTAACCATCTCTGAATTTATTCCGGAGGCAAAAATTAGGCCTTCTGGATCAAAGGAGCATACTGGTTTGCCCTGCAGGTGCATCAGACCCTAACATTTAAACAAGACATGAGGTCAGTGTCGGTTATATCCTTCTCAAATGTAATATAATGAATGACATATTAGTGCAACACTAATGAATACACCTCACATTACAACTAAAGGTACTCACTTGGCAGTTAGGCGACCGCAAATCCCACAATCTGATCGTTTTATCTAATGAACCAGAAATAAACGTGTCGTCCACAGGAGACATGGAGAGAGATGTCACTCTGATCACAAAAAAAATAACAAACACAAGAGAAAAAACATGAGACCACAGGTACGCACAACTTAAGACTTTAAATCAAATTAGGGTACAGACAGACCAGCGTGAATCCAGCCCTCACCTCTTGTTATGGCCAGGAAAGTAGCGGATGTATTTGTTGTCATGAAGGGACAGGTACCGGATAGTATCTTCAAGAACAACAACAAAGTTACATCATACAACATACATGACACAATAACAGCAAGAAAGTAGCTCAAAACAATGAAGTTGATTTATAGCAGGTGTGACGAGATGACTCGACCGTGGGCAAGGCAGTCACTTGTACAGTTAGCTCCTGTATGGGGCAGAATCACAGACCCTCAAACTGTACAAACAACTACCTCAGACCAAAGTGAGCATTGAGACGCATGCCATCCAGCAGTGGTCCATGGGGGTATGGCATCATGTAAACATCAACCACTGGCCAACAAACAGTCCAAAAAGTTAAAAAAAAAATGAGTCAAGAAAACTTCAATGTTGACTTCCCTGCATTACAGTTAGGCAAATCAAATGTCTGGATGTATATGAAAGCATTAGCTGAGTCCAACAAATACCTCTACTTGTTCAGCCGAATGCCTCAATATTATTTATGTCCAGACACCTTGTTATAATTGGCTGCATTGATTCACAAAACATTTTCACCATGAGGATAAATTGAAACATGTTCATGCCACGTTACACAAACTACCAACAAGTATTTGTGCATAAACATACCATCGATTTTGTTGGAACTGTAGACCACAGTGTTTGCAGCATGTGTGTATCTGATCAAATCCACGCCATACTTTTTACTGTAGAGAGTCCTCTTGGGTCTGCCAGAAATCAGACGTAAGGGTGAAAAAAAGAGAAACAATGAGTTTATCATTGAGTGAAGAATCACTCAATGATATTACAATCTCAAAAGGGGTGAACCAACCCTGAGGCACTGTTAGAATTATTAGCATTTTTAATCACAGATAATCTTGGATCAGCTGATTGTGATAAATTCATTATTTACAAGTTAGTAGCAACACTGCTCCACTAATAAAACATGTTTCCATCAACTAAAACATGCACAGATAATAGACTTGTTACAGCTTTTTAGCAGATTAGGCCTACTTCCAACAATTTGCACATGACTTTAGAAACAATAAGTTGCTTCAATGTTGCAGTTCTTTTCTCAAACTGCATGCACATATACTACATCTCACAGAAAATGCTGCTGAGTATCATCGCAGCGCAGCAGGCCTCGCTAGCTAGCATAGCAAATAGCTAACGTCAAAAACAAGAGGAAAATAGGCAAAACCCAACAACTTACTTTCCCTCTTGGCAGTCGTACAAGACTAAGGAATCGTCGTCACTGCTGGAAATGATTGTTTCTCCGTTTGAGCTGAAGTCGAAGCAGTTAATTTTGTCTGAGTTTTCTCGAAACACCTTAGCAACTCTGAAGCTCCGCAGCACATTGTCCGTGAGCTTCATGATGGCCTCTCTGCGTCCGAGGGGGAGCGGGCCCTCGTTTTACTTTGACTCGGCGCACAGATGTCACTAAGGGTAATTCGTGTATAGAAATATATTTGCATGAACTGCAAATGTTGCTAACAGTTCCTTTAAAAGCAGTATAGTTCAAAAAAGGCGAAAAAAGCCCGCCTATGATACTTCTGATCCACGGGAGCGCGGGGGGAGGGAAAAGCACCGCCCTCGCTCAGTCACGCGCATATTCCCAATCAGGCATGCGCAGTGGTCGGAAGTCACACGAGAGTGTTAGGATTGTCGCGATAGTTGCAACTTGGTTGTAAACAACAGTATTAAAGGTGCAGTGTGTAATAAGACATCATCAAGAAAGTTCTACAAAGTTCTAGAATGCAACACTCCCTGGGTAACCCCAACCCTTTAGAATAATAACAGAAGCTACAGTGGCCTTCAAGGACAAGAACAATTCTATATTTTAAACAATGCACCTGATGACATTCCAACTATGACACTTTCAAGATGGCGGCACTAGGCCTTGGTCCAAAATATGCAGGAATATGGACATATATGAGACCCTTTCTAAGGGGAAAAATAATAATTAAAAAAAAAAAATTCAGCTATCATGCACAAAATTAAATGTACTTATGGATATTATAATTACTTTCTAAAAAATCTGCTAGGAAATAAAACCATAAATTCTACACACTGCAGGTTTAATAACGTTATTCGGTTATTCCCAATCCCTTCAAACTATAAAGAAATCTATTTACAAATGTACAAGAAATCTATTCTTTAAAGCTAAAGTGCGTAACTTCTGTTGCCCCCCCCCCCCAACACAATTCACATTATGGATTTTTCAAACTGTCTAGCTAATAGCATGTAATACAAATTTTAGTATTTCTTAGTAGATTTGTTGCCTATTTTATCATATGAAGAAATATTTGGGGCACACACACACACACACACACACACACACACACACACACACTAACTTTACTTTCCAGCAGAAGCAACTTCAGCATAATATTTTGCTCGTGACTGTCTCCATCGACTCTGGATGTAATGTTGGCCTATGTAGTAGCCTATGTATGTAGGCAAGCTCTTTTATGGTCTGAACATGTGTTAGCAGCCCCTCCAGTCGAGCACTTTCTGCCACATTTAGCAGCTTGAGTTGGTCAGCCTGCTGTTTTTTTCTGACACACCTTTCAGGTTTTTCTCCTGGCAGCAAAATGGACGCAGAAGGAGAAAATAACAGAAGGAGTTTTGTCCTCAGAGGCAGGGAAGTCTGAGGTACGTATGAACAAAGAGGGTATGAACCTGAACCGACTTTAGCCCGTGTGTTGTTCAATCTCGACAAATGTAAAGCGTACGAACGTTTTCTCGGCTAGAGTAAAGATCGATGGTGGCCATGGTAACGCATACATTCGGGCTCGCGTCGGTTTCAAATTTAATCCATATCAGTGATAGCTAACCTATCACTGATAGGTCCATGGTAAGTGGAAATGTTTCATTAAACCTTGGCCGCCATTTTTGACCTGTGTAGATTACCAACCGAGACAAAATTGCACGAAACTATTCTCAAAATATTAAACTCATTCATTACGAGTTATGACGAATACACTGGTGGTAGTCAATGTTCCCCCATTGGGTAAACACTTGTTTAAAATATAATCATTTTTGAGTTTTTTATGCACTGTAGCCTAGGGTATAGAGATATAGAGATTAAGAGTCCCCCTCTTATTATCATGAGTAAACATTTTCAGCTAAATTAATTGAGAAATAATTGGCTAACAGGCCTAGATAAAAAATAACCAGATGGGGGTGTTTGTTTTTTCACCATTTTGTGTTTTAAACTAGGCTGCAGCATGAAAGGCTCCAAAGTCTATCAGATAATAGCCTATGCTCATGAAGTTCACCACTGTGTCCAAAGTTAAACCAGCGCTGACCTAACTTTTCCTATCACTGAGCCCTATTTTCAAACACCTACAGAGAGCAAATGCACTGCTGTGTGGTCAGTGGTCCATTCAAGTAAATCATTACACACAGGGTACACAACTGTCAGTCTCTGATCAGATTTCTTGCTGCACTGCTGGATTGCTAAACTGGAGCGTACTGCGCACACAACAGGTTCACTCCACGCCACTTCATTCCACTGGCTCTAATATTCATTCACAAACTTTAAGGTAAGCAACCTTGTGCTCCAGAAAGCAAAGGTTTAAAGGGAAGAGTGTGACTAATGGTGAAACTATTATTTGTCAGGTTTTGCTATTGAAAAACAGAAGTTGGCAATGGTCTGTGCATTTCCTACTCAATGCAAGTAGCAAAAATAACAGCACCACACCAGTGTAATCCTGTTGTTTTCAGATATGACTGTAGTATTTTGAATGGTTAGTTATTTGATGGAGGTTCTTGCGTACAATGATAACTTAATATACAGCTGAACTTCAGATTCTTTATTCTTCTATTTGTAATAAACTGTAGAATATCTGACTTTGTCCTTTCTGCACATTTTCACATCATAAATGTGCATCTTTGAAAAATTGCATGCTTTTGTGGCAACTGTCTTAATAAACTATGCTTTGAATTTTTAATCCCTCAGGCAATTCTGGCTCAGACTCACTGAACTGTCCATGGCTCGTATTCTCTCCTTGTTCCAGCCTCAGCCTTTTCTGGCCCTTGTGGGCAGGAGAAAACCTCCATTGTGCAAAATGTCAATGGACTCACGGGCACGCAAGGTGTTTGCAGCGGCAGTAGAAGCTGTGCACCCAGACACCGTGGTCCGGCAGAGTATAGAGCGCAAGGACGACACGGTCATAATTGATGGTCACAAATTCAAACTCAAACACAACCTGCACTTGGTGGGCTTTGGTAAAGCTGTTCTGGGTATGACTGCAGAGGCAGAGAGGATTATGGGGGATCACTTAGTGAAAGGAATAATAAGCGTGCCACATGGGATTCAGCAAACATTACAGCAGCATGGGAAAGGGTAAGCAAAAGCCTCAAGGATGTACACAATTTAAAAGTTTAATGTTTGTTGTCATCATCCCTTTTTGTCAAATTCAGTGAATATCTGCTCACGACCCGCTACTGTGTGTACATGCTGAAAAAACTAATCTGGTGTTAATACACAGCCTAAACTCTGTAAATACGTAAGTAAACAAAGGCGCCACACAGGCTAGCAACATGCCTGTATACAGAGCCTAGGTTGTGTATTAACACTGGATTTTTTGAGTGCACACACACACAGTACACACAGGTAGCGAATCGTGAGCTGAAATTCACTGATTTTGACAACAAACATTCTTCAGAATCGCTGACTCCACATTTTAAAGTATGACACAAACAAATGAGATTAAGATGGATTATAGAATGTCCCTTCTTTCCATCATAGCCATCTACTGTTAAAAGAAAACAGTTGCATCAAAGTAATGGAGGGGGCTAAACACAACTTGCCTGACGCTGACGCCCAGAAGGCAGCTGAAGAGATCAAGGAGTTAGCAAGTGGACTGACGGAGAAAGACCTGCTGCTTGTACTAATTTCAGGTGAACATATGTCTTCTCTTGTTGCACTTCCTTTAGAAAATAAAATGTAAATCTCTTAATACAAGATTGGGACACTATGTCTAGGTGGAGGCTCTGCACTACTACCTGCGCCCATCCCGCCTATCTCGTTACAAGAGAAGCAGGATGTTACTCGCAAACTTGCAGCTGCTGGTGCCACCATTCAAGAGCTGAACACTGTGCGACGTGCCCTGTCCTTGTTAAAGGGTGGAGGGCTAGCTCATTGTGCTCACCCTGCCCAAGTAACATACCTTTTTTTTTTTTTTTTTACTTTTTACTGCAACATCAAAATAATTCCAGCATTTACTAATGCATTTAACTCCTCTAATCACTTATTCACAGGTGGTTGCTTTGATATTGTCCGATGTAATTGGGGACCCTTTAGACTTGATAGCCAGCGGACCCACAGTGCGTGCTGAGGTGTGGCCTGAAGAAGTATTGACAGTTCTTGAAAGTTACAATCTGTTGAACTCCCTACCGGCCTCGGTAAAGGATGTTCTTGGCAGACCAAGTCCCCGGTGGAGGGAGAATAAGGAGGAAGCTGACACACCGGGACATGTTCACAATGTTGTGATTGGCTCCAACAGCATTGCCCTGCAGTGTGCTGGCCGCCGTGCCCGAGAGGTAGGTTTCCGCCCTGTCGTGCTGGCACCAGGCGTGTGTGGCGATGTGAAGGCAGTGGCCAGACTTTACGGCCTCCTGGCCCGCTTTGCCTGCTCTCCAGAGGAACCTCCTCCAGAGATTGCTGCTGAGGTGCTGAGGCTGGGGCCCGACGTAGGCGTGGAGAGCTGGGACCTCTGCCGTACCATGCAGGTCTTGGGTGAAGGGCGCGCAGACGGATGGGGGGCCTTGTGTCTCTTAGCTGGCGGGGAGCCCACCGTGGAGCTGACAGGCAAGGGTCGAGGGGGGCGAAACCAGGAGCTGGCTCTGAGAGTGGGACTGGAGCTGAGAGAAATGCAGCTCCCGCCCAATGGTCCCGTCTTCCTGAGTGGGGGAACTGACGGTCAGGATGGACCGACTGAGGCAGCAGGGGCCGTCACTGACGGGGGGCTGTGTGAAGAGGCACGAGCACAGGGGCTGGACGTCGACAGCTTCCTCACCAACAACGATTCTTACACTTTCTTCTCACGTCTTTCTGATGGGCAACGCTTACTCGTACCTGGCCTTACCTGCACCAACGTGATGGATGTGCACATGCTACTTATTCCACCCATTCCCATTAATATGAGTTAATGTCAAGTACACAAAATTAAATGATCAAAGTCCAATTGATCTGGATAAATAAAGTACCATATCAAAACATAATGTGCTTTTTTCAACTCTAGACATTGTGTGCTTATTATATCTGTGAAACTTTTAGCAAATCTGCATGAAACAATAACATAATTACTATATTAAAATGTCACTAGTTTTGTTCAGTATCAAGGTTTCAGCAGGAAACAAAAAGTTTATGGTGGACAGGCTGAGAACATTTTCTACAACCTAGCTCTAGCAGTCGGTAGTCTAGCAAAGCCAGACCAAACTACAGCTAATTGTATGGTCTGGAAACACGCTTTATCGTTTTGGGGATTGGGGGGGGAAACTGGGCTGGCCTGTTTTAATTTCTTTAAACCAATCACAATAGTCTTGGTGGCGCTAAGCCCAGGAAGCCGCAAGGTGTCCTTTAAAAATAGTGCAATTTGGTGCCGACAATGGACTTAATATAAAAAGGTGCCGATCAAAACTGTGTGTGTGTGTGCAGCAACTATATGAGCCAAGACAAGTGAAAATATCTCAGTGCACTTAGGCGCACGTGCAACCAAAACAGGTTCACTCTGGAGCCCGAGCTTGAGTAATTACATAGTAGTATTTAATTTGTGGAGATGTATTTTAACTTTGATACAGGACTTTGTTGTGAGTCAGTGTTGGATTTCTCTTTTAATAAAACAAGAAAGTCAAGGGGGGTGAATTTTTTAAACAGGCATTCTGTATATATTTATATATGCACACACCGCTCCATCCTTACATGTTAAAACACTTTGGTTTATAAAACTTCATAAAAGACATGAATGACTTTTCATAGATCTGGCCACTGCATGGTTTAAAAAAAATCCTTCAGTCATTAAGATAAGGTACAATTATATTTTTCTTGATCATGGTCAGTGGAAAATGTCATGTCTGCTATCAAAACTATGTAAGCATTTGCTTTTTTTAAACACAAACGCAAACCCATCAACATCTTTCACATTATGTACTGAAGCCCCTTGAGAAAAAAGCAAAAAGATCAATGTAGATATTTATGCAGAGTTAACTTCTCTGCAATGGCCATTGTTGACTGGCCAACTTATCTCACAGCACTATATAAATAATTCCATGGATATCAGTGTGTGACACTGTTGGTATGCATGAAAAATCACAACAGATGACTCCAAGCAGTTGCCAGAAGGTGTTGCATCTTGAATGTACTTGATGTATTAACAGGCAAACTTGAGGGTGTATTTAATGTCTCTGGAAGATGCAAACTGTCCATCACTCACTGGGATCAAGTCCAAAGTCTCAACACCATTGACCTTTGTTAATCTCGATGAGTCTTCAGGGGCTCTCCTGCTCTGCTTTCCCTGAAAGAATAACACAATGATGCAATTGCATTAGATATATTAGCAATAAATGTTGCAGCTTCATTTGAGAGAACATAAATGCTAAATTTTAATTTCCAACTAGAGGCCGTCTCCTTGGATGTTCACTCATTAGAAGGCATACATAAAATAATTTCTATCTTCTGCACTAAATGTAATCCATCCAAAAGTGTTAGAACACAGAACAGCTTGAGGGGGATAATGTATCCATTTTAAGCGACATGGGTGCTCGCTCGGACACCTACCATCCACTCAGGTGAGGCGCTGTATCAGGTGTCCCCCCATTCTGTCCGGTTCCTAAACATCAACAGGCACATATTGAAGCTAACGCGGTTAGCACTGTTTTAGCAATCATTACGGTTGAGGTCGAAGAAAACTCACCTTGCCGATAATACATATCGTTCACTGTGTTCCCGTAGAATTTCCACGCAAAGTGGATAGCAATGAGACTGAAAATTAACCAGCTGAGAAGTATTTTGAATAAACAGACTCTCATGTCGTTAGCGAGCCAGTCGTCCACGAACTCGGAGAGGAACGATAGGCAGCTGTCAGCGATGCGGGACAAAAACTCAAAATCCCACGGTTCCTCCATTGTGACCGACTATCAAGCTTAAGTGAAATCAAAGGGGGTAACTCTTCATGCGATGGGTAATTTTAAAAACATCACCTTTTAGCTGGGTAACGTGCGGCGGCATCCTAGTCGCCATTTGTAACGTTTGTATCATCAGCAGGAAGGATTGCGGAAGCGGACGTGACGTATACGCATCGCAGCGCTGCTTGTTTACGACGAGAAACATCCTTCAAATAAATAGAAATATCTCTTCTTTATTCACAAATTATTCTTTCTTTTTTCCAGGACGGATATTGATTAGAACTGTTACCGCTGAAGATCCAACCAGTATTGCTGGATAACAGGAAAAATAATAGGCCTAACAGTAGGCTATATTCTCCCCTTTTTTTTGTATTTTCTCCATTCTGTAGGGAATGAGACTGCACTGGACTGCACGGAGGACACAAACACATCTTGTTTATTAAGCTTTACAAGCTATATGTCATGTCTTGCGCAGTGTGAGTGTTTCACATTGCTCTCAGTCTGGAACGTATCATAAGGGGGCTGGGTTAGTAGTTGTCACCGAGCACCTGGATTGGTCAGCTGTGCTTGTCATCAGAGATTCCGGATGTCTCCTTTGGCAAGAAGAACATTTGTTTTTTTTGCTTCTCATTCTTGACAGCTTGTTTGCTAACCGGGCTGCTGATGCAAGTCAATGTAGCAAATTATACATTAAACCCAACGTTGCAACGGTACAAAAATCGTAAGTTGTATCCTTTGTCTTTATCTGCCTAATTTGTTAGTTGTCCACGATTGCTTGCACGCTCACTGTTTAGCCAAGGCCATGAAATTGATCTGTCTGTGTGTGTGAGTGTCGCTTGCTAGCAGGCAGTGTTAGCCATGGAGGTACAGTCACCATACACACAGCCGCATCGTATTTTACAATCAAACATTTATTAAAATGGAAAAGTAGCCTAAGCCTATGGCGATCTAATTGTCAGACACGCTAACACAAGCTTTAATTATAAGTAACTTAAGCTATTATTGAACAAACGTAAGCTTCCCCCAGCTCACTGCCGTGCATCTGTAGTTCAACAATAGCCCGGCTGCTTGGAGTTGTATCCAGCCTTAAATACCAGAGGCGGTTGTTGTATCTTGTAGTTGTAATTCTCTTTAACCACTTTTCCTCATGTGACACGACCTCTCTGCTCTATAGTGCTCCTATTCATTAGGCTACAGATTGGGATGTTTGCTGTCTGTCACAGTACTGCTGCGGCCACTGAATTACATTACCTATGATGCTGTTTATTGGGAATAGTTTTGTTATATATTTGTTTTGCTGTGTGTGTTTGTGATTCCAGTGACTGTGATGGTATCATGGAGAGAGACAATCTTCAAGAAGGAGTGGCAGAGGGAGTGAACATTTGTAATCCAACGTCTGAGAGTCATCCGCCTGGTAAATGACTTAATCCTCTCACTAAAGCCATTCTTACTTTTAGCTCACCTGTTTCCATTTATATCCTTGGTCAATTAATCACTTCATTGTATTTCCATCTTAGTTGACATCTTGGCGACTTCTCTCTCCCTCTTGGGGAATCACATGTTTCCTGATCCGGTGGAGCGAAACCACAGCACCGCCGCCATTCACAAAGAGGAGCCTGCAGGTTCGCTCCTTTTGGATGATACAGCAGAAGAGCCGTGTCCGGATATAGAGCCAACCAATTCTAACCATCTAACAGAGCTAGTAGAGACTGAGGAGACGGAAAACCCTGAGCATCAGAACAACGTGTCCACTCAGCCGCCTGACACGGTAACCGGCGAGGATGCTGTCGCCACTGACAACGACCAGAGCGACTCGGGGGAGTTTGTGGTTACGATGCTGGCCAAGGCCAAGCTGGAGGAGCAAGGTATAGGCGTGAAGGGAAGGTCCTCTCCCTTACTGGAGGTGGGCACAGAGGAATATCCTGCGTTTATGTCTCATCGCGACGAGGACGTGACGTCTGACAGCTGGCGGCAGCACAGGAAACATGTGTTTGTGCTGAGCGAGGCGGGCAAACCCATCTATTCTCGATACGGCAGTGAAGAGGCTCTGTCATCTACAATGGGAGTCATGATGGCACTTGTTTCCTTTGTTCAAAGTGGAGACAATATGATCCGCTCAATCTATTCTGGTGAGAGCGTTAGCCTTTTTAATCTCCACATAGCTTTTGTACAAATTCTTTTTATAAATGTCAATTTCTATTCACATAAATGAGAGCAAGTTTTTCCACTCTGGCTTGCCATATAGGTCAAGTTAATTTTTACCAATTGACAAAAAGATAGAGAACTGTCTGACATACCATGTACGAGGAGAAGCTCATGCATTCCTCAGTGTCATTGTTACGAAATCGACTTGTATTTTAAGTACAACATTTGATTAAGGAATGTCTGTTACCACTTGCTCTAATTTCCAAGTTCACAAGTGGTCTTTCCTTCCTTCCTTCCATCAGACGGGCACACCGTGGTTTTCCTGTCCAAGGGGCCCCTTGTGCTGGTGTGCGTCTCCAGCAGTCGTCAGTCGGAGCGGCAGCTGTGTGGAGAGCTCCTGTACGTCTACTATCAGATCATCAGCATGCTCACCCAGGCCAGCATCTCCCGCATCTTTGAGCACAAGAAGAACTACGACCTGAGGAGGCTCCTGGCCGGCTCTGAGAAGATCCTGGACGGTCTTCTCAACCTGGTGGACTGGGACCCCAGCTTCCTGCTAGCGGCGGTGCACTGCCTGCCCATAGCCTCCTCTCTCAGGGACTCTCTCAGCCAGATCCTGCAGAAAGCCATCACGCCCAATCTGGTCTTCTCCATCCTCATCGCCAACAACCAGCTGCTCACCATCGTCCAGGAGAAGACGGTGATCGAGGACGCCCGGCTAGAGCCCGCCGATGTCCACCTCCTGCTGAACCTCATCGGAGCTTCCTCCGCCTTTCAGGCTGGGGAGATCTGGACTCCCATCTGCCTCCCTCTCTTTAATCCTGATTGTTACTTTTATGCATACATATCTTACCTGGACCCTCCGGAGTGCACTGTTTGCCTGCTGCTGCTCTCGACAGACAAGGAGGCCTTTTACGCCGTAGCCGAGTGCAAGAGAAAGATAGAGGAGGCCATGGCGGCTCAGAACTCCCTGAGCCTCATCGCCAAAGCCCAGTCGTACAGCGTGAGCCAGGTGGGCGTCTCAGACCTCAGACACTTCATGTACAAGCCCTTTGATGTGCCAGATAACTATCGCCAGCTCACTCAGTTCACCAGGTGTGTGTGTGTGTGTGTGTGTGTGTGTGTTTTTTTTGTGTATCAATATTATCTATGGAAATATAGGAGGGAAAAAATAGCCTAAACTGGTGCCTTTATGTTTAGAAAATATTAATGTCATTTTTAATTTAGCTTTTTGTTTTTAAGAAGTAATATGAAATACAACATATTCTTAGTCTGAAGAAAAAAAAAGTTTTTACATGAATGCCTAGGATTGTGCACAGTAGAAATACTTTGTTTATGAAAAATAATGAGAGCTTATATACTTTTAAGAAAAAAAGTACAGCTTAGTGAGGTTGGTGTTTAGAAATCAATGTGTCCTGTTTTGATATTGGATACTTCAGAAAAAGAGGGTTTCTGAAATTGGGCACAGAGTCAAAACGTTGTATAATATTCCTGCAATTCAATAAATTTATCTCTTAGTGAGCAGAATTGAAAGCCTCAAGTATCATATTACAGAAGCCAGCAGCCAGTAGCAACCTTGAAAATGGAAGGGAACTTGTACCAAAAATATAAACACTTAAATGTATAATTCTCTGTGATTTTGATCTGCTGATCATCTTACTTTGAAATACTGTCTCATGACTGTCATAAATAATTTTATTTGAGTTTTATTCACTGAAATTTCAGCACCATGGCTCTTAATGATATTTTATTTGATATTTTATTTTTTATGTTAATTGTATCTTTGTCTATGTAAAAGCATTGCCTCTTTTTACTGTAAACTTCACCCTACCTTTTGTTGTTGCTGCATGTAGCCCAGAGATGGAGGCCCCGTACAGCAGTGAAGAGGAGAAAATGAGACTCCTGGACCTTTATAGGTATATGCACAGTCGCATCCACAGCACCTCACGACCCCTCAAGCTCATCTACCACGTCGCTGAGAGGGAAACTCTGCTCGCCTGGGTATGTAGCTGAGCTTTTAACTGATACATTCTCACTGTTGGCACCTTGGAGAGAATCCTTTGAGTTCAATATGAAGACTGAAAGTAAGGGGGAACAGCTTTGGCTGCCCTGCCTATGGTTTGACCCATACAAAAACTTGTGTACAAACAAAAAGTGCTGGTATATTTTTGTTGGCTGGCCAGAGATACCACTAATATATGTGTAACCTGTTCATTTCTGAGCTTCATTTTGAAGAGAGCTGTTTTGGTCTTTTATGCTAAGCTAATCATCTGGCTGCTTTCTGTATCTTCATATTTATTCATCACTTGTGAAAAAAGGTTGTCCATCTCTAACTTTCAATTACATTTATTTAAGAAGGGGGCAGTGCAAATAATTAAAACACATGATTATACATCGGTTACAAATGCCAGAAATCTCAGCGAGAAAGCACATAATATTCCACACATAACTTTCAGTTTCTGTAAAGGATCAACTTTGATGTCCTCCACTTAAAATGTCCATTTTCCTCTCTACTGTAGGTCACAAGTAAGTTTGAGCTGTATACCTGCTTCAGTCCTTTGGTGACCAAGGCTTGCGCCATCACTGCTATCACTAAGCTTCTAAGGTGGATTAAAAAGGAGGAGGACCGTCTCTTCATCAGATACCCCCCAAAGTATTCAACCACCCCCAACCCCAGCAAGAGCTCTCGAAGTGGCAAATCTGACCAGCAGGACTCCACAGATAACGGCTTCTTATCTCTTCTATAGGACTCCATAGTGCTACTTTAGTCCCTCTGCCTCATTCAACAGTAGTTTGTACACTGGTTCCAAGCTATTTTTGAACCCTCTTTTGACACTTGTTGGACTTGACAGACTACTGGAAATCAAACAGTACCTTTTACACTATTTAAGAAGGAATGACCTCTTTCAAACTAGTATTATTTCTTTACCTTAACAAGAGAGCATGTCATTGCATCACTGCTTTCAGTCGGAAAAGGGTCGGGGCAAAACAGCATTAGTATGTTTTAAATTGAACTGTGGTAGAAAATGGTTGCATTGATATTTAAATGTTTTTAAATTGTTTTATTGCTGCAACAAGAGAGAAATATTCCTCACGGACAGTGAATGTATTGCACAGATGACAGTTCATTCATATGCTATAACTATTCCAAGCTTTGTGGTGTAAGTTAAAATGAGTTAAAGAGTAGAATTAACTTTCTCAAACTAGGATTTTTTTTCCCACAACATTAACAATACAACCCAAGGTTACAAAATGGGATATGCAAGAAATGCAAAGTATGTTTATTTTGACTCAACATAAACTGGAATAACAGCAAACTGGATCTGCCAAAACAGGGTTGGGCCACCATGTGTCATACCGGGTCATGAACAAACAAATTGTCCTGGAGGAAGTTGGTTACATGGGGCTGTGACATAACTTGAAAAAAACAAGTGTTTCTACTCAAGCTACAATGATCAGGTTTCATTGATGTCTGGTTTCATTTTTGTGCAGAAAACAAGTAGTAAGTCTCTGTTGAAGCAGATCACGTCACATGATCATAATTTTTTATTTCTGTGTTTGATTTGGGCGCCAAGCTGTCAAGCTATAAAGATGCCCCTGATGTTTCTCTGCAGAGACATATAGTACGATGACCACTTCATGTAGGGACTTCAGGCGACTTTTCCTTTTTTTGGAATACCAGTTTTGTAAAGATGGTCTATAAACAGTAGCCTCATTCTTGTGTTCTTTTGAGGAATTTCTCTGTCAATTCAAGTCTTAAAGAGTACGTCTGTAGTATTATGAAATAAATCCCAGGTTGCACAAATCTACACTTGTCCTATTAAAGGAGAGATGTTGTGAATGAGCATCACTTATTATCTGCAGGAAAATGTCTTTTGATTTACACTAATGCTTAATTCTGTGTATCTGTGATTTCCAAAATAATTTTCGATTATATTCTTGGGATAGAATGATGTAATGTGGTACTTACTGTAGTAAAAACAGGGACAGTTGTTCATTTCCATTTAATTGCCTTAGTCATTTTGAGTTTGATGGGAAATTTGTCCAAATGCAAGCATTCAGTTCAACAAATATGAAGAATAAAGTTTACAATAACAAATTTAATAAGGAATATTTCCTGGGTTTCAATTGCAGTTTTTCTATTAAGGAGTTATACTCACCGGCCACTTTATTAGGTACACCTGTTCAATGGCTTATAAAAACAAAAAAGCTTATCAGCCAATCACATGGCAGCAATTTAATGCATTTAGACGTGGTCAAGACAATGTACTGAAGTCAAACCGAGCATCAGAATGGGGAAGAAAGGGGGTTTAGGTGACTTTGAACATGGCATGGTTGATGGTGCACGGCAGGATGGAGCCATACTTTCATGTTGTTAACACCAAATTCTGAACCTGCCACCTGAATGTCGCAACTGAAATCGAGATTCATCAGATCAGGCATGATTTTTCAATCTCCTATTGTCCAATATTGGTGATCCTGTGAGAATTGTAGCCTCATTTTCCTGTTTTTAGCTGACAGGAGTGGAACCTGGTGGGGTCTTCTGTTGCTGTAGCCCATCTGCTTCAAGGTTGGCCGTGTTTTGCGTTCAGAGATGGTATTCTGCATACCATGGTTGTAACGAGTGGTTATTTGAGTTACTTTTGCCTTTCTATTATCTCAAACTAGTATGCCCATCCTCCACTGACCTCTGACTTCAACAAGGCATTTTACGTCCACACAAATGCCGCTCACTGGACATTTTTTCTTTTTCGGACCATTGTCTGTAAACCCTAGAGATGGTTTGGACTGAAAATCCCAGTAGATAAACAGTTTCTGAAATACTCATACCAGCCCTCCTGGCACCTTCAACATTGCCATGTTCAAAGCCACTTAAAACCCCTT
Organism: Hyperoplus lanceolatus; assembly: GCA_026929865.2. Classification (NCBI taxonomy): domain Eukaryota; kingdom Metazoa; phylum Chordata; class Actinopteri; order Uranoscopiformes; family Ammodytidae; genus Hyperoplus; species Hyperoplus lanceolatus. Next base: position 16,603,418 of record CM049396.1, on the reverse strand, counting down.
TCTTCCCCATTCTGTTGCTCGGTTTCAACCTCAATAAGTTGTCCCGCCCAGGTCTACATGCCTAAATGCATTAAGTGTCTGACATGTGATTGGCTTATAAGTTATATGTGTTAACAAGAAAATGAACCGCTGTACCTAATAAAGTGGCCGGTGAGTATATATTGAAAGTACCTTTTAAAAAAACTCCAGGAAACATATTTGAACATTATTTGCAAGTTGCAACTGGTTAAGAGCTACAAGCTGTGGCATGACAAAAACACTTCAGGCACCTGGCAAATGTTGTTTAAGATTAAGAGAAATAATATCAAAATATATTTTTCTTTCTGTTAAGTAATAAGTATCTTCCAATAACCAATGCCTGACCTACTACAGCATTGTAACATACATTATAGAAGATCAAAATATTGTATAGATTAACTGGCTTATTCACTGATCTACAGACAACACAAACAATTGATAAAAGTTAAATATTGTCACTTTAAACAGCTGACCACCACACAATGAATATTGGATGGCCACTTTAACTAAAACTTATTTTCTTATACTTGATTGATTCTGTCTTGAAATGATACCTCGACCCATTGGAGGTGAATCATAAAATACACTAGGTTGAGCAGGTGAAATGTGGTTAATAGATGACACATGCAGTTGTTTCAAACAGCATTTATTCTTGTGTGAGAAAATATTGTCTCAGGCCGATTATAGATCTTGCAGTACAATTCAAATGACAAGATCACAAAATATCCTGTGCCACCCAAGAAAAGAAAAAAAAACACTCTGGTAGACTAGTGCGCTCACAGCTGTCTATAGAGCTCAGGTCTTGTGCCGCCTCACTTCTAGAGAATATATTCTGACATGTTGGTAAATATACCATCACTATTACAAAGAGCTACTTAGCATCATACATAAATCTTTTCAATAGTTTACTTTTTAAATAACACTCTCGACTGCCACAAATTATAAATTATAATCTAAATCTTGATTATGCATTCCTTAAATAACTTCATGTAAGCCAATATAAACATACATTTACATATTTACAAAACTATACACATGCACCTTTACTACACTGAGGTTGTTTTCATATAAGTATACTATACACACACACACACATTTTTGCCACATACATGGCTCCAGGTCACCGATCCTATACCTTTTGTTTCTAAAAACAGACCGATTGTGCTTTTCAAGTCATTTGACCCTTTTCTGCAACGAGTGAACGCAGTAGACATTGTCGTAACCACAAAACAAACACCTTCACCTCTTTAGTGGCCTCACATCTTACTAATTGCAAGGTGCACCCTTCTAGAATAATAATACAGTTTCACAATATGGAAAAATAAACAAAGACCTCTAAAGTCTCACATACAACACGTCATAGCTGGACTTAAAAGTTCAAAGATGTTTGCATTGGCAGCTCATTGAGCAAAATGTATCATCATTTCTATTGATTTCAAATTGTTGATTTCATATTTATTGAGGAATTCTATGAATTGTTGAATAAAAAACTTTTAGGAGGCAAATGTAAAATGAGTTCTGCTCCACTTTAAATCTAATGTCCAAGGCAGCTCGAGAAGGTTTGAGGTATTTTCTTTTTGATAATACTCACTTTAATATCAATGTGAACTAAAAGACTGGATTCAATGGAGGGCGATCTGAATGAATTTTTTTTTAGTTTTTTTAAAAGTTTGATGCCCTTTACATGTATTTGAAAAAAAATTATATATAATATCAACACCACTTAAAATTGGATTTCTGATGGTAAAAATGATCATTTTCATCCAGAGTCCAGATATGACATGAATATTAAGCAGGACTTTCACACATTATTAAACACAATGACATTTCAATGGCAAATACAATCTAAATATGTTCTGAATCAACACAGTCCCTTTGACGATTAAATATTTACAATTTTCTTACCTAAGTCATGACTCACTTTGGCCTAAAATAAAAACTTTATATCAACACATAGCATCAGTGGTTGTGTAAAATCATTTTTAAAAATCACATGAACAAATCAACAAATTTATCTAGGAAAATGTCTTCAAGCACTTTTTTAAAAATCAGAGCAACATGTTTCTGCAGAAAACTTTAAATAGGATCCACTGATGGAAATATAACCCCATTGTTTTATTCTCCCACTTTAAGAGCATTGATGAAGGTTCTATACATTTAACCAGGCAGCCTGTTTAAGATGATAAAATCTTGAAACTATAAATATTTATATAAAATTGGAGTGAGTGAAGTTTACATTTCTCCTCACGTGGTTTAAATGTACCATGGCCCGGTCGTATGCAGTGTGGACAGACTTGCGAACACTGGGTTTCTTGCCTTCCATTAAGCGCAGTTTGTCTACAGTGTCGTCCATCCCCATCTGCAGCAGTTTGTCCCGAGAGAGCCACTGCCTGAAAAACCAAGAGGGAACAATTTTCAGAGTGAAAAGACTGCTCCCGATTGTTTTGAAAAGTCAGCATGAGGTTTAGCCTGCCTGTCGGAATCTTACCAAGTCCTTTTGGAGTCAAAGAATAGCACTAAGAAGAGCTTTTCCCCTTCTTCCGTTTGTCTCAACTCGCCCAGTTTGAGCACCTCCACAGGAGGCACTGGGATAGGGATGCCGTTGTGAAGAAGCCCTTCCTGGGGCATGTCTGGGTCAACAATCTGCCACAATAAATCATGTCAGTTATAGTTGACTGAATTATCATTCCCTTCTGCGGGATGCAATGAAGCCTTTTTCTTTATGTCAGCTCTGAGGCTTTTCACTACGAAGCAGAAATGCTACAGTGCAGAAATGCATTAACTGCAAAACCAAACGTATCCTCACCATTGCTGGGTATGATGGATATCCTCTGCATTTGGCCCAAACTAGGTCCAGGGGTGAGAGCTCTGTCTCACTATCTAAAGACAGAAGTGTAAACTTTCCTGTGAACAGGATATTCCAATATATCCAATTAATTTATGTTTTGTGACAGCACTTGATCCCAAACTGAGAATTTCATGGAATTGCTTTGCTCAATTAAAATGTTTTTGAGTGCATATTCTTACATTACGAATCCAATAAACACAGATTAACTTAGGCAATTCACTGTATTTTGATCGCCTTCTCATCATACACACCAGTGCCAGAGATGTCGCCATTCTCACTGTTGGGCACTTTAGCCAATGCAGGTTTCCCACGACTTCGTTTGGGTGGGGAGACACAACAACTGAAAATAAAGAAAATAAGAAATACATGTACAGTTAGACTATAGTTACATTTCTATTTCTGAGAATTTCAAAGACAATGGGCATCATGCAAGAACATTTTCATGTTCTTATCTTAAACTTTTTCTCTTATTTTTGTCAAAGAGGTTTGCTCGAATGAGTTTCAGAATTATTAGTTTCTGTTAACTGCACAAATTTGTCATAAATAACTAAATTTCAGCCTAATGAATATCAATTTATCACGAGGAGGTGCACACGCTTGAGATTTCCACATTAGCATGATCTACACCCCAGCAACTACCATATCTGACACAATATGTGTGGAACACACGTGAATTTAATTTGTAGGTTAGAGAAAATGTATGACACATTTTGTGAATGCAACAAATTCCCTTAAGGACTAATCCATTCTTAGGGGTGGTTCTTGCATGAGGCCGGTTGCATGTTTGACTCCAAACTCACTTTAGTTTTTTGTATTCATCATCATGGTCTGTAGAGATGTGCTTTCCGTTTGTCAGCCCTAGTAAAAAAATAAAAAATAAAAATAGAAATAGTGACAGTGACACATACAGTCTTTCCAGAAACTCTCTGTAAAATAGTAATCCATTTCATCTTACCTCCTTCTCTGGATGGTGGAGGGATTTTGTCCGCTTCGATTTCTAAACTGTGGCCTCTGGACCTCAGGTGGTGTGAGGAAGGAGAGGGAGGTGTCGGGGAGGCGTTCGGAGTAGGAGGTAAGACGGTGAGGTTGGTTACACTGGGTGAATGTGGGCGGGCAGGAGTGCTGTCCAACCCGTTTCTTTTATCCTCAGATGTTTTTCCATTCTGCTGTGGCGGGGACTTGGGTTTGGCCATCCGCGCCCCATTTTTAGCTTTCTTAAACAGAACGGACGTGCGGCGACTGACTCCGACCAGAGGCAGAGTGGTGGGGGGCGTTCCCAGCGGAGTGACTTCGTGAACGGCCTCCTGTTGTGAAGACGGCGTTTCTCCGACCTCAGCCTCGTCTTCACATTGGCTTTTGCTCCCGCTGCGAGACGACCTCTGGCGCTTGTAGGAGCGGCCGGGAGACCTGCGCCCTCCGCTCACCATGCCCAGCACAGGGGGCTCCAGGGGAGCGTCTCCCGGCAACGGCGATGAGACCGGGCAGGTCAGTTCAAGCACAGGTGGAGAGTCGACTACATCAAAGAGACATTTATGTCAGACAATAAATACAACTGAAATCCATCTTAGTAGTTATTTACTCATCAAAATCTCCAACAATTCACTAATTTGCAGCTTCTTTAATTTCGGGAATTCTTGAGTTTATTCTGTTATATATCGTTTTCAGCTTAATATCTTTTGGTTTTGGGCTGTTGATGGGACAAAACAAGACGTCTCTTAATAAGACATCTATTGACAAAAATATGAATTGTTTAATTGTAAGAATTAATACAGAGTAAATATATTGTTTACCTGTTCCAGAGTTAGACACTGCCACAGCAACATCTTTTTTCTGGTTTTTCTTAGTCTTCTTATTCTTCTTCTCTTCCTTGTCCTCCTCATCTTTGTCTTTCTTATCGTTGCCGTTCACAGAGTTTTGCTGCTGCTGGTTCCTCTTCTGTCTGAGAGAGTTGATTTCTCGGCGCAGCAGCCTGATGCGTTTGGTTCGCCCACCGCTGGTACGCATGGACGTGACCATGTCCATTTGGTCCAGTAAGGCCTTCAGCTGCTCGTCTGTGGTCAGGTGCAGTCTGTTCTCTGGGTCCAAGACTGAGTCGACTGTAAAGAGGGCGAAGAAGAGAAACCAAAAAATGGATGAACAGATGAGGGGAGATTTATGTTTCACTAGGAAATAGCTATAGGTTCCACTCTCAACTCACCATCGTCCCACGTACAGTGATAGAAGCCATGTTTGTTGAAGCTCTCTGGGAGATGCATCCCCGTGCTAGGGTCCAGGCCGATGCTCTGAGACTGCCTGTGGCTGTGACGGAGAATGGCCCCTCCCACTTCCCGCAGTTGTAAGGCTGTGGTGTGAAACGTGGTGTCCTTGGAGTTGTACTTGAGGCAGTTGGAGATCATGAGTTCAAAGTCCTTCTGCAGGTCCCCGATGGAGCAGTAGGCATGTCCCTCCAGTTTGGTGCGCATGGCGGAGAAGTCCATGGGTTGGGAAACAAACTCCATGTAATCTGGGACCTCAGTGAATCAGGACAATAAGACTGTTAGCGGAGTCAAAGTAATGCCAAACGCAAATATGATTCTAAACGAAAAGTGAAGCAAATTTACACAGATTGTTTTCTCACTGCACATACCTCTGATAGATTGACGGGCAGAGAGAATATTTTGTCAGTGTCCTTCTCTTGTAGTTGGTCCAAGGTTGTTCGCAGAAGCACCAAAGCGGGTGTTAGCTTCAATTCAAGAGCGGCCTGCTGAATTTTCATCTGAACGGTGTGACATTAACAGAGAGGAGTAGAGGGAAGGTCACTTTTTAGAAAAGGCTGAAATGAGTGACAATGCTGATAAGAGTCTATAATCACACACTAAATATGTATAGCTTGTCTCACGCTTCCTCTGCAATGCACCTGTTCTCTCTTTAGCCGCTCTCTCTTGCGGATGAGTTCCACCAAAAGTCTGGCTCTTTCCAGGTCTTGTCTCAGCTTCTGCCAGTAACGTAGCTCCTCTCGTGCAGCACACAGCTTCTCATCGGGCTCGTTCTGGACAGAAAAGGAACAAGCACACGGAGATCAGATTAAAGATTCAGCTTTAAAATAAAATAAGTCTGTCCTTTCGCTTTCATGTTTTGGAGATACTGTGTCAGTGAGGAGATCATCTGGCTTGAGACCCAAAATCATCACATTGCAGGGCAGGTTAAAGTGATAGTTATATTCAAGTCCCCAAGTTCCAGAAAGAAAGAAAATTAAATGTTCAAAAAGCCTAAGTGTGAAAATTTGATGGATCAGAATTTAGTTTCAATTCAAGTACAATATAACATTTTAATGTTACCAACAATTGGTAGAAAAGGCTACCATAGGGACACCACTCAAAATAATGCTTGCTCAATCACATACTTTTGCATTTGGTAAAAAATGTTTACTTTGATTTTATGGTTTAATGGTAAAAGATTAAAACAACATCATAACCATAACTTTTACATGATGTCGCCCCCTGCAGTTGTGAAAGGTATACAGCAAAGATGACAGAGCTGTGAAAATATGTGTGAAGTCGTCCATCTATCTGAATCATTGCAAAGTATGATGGCTGGGCTTATGTTTTGATGTCAGTGTGTGAGAATAAGTTTGCTTCCAGTGATAGTCTAAAGCCTAATGTAAATCTGCTAATTATAATCATTTTTGTTGCTCCACATGGATATTATATGAACTTATCATTAGTTAGTTAATGTGGATACCAGCTAAAATACAAGTAAAAACCAAATGTGCTTGGTTTGTGTGAAAATGCAACAAATGCTTACTTAAACATGCTGACAGTCAAGTAGTTAAGTCCATTTTCAGTAATTCAAATATTTTTCTCGTGAAACATACCATGATCATCATAACCATGATAAAATAAAAAAGTATGACATAACAATATACCCACTACAGTATATCAATGTATTTGCAGTAGTTTATTTTATATCAGAGTAATTGTCTTATTATCTAATGTTCATGCACACACTGTACATCATCTCTCTCTCTCTCTCTCTCTCTCTCTCTCTCTCTCTCTCTCTCTCTCTCTCTCTCTCTCTCTCTCTCTCTCTCTCTCTCTCTCTCTCTCTCTCTCTCTCTCTCTCTCTCTCTCTCTCTCTCTCTCTCTCTCTCTCTCTCTCTCTCTCTCTCTCTCTCTCTCCGCACCTGCTCTGCAGTCTTGTGGGCCTGTAGATGGGAATGGAGTCTGCGTATTAAAGGCATTCCATTTCGAGACTGTCGTTTCAGTAGCCAGTAGTTATGAAGCCTCTGCATGAACTGATTCTTCCTCTGGACTTCAACTCCCGTGCAGATCTTGTTCAGCCTGTGGGTAAATGTCACGTTATTATTTAATTTTCTTGTTATTGTATTTGTGATATATATATTTTTTTAATCATGTCCTACACCTTGGTGCTAATGTATGGTATAAACGTGCTGATTAATGTGTAAGACTTTGCAAAATTGTTAAAAACCAGTAAATACAATGTTGGAAAAAAAACAAACTCACCTGTGAGAGGGGATCTGAGGCACTAGCAGAACAGGCACAGTTGAGCGACGCGTGGACCCCTTTGTATTCTTCTTCTTCTGGCCCTTGGTAGCCTTTTTGCTTGGTGGTGAGGGGGGGCTTTGAGTGTACGACCTCTGACCCCTGTTACCCCTGCCTCCCACCAGTCTCCCTTCAACCGACTCGTCTCCGGAGCCGTCCCGCCGAGACCCCACTGGAGAATGATGCTCACAGAAAGCAGTCTTCTTCACAGTGAAGGTGGTGCCGTTGACCCCGGTCTCCCGGACTGGGTCGATCTTCATAAACAGGCCGGCCTTCTGGGCGCAGGTCACGTGAAAGGCCCTGTAACAGTTGGCTTTGTGGCACTGAATGGATGCTCCTCTGCCTTTCTGCTTACACAGGTAGCAGGTCAGCTTCCAGCGAGCGGGAGGGATGTTCTTGACCCCTTCGACAGGCTCCAAGAACACTGTGTTTGCAAAGCACACCTCCGGGATCCATATGGCACAGACAACGTGGGCCCAACGTCCATCGCTTGTCTGTTTGAAGGCACCTCCTCGGTTAGGACAGAGCACACAGTCTACGGGACGGGAGGGGGACTGCAGGCAGCAGCGACACAGCCACTGACCCTCGGGTACGTAGGGCACGCCGTAACACTCCTGGTGGACGGCCAGGTTGCAGATGTCACAGAACAGGATGACGTTGCTGTTCAGACACTCGTCGTCCAGGCAGACGCAGCAGAAGGCGTCCTCGTCGACGGCGCTCTGCGACAGTGCCTGGTTGCGGGACTCGAGGATGGATTCTCTCTCCAGGCGGTCGATCAGCAGCTCAAAAGTGTCCGGTGCTACGGAGGCGTGGCCGTCACACACCCGCTTCTGGTTGACCATCTCCAGCCAAGCCAGGTCCTCCTCGTCCATGTCGTACTCAGCCACGCTGTCCTGCTCCTCCAGTGACTTCTCTATGTAACGATAGTAGGCTGTCGGGAGAGGAGGCGCCTCCAAGATGCAAACTGAACTCAGTGTACGAAAGGTGGGCTCAGGCAAAGGGGTTTGGTGGGACAGGGGCAGTAAGGAATTAGTAGGTCCTGTGTGCTGCTGCGAGCCAGACCGTTGGTTCTGGTGAGATGTGTTTTTACCACTCTTCCTGCTTTTACTGTTTGAGGGTTTCCTCCACGATCTGGTTTTACTCTGCGTTTGTTCACTGTTCTCCTTGTTGCTATTGCACTCTGCGATGTCCTGCGCCATCATCTCGTCCTCTGTGATAACCGGCAGAGCGTCCGTGATGTTTATCCGATGAAGCCTTCCATCGAGGTCCACTTCCACTATTTTCTGAGCCTGAGCGTACGTCAAAGTCTCCCTGGATGGAGAGAGCTGCAGTCTGTAGGGCGAGGGGGGACGCGACTGGCCAGACGACCCCCTGCCCCTTCCTCTCCCTCTTCCTCGACCCCTACCCATGTTGAGTCTACGAAGATCTGTCTCACATCCCCGCCTCCTCACCTTCTGCATAGGACTTTACACCAGCTCCTTAACAGACACAAAAGGAGAAAATATTAAGAAAATTCAACTGACAGCCCAGACAATATATAACGTAATGAAAATAATCCAATATCAATATTTAGCCACTCACTTATTCTGCTATCTAGCTGTAGCAAATGACCCATGTAAGGCTGCGAATCTCAATGTATGTGAGTTTTTTGGTGTGTGACCTTTTCTCTTATCACAATTTTAATTTTACCTACTTGCTGTTCAAAGTATATGTTCTTGATTAAAAAAATTCAACTGGTGTTAAGAGAAACACCTAAAACCTGTGGTTACAATGAATTTTGTGTTATTTATTTCACAATATAAAGAGCAACATCTTACAGATTTGGTCATTATATATATATATATATATATATATATATATATATATATATATATACTGGACACAACAGTTGCTATGTGAAATGGGTCAACTCTGGTGCTGTTGTACTAATAACAGCGCGTTACCTCAAGTACTCCTGCTCCACAAACACAACTACAGTTCAGTTGTACTGCTTGCATGCGTGCGCCTCAGCTGTTTCTCCATTGGTCCAATTGGGAGTCTGTAACGCTGCAACATCTCTTGCGACCCAATCAAATCCCAGTATCCTCTGTATTTTTTTTACTCCCTGTTGCTGCGCGTAGTTCGGTTGAAGAGCGTTAAATACCAGCCCGAGTATCTAACATCTGTCAGCCATTTTAAGCGCACAACAGCAGAGACAACATTTGGACTGCAAGTTGATTAGCAGCCCAATTATATATGCTAACAGCAACCAGAAAGCAAACGCACAGTGCCTAAATGCATACATTACCTGCGTATATATACATTAGACCACGACACTGCAAATGTGCAACGCTTCGGTTATTACTTAGTAGTCCAGACCCCTGCAGAAAGGTTGTCTTCGGCTGATGTGATAACGTTACTCGGTCGGACAGGACACACGCACAGATAAGTCGTGTAAAAAACAGAGAGAACGGGAGGTTTCATAAGCAAATGGGGAACATGTCGTGGCCTACCTTGTAAAAGTGTCCTCTGCAATGCGAGTGCCAAACAAGAATAACTGCACCTAGCTAAATGTCAGCTAGTGAGAGACTACAACCAAGGCGGACATGCTAGCCGTTAGCTTAGCTAGCCGGTAATTTCAGGGGCGACAGCGTCATCTTCAACGCTTCACCACTCCGCCGTGACTTCCGTCGAACACGCAAATTCGACCCGGTTCCATAGCTGTGGTTTAAACCTTTCAAACGATGCTGCTCTGCAACTTCGGGGCAACAAACTCACGAAGATATCAAATTAATGGTCCTAAGATGAGGCTAAATATTCAGTCAAGATGGCTTGAAAAATACGCCCCTTTGGAAAAAAAACACCTCAGCCAATCGTAGTTCGTCGCTTCACCTCGCACACAATGCGCACCGTTCTCTGATTGGTCAACGTGATACACCGAATTCATCGGACTCATTTCTGGAGATCATCATAGAAAGAAGCGGTGAGAAAAACAACAAGACATACATTGCGCGCCTTATAGCCTCGTCTTCATAGTCATATATCCCATATAGTAGCCTACCTGTTATACACCTGCTAGGGAAAATGTTTTTCCAAAGGCTGTACAATGAGCAATCTGTTATCCAACTGTAATAACCTCATTGTATATATAAACAATAATAAAAGCTTATTCACACATTCGTTTATCTGATGTGTACAATTTAGGTAACCCTAAATGGGAAATTAATCCCATTTACAAGTAATATGTTATTAACTCAGTTAGCTGTTAAATTATATCGTCTGGAAATTCTGTAAAAGGTCATTCAAAATGCAACTAAGCTATCAAAACTCAAAGTGCCCGTACTAATTATTATTATTTTTTAATTGTATTAGATTGCCTTCGACTGAAGATTGAGTTTTCTCAATTTGTCATGGATCTATTAACAAACTCAGTAGCTTTTATGATGTCATCCACTGCACTTTTAGGGCTTTTCGTCGATGTTGCCATAAAAATTAGGAAGGAATGTTCATTATTTCCTATGGAAGGTGTATTAGCTGTGGTGTATCCAACAGCTACACCACATCTTATATTCAGTTATCCCCGTAGTATTAGGCTCAACAGCATAATGGTTTGATGCTGATCAAAGCCAACAAAGATGTTTACTAAATTAAGTTCTTCCACTGGGAGAAGATGGCGCTTACTTCAAATCAGGATGATCATATGACAGTGCTGAGACCATCATTTTTACCATGCCAGGAGGCTTCTGTTGAGTCAATGTATAGAATATGCGTCTGCATGATCATTCTCAAACTGTGAAACATTGATTGATGATATGATCACCGACTGACTCTGCTCTTTTGGTCCCTTATATCCCCACCAGAGCTAATGGACACACACAGTTACTAATTCAGTTCTTCTGTTCACATCAAGCTATATCAAGTTTTCAGCCACAAACTGATCAGAGGCTTCAATTGTAACTACACTATATATTGTATTGTAGATATAGTGTTTTCTTTAACTATATAATAGCCTGTTGAGTTTTGATGTTAAACAAGGAACACTCTTGTTAGCACATCTGGCAGTACAATTTCTGTTTTGTTTGCATTAGAAAATCAAATTGTTCATAAAAACCTGCATTGACTTGTGTTCAGTGCCAATCTGACAAAAAAGATCACATATTGTGGAGCTGCATAGAAGAAATGGCTCCTTGCTGCTTGCCAGCTTTAACCCGATTGGTTCTTATTAAATCTGCCACAACAAAAGATTCTTACTTTTTCAGCACTTCCAACCTCCAAATATCTTTCCAAGGACTTGTTCTACACTCAGAAAGATAACATGTGTTTCTTTTCAGCGTGTTTGCATGAACAGTGCTCACTCAATGTTTTATTTATTTTTTATTGTGTATGCAACATTTGGATTATTTTTCAGGGCCACACAAGATTTTTGGTCAATTCTCAAGACTCTTCCCTTTTACAATGTTAATAAAGAGCAGGATCCACTGCGATGCTGCAGAAGCTAATGTTACAGCTTCTTACTTTTCCGACACTGATCTGTTTGTGTCATCTCCAAAGTAATCTAATAACATAACACTCATATTTGTGTTAGTTCTAATATACAAGTTACTCATGTGTATGTTATTCACTAGTCTCAAAACGTACTTACAGAATGAATTTAGTAAGAAACTTCATGCATAGTTGAATTCTATATGTGTGCAGTGTATGAAAGCTGTTTGCATTATTTATCATAACCTAAATCATAAAACCTATGATGCTCAGCTTGACTACTCAGTGTGACTACTACAAGTATAACTGTTCTATAACCAGAGGTGATAAGTATTGTCCATTTTAATTGTTAAAATAATCTTCTGTCATTTTTAGAATAATTAAAAACACATTTTGTCTGCAGGGAAAGCCAAGCAGCAAGTTCATATTACTTCATGTTGCTTCTCCACACCCCCTTCAAAATGTGTCCACTTTCTCCACCCACAAACACTTTGCTGGTTGTTCCAACCAGTTTGAATCTGACAGACATCAGATCACACTGCATCACAGTCAAGTTCACTGGGGTCCGTCCGAAGTCTCATCGTCACATTTTGGACTTTGGTCAGGTTGTACAGGCATCCGTCATATGATAATAACGTGCTGATTTCTGTGTGTTTATCTGTGTGTTTAATCCAATGTTTAAACAACCACTAATTGTCATTTTTGTATCTTGTAGGATACAAACAGGGAGAATCAGGATGCTGTTTGGGTACTTTGTATTTTCTCTTGTGATTTTCCTAGACATGGGAGCATGCACTGCAGGTAAGGAAACATTTTTTTAATCACGTTATTTGTACTTTTTATGCAGATTATGGCAAATCATAAGAGATTTGACCAGGCTTGTTTGATAATACGGATACACTTTTATTCTCAGAGCGTGTTGAAATTGACTGAGTGAGCATTGATGTATGGTTTGATTGTCCCGATATTTTAAAGTCTGACCTGGTCAAAGCACTTGTTATCCAGTGTGGTGGCGGCATGCTTTTTCCCCTAGCCAGCTCGGATCAGTATCAAAGTGTATGCCACATCCTGTCCAACCATTTCAGGACAACAGAAAAGGCATCAAGCTAATTGACCCTCTCACAAAAATGGTAATAAATCAACTGTATGGGGCAAACAAAGGCTCTCTGTTTCAGATTTGGCCAAAAAGTGACAGGGGCTTGAAGAGCTTGTATACGTGTCATCTTCTGAAAAGGAGGATCTGATGGTTGTCAGGATCACCCCGTGGTGATGGATCCCTAAGGCCTTGGCCTGAATTGAGGCTTTTGATACTCTATGACTGCCTTGCCATCTCACAGTGCCACGGCTTTGAGACTCTTTAAATTAAAACACTGCTCTAAATAGATTGGGGAGTGTGAAACTCTTTTTTCAAGCACGAGGAGAGTGGCCAGATCTGTAGGATACCGGAAACCAGTAGTGGGTAGGAGGTCAACACTTGTACATCTCTGTCTAGTAGTAGTGTTGGAAGATGGCAGATGCACAATGAGTTCTTTGATTCTGCTTAATTTAGGCTGGATAGCAGGCTGTGAAGAACTTTTGTCACTCAGAATTTTAACAATAATAGCAGTGCAGTTCAGTTACGCTATCAATCTACAGGCCACAGTAATCGGTTGCTCTATTCTTTAAATGCTATTTCACCAAACGATTGTGGCACATGCTGCCTTAAATTAAACAAATGTGTATTTTTAAATCCTCAACACAGGATATGGCCTCAGTTTAGACATTAGCTGTGATTCTTTTCTTTTTTTATATCTTATTGGGAGGAATTTCTGAAGCCCAAAAGAGGAAAAAATATTCCTCATTCCACAAGAAAAACCCCAATTGGTCTTCTGTAACATATCTTCTTTCTTATCCCCTGAACATCTGCTGTTTCATCAGAGTTTGTAGAGGATCTACTGATTTATTCAGTTGTTATAGACAATGAGTGATGCTTGCTTCTAAAAGTTATTGAACTAACTTGTTCCTTACTCTACCCCCTCGCCATCAGTGCAATCAGAGCTGAGAATCACAACAATAAAGGTAGTTCTTTGTTTTCTTTCAAGCCTCCAATAAAGGTTAATACACAATTTAAGCTGAGACACACGTCACTGATTATCTTTTGACATATTTCCTTTTAGCAAGAGCCATACACAATGTCCAAAGGCGGACAGATGGAGGGCTTTTGCATGGACCTGCTGTCAGAAGCAGCCAAGAAGGTGGGCTTCAAGTACAGAGTGCAGCTGGTGAAAGACAGCTCATACGGCAGACAGGATGAGAGCGGAAGCTGGAATGGGATGATTGGAGAGGTGGTGAGAGGGGTAAGTGCATGAAAAGCAACATTTGGACGGGGTCAAAGGCAGACAAACACTTTGCAGAAGCTTGAATTACACAGCTAGTTTCTTTGACTCCGAATTTCGACATTAACATTAGTTCATGTGTGTTAACAATGTCAATGTTGGTGCATACAAAAACACTTGTTCTCTAAAAGTAAGCTTTGCTTTCCCTACAGGAGGCAGACCTGGCAATAGCTCCACTGACTCTTACTGCAGCTCGGGAGAAAGTGGTGGGGATGACCAAACCTTTCATGCAGACAGGAATCAGCGTACTGCTGAGGAAGGACATCTCAGAGGGAGCAGGCTTCTTTGATTTCCTGACGCCCTTTGCACCTGAGACTTGGGTTGGCGTTCTCATTGCATACTTGGGGACTGCTGCCTGCTTCTTCATCGCTGGCAGGTTGGTGATTCAAGTTGTTTCAATGGATATGATTTATTCATTGATGTTTACACTTCCTGTCTGTGATATTCTTAACATTCTTTCTTTTTTCTTTCGTTTGTGGAATCCCTTTGAGTGCAGTCACATTAATAAGTAATATTTTTATGCAAATGCAGACTCAGTCCATGTGAGTGGAGTCAGCCTCAGAGTGAGCAGAATAGCTTCAGCCTCCTCCACAGCCTGTGGTACACAGCTGGAGCTCTGACTTTACAAGGTAAGTAGTAAAACCAGACCCTTTGCTTACCATCAAAGAGAGAGGAAACTCCCTGGGCTGATTAATACCGCAATTTGTTTATTTTCTGGAAATTCTCTCCCTTTTCACTTGTGACAATTATTATTTGACTCTTTGTGTTGTGTCAGGTGCCGGTCCTCACCCCAAAGCCCTTTCAGGGCGTGTCATCTGCTGCAGCTGGTGGTTATTTACCGTTGTCCTCCTGGCTTCTTATTTTTCCAACCTCAGCTCCTCTAAGACTTCTGATTCCACTCACCTGACGGTTAAAGGGTTTGAGGACCTAGCTGGTCAGGACATGATTGAGTACGGCTGTTTGGCTGGCTCCTCCACCCTTGCCTTCTTCAAGGTACAAGCATTGGATCATTAATGAACCCCCATCTGACAGCTGTTTCTCTAATCCTTGTTTTTTTTTTCAACCAGAATTCAAACAATCCAGTTTACCGCAGAATCTATGAACACATGGAGAGAACTAAGAGTTTTGTGTCATCCATGGACGAAGGGGTCCAGCGTGCGAAAGAGGGAAACTTTGCCTTTATTGGAGAGTCTGTTTCTTTGGACTTGGCAGTGGCACGCCATTGTGAACTGGTCCGAGCACATGAAGTCATTGGAATGAGAGGATACAGCATTGCTGCCTCTCTTGGTAAGATTTCTCATTTCATTAAAGAGGACCTATGATGCTTTTTGACTTTTATGACCTATAAACGTTGTTATGATGATTCATAGTCATGCTTAACCATACTAAATTATCAAATAATGACTTACATGCATTTCGACATATTCCCTGCTGACCGTCTGGGGTGTCTGTGCAGAGCACTAAACACTATTCTAGCCAGTCGAGAAGTCTCGTCTTCAAAGCGGTCTACCCTTTCATAATTTGTGACGTCGCATAAAACTTTGTGACGTCTCCACGCGGATGTTTCCATGTATGGTAATGCTGTCACTTCCCTGTTCGCGTCTGCCTCGCGCCCTTATAGGTCCATGCTCGCGCTTCCCGCCACTGAAAGTGTTCCGGAAGGAAGGTAACCAATCACAACGGAGTGGGGTTTGCAGGAGGGGGGGAGGGGAGCGGAGATGGCCGAAGCACAGGCGGAGGGAGCCGAAGCACACACACTCAAGTGTTGACAGGATGTGCTGGATCGCCAAAATAAGAGAAAGAGCTTCCCGAAAATCTACATAGTTTTTTGTGATGTGATTCGTGTCAGGTTGCTCTATAGCAGTGTAAAACAAGAAATTAAGACCAGAAAAGTAGCATAATAGGTCCTCTTTAAAAAAGATAAAGTATAATGGTATAATTAGCATTATGGTATTATTAACATTACGCAATACATTCGATTTCCCTAAAGGCTCACCCCTGATAAAAAACCTAAGTGTGGCGATCCTACAGCTGAGCGAGGCAGGGGAACTGGCCTACCTGCGAAGCAAGTGGTGGGCCAGCAGCTGCGTAGCAGACAAGTCCAAGTCTACTGCTGTGCAGCCACACGGCCTTAAGGGCATGTTTCTGGTGCTTTCTCTGGGCCTGGGGCTGGGAGCGCTGCTGGCTATCCTGGAGCTCACCTCCAAGAGCCGCAGAAGTGCAGCTGAGCAGAAGGTAAGTGCAAGTGCATTCATAAATAACTGCTGTCAGGTGAAAAGGAAAAAAATAATTCCATATTCCTATCTATTCCACATTGTGTATTAACTGTTTAACCCATTGATGACTATGGCAATCTAGGATGCATGTCCTTAATGCCTGAGGGTTTTCTGAATAAATAGTATGAATTGTAAAGTCTACCAAAACTTTACTAAGCCTGCGTAGCACATAGAAACATGAAATAAAATACATTTAAAAGGTAAGGTTCACAGGTTTTATTTAAACATGCTCCCTTAGCGCTTTCAAACCAACACATTTTTCTAAAAATCGTCAAAATTAGATGGGGGATCCGATTTCCCAGTACAACTGGAACGCAGACTGACTCCTGCTGTCGGGAGCCGATCAGCTGGTCCAAACGGCTGTATACCACGGAGATGAAAACGAAACTGAAACTTAACTATCGCCTGGCTGGGCCGAATTTGAGTTGGAGCAGCAAAATATAGCCTAAATTCATAAATATTGTTTATAAATAGATGCAATGTGTTGTGTGATTTTCGTCAGTAGCCTATAGTTAGTCTGGCTTGACCACTCCCGCCAGCGTCTATTAAGCGCTGGCGTCGGCAAACAACGCTACGCCTCCATTGGCTGCTTCCCGGGGTTAGCCCCGCCGTAGATGATTGTGATTGGTTTAAATAAATAAAAACAGGCCAGCCCAGTTTCCCCCCGAATAGACGGCTCTAAACGGAGTGCTTCCAGACCATACTACTTGCTGTAGTTTGGTCTGGCTTTGCGAGACTAGACTATAGTAGACCTTGATTCTGCGCTCCGAACGCCACTAACTGTTCTGTAATTCACTATCGCCGACACAGCTGGCATATTTTTTTTTATTATTATTTATTTATTAATTTTTTGATTGGCGTGATTTTCGGCAAACCACAAATGTTTTGGGTGGTCACGTGGTCTTAAAAAAACAACAAAACCCACCTCATGTGTATATGAACCAATGAAGGTGCATTCTCGGTTGCGCACGCCATGAAAATTAGATAAAGTAACAATGCTGCGTGACGCAGCATCAGGCAGGAGATACAATGTGGCATCACGCAGCAGCTGTCATCAATGGGTTAAGAAGAAAAAGCTTATTAAACACATTTTTTTTTTACATCAGCTGTAAAAACCAACATGATGAAGGCACAACCAGCCTCAGACAGTCAAGCTCAATCATCCACACAATCATATTCACATTAAATTCATCAACATGTTAATGGATTAATTTGTTTTACTACTGTATGTGTCTTTCCCACAGAAATCCTGCTGCACTGTGCTGACTGAGGAACTGAGCCTCCGCCTGGGGAGCAGAGATGTAAACAGACCTCAGGAAAATGAAGACACAGACAAAGAAAAAGCATAGAAACATGTTGTTTTGAATTTGCTCTAATATTTGACCCTGACATGAACTTAATTGTAGGTCTGGAAATGTCTTGTTAGTAAAGATACATCAGATAAAAAAAGAATTATTGAATGTAACAATTTTAAAAAATATATTAAAATATCAATTATTGATTTTTCAAGTATGAATGCTTCAATTTCAATGAAAAAGCTAAACTTATAGTTGAAATAGAAAAATAATTAGTAAAATAATAAATGTTGAGAACTGAAAATGTGCCTAACAAGTTGTTCTACTGTTACTTTTTTATGACTACATCATGCTGTTTTGTACAATTGGCAATGGCATCCAATGATTTTGACAGTTTCTTTTTTTCAAACAATATCATGCATAAAAACTGTTGATTGTAAACATTACAGCAGGCCTAAAATTATTTAAAAAACTGTTTTACTGTGGAATTCTGTGTGATGTCATCACATTTATTAAGACATCTTCACTCCCTTTTGCGGTTGCACAATCACTCTTTTTATTCATCTTCGCCTTCGGAAGGACTTTCATCTGAAAAAAAACAGCACAAATAATTGAATACACCACTTTACTTTTGTATATGCAGTTATTTTATATTGTTTCTCTTTTTGAAAATGTGTATCCACATCAACTACAGTTTGACTCACCGTCGAGAAAAAGTGGTGATTTACAGCGGATCTCTCTCATCTTCCGCTCGAAAAGGGCCTTCATCTCCCTCTGCAGGGTGCCCTCACGTTGCCCGGCCTCAGCTGGCACACAGAGCGGCACAAGCTCCAGGCTGTCAGTGCTGCCTTCTCCGCTGCTAGATGTGCTGTCGGACAGGTAGAGGCCATTGGGTATTGGCCTCACCTGGATGCCGCAGTTTTGTGCTAGCTGTGTCTGCCAGTGGAAAGCCGGCTTGCAGTTGACCATGGGTGTTAAGGTAGAGGAAATCTGTTTTCGAGGGCAACTACGTGAGCGGGCCTTTGTTCGTATTATTGTGAACGGTTGGTTTGTGGCCGGAGCCTCGAGGGTCCGTCTCACCCTGGCAGGGGAAGATGGAGGGATAAGTGGAAAGGATTTGGCTGTAGGATGTGGCACGAGCTGGGGCTGAGGGACTGAGTCAGTGTAACTTTGAATTCCTGGTATTTGCTTAGATTTAATAGCAATGTCCTTGTCTGTCTCTGGTTCTGTGGGTAATTTCTCAGACTGCTCTGGTACAAATGTCTGAGCAAAGTTTGACTGTGGTGAATCGTCAATTTCATTCTCCAACTCTTCTTGAATTGGATTTTGGCTGTCAGGAGCAAGACCATCAAAACCAGAACCCGGGGAATAGGTCTCAAGGTCAAAGCTATCCACTTTTGCATAGGGAGCAGCCCCCGGGTTGTGGGAATCAGTGGAAGACATCCGGCTGAAAATCCCTCTCCTTGACTCTGGTTCATGAATTTTAACTTTGTGAGCTCGCCTCACTGGCTCACTCATTGCCCCTTTGTGAAGGGAAGCCTTGGCTGCCGGCCCTTGAACAAGAGGAGACATTTCCCAAATCCTGCTGTCCTGAGAAATGGTATCCAGATCGTTGCGGAAGTACAGAGCGCGTCCGTCTTCTGAAGACATGACAGAGCAGTCTAAAGAAGGCTGCCTCTGCTTCATGTGCTTCTTGGCTGCTTTTTTTATGTGTTTTCTGGCCACTTGCACTGCATTTGTTGGTTTGATCTGTATTACAAAGGACACCTAAGGTTATAAGATAGAAAGGTTATGCAGATGAAATTACATTTTTGAGTTTATGTGGAGTAGCTTACCTTTCCTGTTACATCATTGATAGAGACATGAACAAAGATGGACGCCTCCGCCATCCCCTCCAGGTACACATGCCGATAACCTGAACAGTATGCATAAAAAAATCACGTTAACCTCAATTTCATTCATATTAATGGAGTAGTTTGACATCTGGGAAATATAAAAAATAGCTCTCTTGCAAATTCTGGTCTCACTAAGGATTACATGTGGGCTATTTCTAGACCTGATGCAGCAACTTCCTGAAGAGCTATCATAACGGTGTGACCCCATGAAGTTCCTATACATATAATTAGTTAAGTAGTTTGTTTTAAAGGTGCCATTTTGTTACATTTGGGAGGAGCCAGGTTTGTTGTTTCTCCCTTTTACCACTGTGCAGCCTGTAAACTAAGCTAGCTATGCTGGTTGTTGCTTTGCTGATCAGCCAGACACAAGAGGGGTATACATTTTCTCATTCAGCTCTCTGACGAAGTGAATCACAGTACGTTTCATCTTGAAACACAGAAAAACATTGCATTTCCTTACCTGGCATCATACTTGTGAAAGCAACAGTTCTCTGTCCAATAAAATCTCGTCCAATAGGATCGTGATCCCACACTTGGAAACGCACCAGGGCGATCTTCGGCATTAGAATGTTGAAGACAAGGGTCTCCTCCCACATTGGGTTGAAACCTGAATGACAGTGGACGGGAAGTTACACTGACTGAAAAATGTGAAACTGTCCGTTATGACATTTGTACTGCAATATATTTTTTTCTTTTTCTTATACCATTGTCATCCACCACCCTGGTCTGCTGCTTGGAACAATCAACAGCTAGACCGATGATCTCAACCTCAACAAACGGATCGATAATCTGGAATCACAAAAACATGAGCAAATATAGCATTTTAGTGAAGAAAAGGTTTGTCAGGTGAATTAATAATAGATTATGTCCGGTGTTTATTTTGCCTCACTTCTCCTCTGTCCCCAAACATGGAGTCTTTGGGTTTTGGAAGCTGCTGTCCGCTAATGACTTTTAGCACTAACTGAGTCTTTCTGTGTCCTGGCAGGGGATCCTCAATCACAGGGTTAAAGTTAGCTGAGAAAAAAAATAAAAAATAAAATTGACTAACCACTCAAATATCTACCATCAATGCACATTCTGCATTCATACATACTTTTACGCATGCACTTAGGCTTCAGAATATATCCACAGTTTCCATTGCTTGAGAACTTGGCTTGGTTCAGTTCAAGCATTCGTCCCTCTGTTTGATAATTCAGGGCAACTGAAGCGAAATGTCAACAGATATACACAAATGACAAACTGTGACAGCAATGGACATACCTCTCATTGTAATTTAAAAAGCAAGCAGCATTGACAGTCTTACCCATATGGCATCCTGCATTCCAGTATGGCTGCGGGTTGAAGTTGCTCGAGTCGACTCTAAAGTTGCACGGGTAGACTCTTATGAGCTGCCGTTGGTTGAAACGGACCAACTCGCCTGGCTTCAGCTGTAAGATCTGGTTCATTACAGTCTCGTTGAGGGACGATACCTGCCAGCTGTTCGCAAATGCTGTCAGAAAGATAAAAAAAAACACAAAACATTAATTTGATACATCAGATTATGGGTTTGGTAAAAATATGTACAGACTTAAGGTTTGAGGTTCACTTTGAAGACCGCTTACCTTGTGTTTCTATCTCATGGACTCGGACAGATTTGGTGTACTTGACCAGATCTGACAGAGCTCTGGACAACCTCATTGTCTTCCTCTTCCTGAAAGGAGAGTCATAGACATTTAGCACAAGTGTAACAGCTAATTCTATGAATTCGAAATGGCTAAGTCTACTTCAGTGACAAGCCCTACTTAGGATGGTAAACGATTTGTGTCTTTTCCCTGCTGCTGTGATCTGATTCGCCACCAGAAGCCGCCTTATTTTTAATTATTTTCTTTTTTCTCTGAAAAAAAAGAACAGTCACTTCAATGTTTACATGGCTGTTTTTTATTTTTGCACAACCTGTCTGAATATGTCAAATATATTGTTTGTAATTGTTATTTTGGCTGGGAAAGAGTACAACAAGTAGAAGGACAATATGAAAATACAAGATGATAAGAAAACAAGCAAAGAGCCTTACCTTTCGTTTGAAGCTCCTAATGATCAATTTGCCAAATCGCCTCTTCTCTTTGGTTGGATTGGCAGAGGTAAGATTTTCTCCATCCTAAAACAGTCAGGCATAATGCATAAGAGTGCAAATCTATCTATCTATCTATCTATCTATCTATCTATCTATCTATCTATCTATCTATCTATCTATCTATCTATCTATCTATCTATCTATCTATCTATCTATCTATCTATCTATCTATCTATCTATCTATCTATCTATCTATCTATCTATCTATCTATCTATCTATCTATCTATCTATCTATCTATCTATCTAACACCAGAACGTGTAAATTGGAAAAGGTCTCCCTTGAAAAAGAGTATCCGGTCTCAATGGGATTTACCTGTGTAAATAATGGTTAACATTTTTTGTTTTTTTAACTGACTGGTTTTCTGACCCGCCCACACCCCACCAATAAAGCAAAACTGCACAATTCTGAGTGGCCTTTTATTGTGGGCACTCGGCACACCTGTACAATATTCATGCTGTCTAATCAGCATCTTGATATGCCACACCTGTGAGGTGGGATGGATGATCTCGGCAAAGGAGATATGCCCCCCCAACACAGATTTAGAACGATTTGTGAACAATATTTAAGAGAGATGAGATGACTATTTTGTTTATGTAAAAAAAGTTCTAGATTTTTGAGTTAAGTGCATGGAAAATAGGAGCAAAAACAAAAGTGTTGAGTTTAAATTCTTGTTCAGTGTATAACTCAGTTTCACTTGCCTGAGCATTATCCTCATCCTCTTCTTCCTCCTCCTCCTCATCACCGGTGTCTTCATCAGAAACGTCACCTTCCTCTGCAAAAGGATCAAGGTTTGCTGGCAGCTTTTTCCCCTGGGAAACAAGAAATAGAATTAGAAAATTTGCAAGATCACATCCTTTGTGTTCTGCACACTATAAGTACTTTGTTTGAGTAACGTTGGAGCTCAGATTTAAAAAAAAAAAAAAAACCTTTACCTTGACTAAAACCTTCCCTTTCAGGACCTCGGGGGAGGGTAGCCTCTTGCATTCATGTACGTTGACATTGGACAGATCCAGTTTTTCCTGTAGCACCTCCTTTAGATACTCAGCCATCTTCTTCTGTTGAGGCACAGTGCAGTGGTTCTCTATGGATAGGATCACTGGGTACCTGTGGGGAAGGAGGTATACCAGGTGCGCCTGTTATTGTGAAAGTTTGACAAAACACATCAGTATAAGAACCCAGGAGCACCTACTGTGATTTGGTGAAGGCATATTTGTCGATTATTTTGATGACTTCCTTGAAGAGAATTTTGGATGTCAAGGTGTAGCCGTGATGAATAATGGGCTCCCCATCAGGCCCGTCCCAGCAGTCCACTGACAGAGGACAAAGACGGAACAAAAGAATTAAGCCTGGGTGAGTCATCTTGTCTTCAATGTGAAATTACAATGAAGAGAGCTGAGGTTCTGGTTCTGCAGGCTCTTACCCTCCACACAGCGACAGCCTGCCTGGAGAACATAGGCGTACATTTCCGCTCTAGACTCAGAGAGCAGCTGGTCTCCTGATAGGTAGGTGTTGTGCGAGGTGGAGATGAAGTAGTTATTAAGAGGCTGTGTCATGTCCTGGTTCACATGATTGTGCTCGGGGTTGAAGATATCACCTGCAGGACTCCTCATGAAGTTAGTAAAACCTGAAAGAAGAATGTGTCAGACCAGGTGTGTCATTTGTATTTTGATGTCATGTCTGGTCCAACATTGTTAAATGAGTTTATATCAGCATGTTCCCCGTACCATCAATACCCAGTACCATATGCTGCAGGTTATAGGGACATGGCTCAAACCTGGCCACTATGTCAACTAGATACTCTCTGGGCAGACCTCGCATCTGAAAATAAAACAATATCACAAATGTCAGATTCTGGTTTAATGGATTGAATATTTTACACATATTTTTAACACTTTTATTGTGAACTAGCAACAATTGGACATTGTTGAAAGTTTTAGATAAGTTTATATTTAGGCTTGAAACTTGTCGGTTTGCTACCTATGCCTTTGATTTAATCAAATAAGTTACTCTATATGTATATTGAATAGTCATTGTTGGAAAAATGTGAACCTCTGATAAAGTCCAAAATGGGGTGTGATTCAATTAAAGTTATACTATACCGTATACTAAATAAACTGTTGGAAGTTTGTACATGTTTCGTACCTTCTGTTCATTCTCCAAAAAGCGTGCAAGGTCTTGAAGATCCAAGACTTCTTTCTGATTGCTGTAGGAGATCATTATCAGGTAGAGGTCTCTGCGTGTAGAAATCATCTTATAAAACGAACAGAATTCTTCAAAGCCCAGAGAGCCCTGGTTCTCATCTGTGTCTGCATCCTACAGATAACGACAAAGGTATTTTAGGAGCAAGAAATAACTGTCTCAGTGTGTTTCATTTGAGATAACCTCAGGCCTCTGCCAAAGAAAACATATACCACCATACACTCGTCTGAAGGACATATCTCTACAACCATCAAACATGATGAAGCTCGTTCACTGAGACTATCCGAGTCACAAGGATAGTCTAGCTACTGAACTAAGGCAATATTGCAGTGCTAAAGCCATCTGTTCAGTGGTGGCGGTATGGGCTTCCTGTGGCACTCTCCTGCACTGTCTGGCCAACATACGGCATACACTGGCTCTGTCTCTATTCATTTGTTTTACTGTGTCTGTGACTGAAACTTTGTGAAGGTCACATAACATCACACTGTTCCATATTCTATCATGTTGTAAAATTGTAGGCCTACTTCCAAAGTTAGCACGGCAAAAAAAAGGGTAGTTTATCTTTTAAAAAGGTTAGTTTACCTTTTTAAAAGGGTAGTTTACCTTTTAAAAAGGTTAGTTTACCTTTTTAAAAGGTAAAGGTAAATTTACCTTTTTAAAAGGTAAACTTACCTTTTAAAAAGGTAATTATTCTTTTTTTGTGTACCTTATTGTAAAGTGTTACCGGATGTTATCCTGCTGAAGTTAGCGTTTAGCACCGATGACTGCTGCGGCTACTACAATGTCACACAGAGCAGTTATATATTGCTGTAGCTTAACAAAATGTGAATACAATTTAATGAATAACAATTCCAGTTGGGAGACATTATTTACACTAGATTACTGGACACTATTCAAAACTAAAGAGGTAGCTTTGATGGTGGGTCATGCACAATGCTTACATGGAACATCTGCCTGACTTTCTGCTTGGTTAAATTCACATTGAGTTTGTGGAGCAGCTGGTGAACCTCTCCAATGCTCAAGGTGCCATCTCCGTTTTTGTCGGCTTCAGAGAAAGTCTGTTTTAACCACGTGAGGCTGCAGTTAAGGAGGAAACTACAAGGATCATGATGGGTTAAGTTCACCATGTTGTTCTGTCAGATTGTTCTAAACATGTTCTACAAATGGATGTGTTAACTTCCACTTTGTATGAATATGATCAGTTAAATATGATGGTTTTGCAATAATCATTTAGGGATTAAACATGGGTATAAGAGGCTGGATTAAGGATATTGATCACGGGTGCGTTGCCTCCGAGCCAAACTATCTTCATCACTGATACCAGCCATGAGGTACTTCAGCCCATGAACCCAGGTGCGGGTCTCATCTGCGTTAGTGGAGACCAGGTCCAGGGACTTTACACGCTCCCCGTAGTAAATACTGAAGCAGCAGTTTGGGTCAAAGCGGTTGTCTGCATACCGCCTGAAAATCTCAGATTTTTTCCCTTCGCAGACTTCATGGATGGAATCAATAGTAACTGAAACAGATGAAATGTGACAGGGGTCATCCAGAGATACATAACTTTTTAAATTAAAGTGTTTGTTTCAGTGATACATGTCTATACTGACAACTTCCTCTCAAGTACTCTTATTAGTTTTGGAAGTGAGTGAAAAAAGCAGAATGCATCATGATGAGGTCAAATTTTTGATGTGACTATATAAGATAATGGTTATATGACGATTGTGAAGCAAAGTAAACTTTGAGTTAGTATTGTGTGTGTGTGGTGCAGAAAAAAAATCATAATTGAGAACAGAGGCAACTATTTAGTGAACTCTTTACAGCTTGTTCTCCCATTAAGTACACTCAAACACAACTTAACTTTAATTGGCACATGTTGCATGGAACAATACAAGAAGAGGGGTATCAGCCAAGCGTGATGTGACATTTGATCAGAAATATCCCTGAAAATGTAGAGTGGTGATGGCTCACTTTTGGCCTTGTCATGTTTCCTGGAGGGCCGCCACCGGATGCAGGACCTGTGCTCGTCAAGGTAAAAGAATCGGACCAGTCCTTTCTTCTTCCCCTTCAGTTTGCTCATCTGAGTGCCAGTCTGCATGGTGCACATGCACCTCTCCACTACAGGAGAGTAAGAGGACACACAGTGTTCACATCAAGAGTCAAGAAATCTACAGTATGTAGAGCGTGCAAATATTCAGCATACTGTATGATAAATGTAGCATGTTGGTGCCAAAGCTGGTTAATTTTTCTATTTTTTTAGCTTATTTTCCTTAGAGAATTTGCAATTAATGAAATACTGCATGTGTTATGATTGTGTGCAAGAAGACATATAACTGACCCAAAGGAATCCCTGAGGCAGACCCAACAAGTAGAGGTTTACCATCAAGCAGTTGTTTATGAGATTATAGGCTATGTCACACAGGGATTTAAGTAGCTGTATATGTGTTAATGACAAGTGGCAAGAGAAGGAGGAACAGATACTTTGTAACTACTGCTAAAACACATATCCATTAATCATCCATTAGTTCTCCTGATTTTTCTTTGTCAACCTCACATGCTTAAGCATGGTGTGTGCATGGTGCTTGTACAAAAATAGCATATCTTCTTGTTTACAGTGTTCACATTCAGGTCATGGTGAGGAGGTGTGGTTGTTTTGCTTGCTGAGAGCAGGTAACCTTTGTTTGTAATCTGAAGCTCAGTTGCATGTGACCCAACCTGGAACTGTATTTAGGCTAATCCTAAAGGATTGTCTACTGTCCATATGCCCGTTATCTACTCACAGGCCTGCCTGAAACAAACTGCTTACTGTGTGGGGAAACTTGTGTCATTTAGAGTCCAATTGGTGGAAAATATCAAGGTTAGGATTTCAAATTCTAGTGACCCAGATGGGTTAGCGTTAAGGTCCTAATATCATATTATTCTTATGTGTCCAGTCTGTGAGTTTGCAACATCTTGTAGGCACAAACAAAAAACTGTTGACATTGTAGACTACAGCATTTCAGTGTTTGAAGACAACTGTATGTATTGAGCCATTAGTGAATCTTACCTATCTGTCCCAGTCTCCATTTCGGCTGTGCGACCACACTACCACCAATCCAGAAAAACTCCTCTGCAAGTCTGGAGATGGATGCTTTCTGCCAGAGTTTTGGGGAGCTCATAATGGACATTGTGGGTGATTCCATGGGACTGGAGGCCTGTTTGGCCCGATGAAAGGAGTTCTTAGAGAGCGAGGGGGAGAACATTCCTGGTGACAGAGAGCCTAAAGGAGACTGAAAGGTGGTGGTCTTCTTGGGGGAAAGAGAGGCCAGCGGTGGGCTGCCACCCAGCCCTGGAGAAAGAGGTGCCATCTGTGGGGTGCTGTTCATCCCTGAACTGTGCATTGGAGTCCAACTCTCCTGTCCCATTCACACCACATGAACCCACCTTCCCCTCACGCTGCTGGGCTTTTCAGCTCGTTCACGGCCCAGCTTGTCTCACTTGAATTTCACAGCGTCAGCATATTCTCTTCTTCCAGTTAAAGTCTTTCCACCTGGGATCAGCGAACAATATCCCCATCCTCAGGGCCCATTCCTCGTCATCCTGTGTCCAATCATCCAGGGTAGCAGGCAGCTGTAGGTTATTTTTTGTATTTCTTCCTCTGAACTGAGAGAGCGCTCTGTCAGTGTCAGTCACTAAATCTACCTCAAGCTGTAATCCTGGAGTGAGTCTCCAGGCGTGCTTTCATGGAGGGATTTTCACACACCAGTAAGCCTCTGAAGGAAGAGAGTGGGGCAGGAAGGGTAATTTATGGCAGTCTCATTCATTAAATAATATAGAAATTGTAGTAGATTCAGTAGACTGCTTTTAGGATAGACATAATCATGTTTTAAGTTTATGGTCACACTGGTTCATTTGGCTATTTACAAACTTGAAGTGTCCGCCCAATAACTGTGTACTATGATTTCTCCCTAGAGACAACTATGTGACATAGAACACTGATATTCAAAACATACTGTATGTAGGCAATAAAGGACATGGGTATATTTGGGATATCAAAGTTTGGACTTTAGTTTTAAAGGTCACCCCGGAAGCTACTCAGGTGATATTTATTTTGCAAAATTTTTGCCAGTACAGAGGATAACTTCTCCCTTTTATGTAAGTTTATATCATTTAAAGTTTCCAATGTGGCTCCATTTAATTTCAACCTGCATGAGCAAAAGAGATGTAATAACCAAGAGTATGTGAAAAGATCTATGTGGGGCCTTTAATAAAAGCGTCATCAGGGAAAGTTAGCCTAGCGGTGCTACCATAGACTGTAGGTCTGATGTGTTACTTAACGTCAAAAATGAACAACCAGGTGTGCCAGCTAATTTTTCTGATGATGGTACAGGCCTAATTGTTTTTCACAGCACATACACACAGGTGTAAATAATCAAGTTATTAGTGGTTGAATTGATTCAGCCAGTTGTGTTTTTCAAGGTCCTGCTATTGGTCATGCTGACTCACTGCCCATGTTGTTGTAAGCGACACCTGTGCCTTTTCCCATTTTGTCAAATTGAATCAGCAGGGTGAAAAATACCTTTTCACACAGCAATGTCTTTAAGTAAACAAATCAGCAAGGCATGTGACATCCTTAACTGATTCTTAACTTATTGAATACATTGTTTCAATATATTAACTTAATATTTTCCAGTGTCAACAAGAGCGTTGTTTTAAGATGTAATAATTGTTGGGGATAAAAAGTCTGCAGCCATGCCAGTAGCTTGTTGAGGCTGTACTTTTGAGCTAACTACTGCTAGCATGCCAACTTGCTCTCAGGGACAAGAATAACATGATGTTTAGCAGGTAAACGGTTTTCTATATTCATCATCCTAGTTGTTATATTTCTGTTCAGACCCAAGTGGCGGTCCTAATGTCTTGATATTGCCATCTCTAGAAATATACATTAAAGAATGTATCCACACACATACAAACAAACAAACAATAAAGAAACACTTTTCAAAAAGCCTTAGGATTGAGATAGATTTTTAATGGGTATTATACAAGTTTTCCCGAAAGGAAAATAAAACATTGAAACAAGAGGCAGGTGCACTCCCACTTCCAAACAAAAACTACAACAGCATCAGCTAACAAAATGGATATTGCTATTACACTGTACCCAACAAATACTGAGCGAGGGTATTATAATGATAAGACATAAAAGTGTTTCTTGTCAAAATATACGAGAGCACCTAAGGTTGCAACCAATTGTAGGTTTTCGCTTCTATCCAAGGAGGGAGCCGGAGTTGGCAGAGATTTAAAATCCATTTTTTCAGGTTTTGGTCTGTAGTGTAATATATACTCTATATCAAATAATAAAGATCTTCTCAAATAAACAAATTCACGGGACAAATCAAAATATTCTGCTGCTGTGTCAAACAGAAAAAAATAAGGATTAGTCAAATTCACAATCAGTGATGGTTTCATTCTCCTTGTTCCAACCAACAAGTCCATCCATTCTGTTAAATGCCCTGTGATTGCATTGATACTCAGGGACACAACAATAATACAATTGCAGTTTTGCAAATCCAAATATAGTCTTTTTTTGGTTTCAAGTAAGAGCAAAAAATAATATTTATAATCAATTTACGTCTGGAGCAAGCAAACATACCAACAAATATCTTTTTTACAATATCATTGTATTTACATCAGAGGATACTGAAGGAAAGTGTGTTTTTAATTCAAAGTTCGTGTTACCTTGTGTTTTGAAAAATGCAACAGGGAGTACAATGCACAATTCAAGGTTGTCTTTAGAAAGTGCAATTCCTTTTCTTAAAGTAAAAAAATATATATATCCATATTTTGTATATATGTAGAAATGTTGTTCATATAAACAGCATTTGTTGATTTAAGAGCCCTAAAACCAGTGACTAAAAATGAATGCTTTCTTTTGATAGGCAGCAAATTAGCATAGAATATAAATTATTTTACAATACTCAATAGAAAATCAGAAGTACCGCATTTCAACAAAAACAGACAGCTATTGAAGTAATTTTTTTCCTTCTTCTTTTTAGGAGGGCATTTGTAGACTTATCTGCAATAATGTGAGCGAGAACATCTGTTTTTTTATCACATGGTTTGGTTGCAAAAACATTACTGGAAAACAATGTTCAAACAACGAACAAGGTTTCATCATAAAAAGTAACACTTCCATAAAATGTCTAAGCATAAAACAGTGGTCAACCTGAAGGCAACACCACGCAACCTCCAATACTTCAGGTTTATAAAATACAAAAGGTAGACAAGCTGGTATACATGCGCACATTGTTTATGGGTGTTTTTCTTTTTCTGCCTGTGGAATAACAGTACTGCGCAAGCAAAATTCCTAAAAAGTACATCCTCTACACAGTTATAAAAAGCAAGCTGATATTAAAAGTAAATAGTGGTAAACTGGCGTCTCTTGTTTCCAGTGGTCTGCAATGACACCTTTGAGTGTACCAATATTTTGTGGCAGCGAGAGTTCCATCATCTGCTCATGTTTCACCAGGTGCAACATGTTTCGTCCCTTCATATTCAAGTAGTGTTATGTGGTTATATTTGCACATCTTAGAATAGCTTATACCAAAATAAAATCCTTGGACAGCATCAGGTGGCGCTGATGCCACTGGAGACATGTGTTCATCACTGAAGAAGTCTTTCTTAATGTCAAACTCTAGAACATTTTATGCTACTTTCCAGTTCATAAAATGTACATGTTTTCATAACAATATTTGATTTATACCATATCATATTATATATGACAGATTTTTTTTTTTACAAACCGGGCTTTGCTTTTTGCTGAGCTTTCTCTTCCCTAACAGGAGTCCTTTTTTCAGAGTCTTTTTCTCCAGTTTTGAATGTGCAGCTTTAGGATCCATCAGTTTGCTGTGTGCTGTGTCTGTATGCTTCTGTGTTGGTGTCCATGGAGTCTCCTGGTTGGGCGCTGTCGGCCTGCAGGGCCAGCTGGCTTTGCAGGTCTTTAACAACACTCTCCAGACTCTGCCGGGCTTCTCTCTCCTGCTGAAGCTCTCGTCTCAGCTGCTCACGGTCAGCCTCTGCCTGCTGTAGCTGCACGTGAAGCTCTTCAATCTGCACAACACAACACAACCACAGCATGGAGAACAGTCAGTATAAATGAAAAACCACTGAGGGACAGAGTCAGAGCAGACTGTTATCATTATTATGTCTGCATTGTGCGGGGACATCTCACCTGAGTAGAGTACTTGGCGCGCAGACGTTCAGCCTCACAGCCTTTGTCACAAACTCGCTGCTGTCTCTCCCTCTCCAGCTCTCTCTTGAGCCGCCCACAGGACTCCTCCGCCTCCCTCATCTTTCTCTCCCAGTCCGCGCGAAGGCGTTCAATCTCCTTCCGCAGGTTTCTTTTGGATTCGATAGCCTCACGAAGACGACCTTTCTTTGCCACCCTCACAAATTCCAATTCCTGAAGAAAAAAAAACCATCACAATAGTTTCTTGTTTTTCAAAACACTTATACGCATTCGGGGATGAATGACCATTTCATTTGTTTTACATAATGTTTTTTTTAACAAGATCATGTGTTTTTACCTGCTGAAGGTTGCGTTTAGCTTGCACGGCAACTGCCAGCTTCTCCTCCTGCTTCACTCTCATCCTGACGATCTCCTGCAGGAGTTTTTCCCGGGTTTCTTTGGTGTCCACGCCTCCATACAGCATCTGTCTCAGGCCGTCCATCTCCGGGGAAACGCTCCCCGACAGCCAGGCCTCCTGAGGTGGAGCCATGCTCTGAGGAGTCAGGCTCTGAGAGGGGCCGGTGCATGCGGGCAGAGGGGAGGCCAGGGTGGAAACCGGACCTTAAGGGGGAGAGAGAGAGAGTTTAACAACATTTTAAGTCAGCGCTGACAAGAATTTGCTTGTGTGAATCATTTTGGATGGTGATTATGTTTCCATTTGTAATACTACACTTGAATCCTCAGAACCTGGACATTTCAACTGATGATTTTTTAAACTATTTTAATAAGTATTTTCACTAATTTTTTACAGATTGCATGTGTTTGTTGGCTATACATAACACTTAAATCTGCAGACACAATTTGAATCTCTCTTGTATTCTTTTTCCATTAACCACCAGGTGGCGGAGTTGCACAGGAATCATCCCTTAAGCAGCTCTGCTATGAGTCATTTCCAGTGGGACTCGCTGTCAAGTTATAAATGTAAAAATCTGTGTCAACTGACGCTTGGAGTGCCCACATTTTCTCAATTATTTTAAACTTCTGGTGAGTGGTGGTTACTCACGATCATCAAAGTCATCCACATCAATTTCCCCATCTGTGTCCATGTCTTCGGGGCCGTTCACGGTACTGGAGGGAGCCGGTTTCGGTGCAGGTTGTGTGTCTCCATTATGCAGTTCCTGCGATGGCCTGGAAATGGCTGCGAACCCCCTGCCAGGAGCATGGCTGTCGCTTGGTTGGATGGGAGAGGCCACGGGAGCTAGAGTCAGATTTGAAGTCTCGTCGTGACCCTTTGAGTAAGACCTATGGAGGCAATAGGGGTGCATTTAAAGTATTAAACAATGGTTGATTTGACAAACTCAGAAACTACCACAGCTTTTCCTCAGATGACTCACCTCTCTGCCTCATTCTGAGGAGCTGGTTTCTCTTTTTCTGCCGCTTTAGGAGACCAGGGACGGAAAGCGGAGGGCCTCTGTTTCAGTTGGACCTGTTTCAAATCCTGGAACAACAAACAAAACAACAAGCGCATTAAAACTCACAGTGAAATATCACTAGACCATTACATCAGCTGCGTCGACCGCGCTCAAAGGCCCCTTTTTCATGTGACAAGGCTGATAGCGAGAGGTCGCAAGTAGATGATAATGTAAGGATTAAAAAGAACAAAAGTGTTTTTTTATGTGTATTTATTTGTAATGACATGGACACAGTGAACAAACCTTGTGTGCAGACTTTGACAGTGATTGTAACCAGTCAGGTTTCCTGTCTTTGTCAGCTGATGGAGATTGTAACTTGTTGTATTTGGACCTCTTGGCTGGGACTGGGCTGGGAGACTGAGGACGGATGAGAGAAACAGGTGGTTAATCATTGTGATCCTTGCAGAGATAAATTGCCAATATTACATCATGGAGTACAGTGGATATTTCAACAGCCCACAACTTCTAAAAATGCTCCCGTATGACTGTGCATGGCATTATTCACAAGCAACACACGTAATATGTCAGAAGCACACAGCAGGACTTTTAATGATTCTGTAAAAGAGCAGAGACTTGCAGACAAAAAGAAAAATGTGAAAAACAGAAAAGAAGTCGCAGCAAGAAGAGGAGGATAGAAGATGCGTCTGAGTAAGTGTTCAGTCTCTGAGCTTGGCACGCCAGCATGTGTGTGTGTGTGTGTGTGTGTGTGTGTGTGTGTGTGTGTGTGTGTGTGTGTGTGTGAGCAGGGCTTTGAGCTGAGCAGACAGTCAAGCTGGTCTGGCTGGCAGCCATGAGGGCTACATTGCTCCCTGCCAGGCAGAAGAGGCGCCATCAGGTGGAGCAGATTGACTCCCAGAACCACAGAAATATTGCAATGTAGAGACAGAGGGAGAGAGTGAGGGAGACAAATTAAAGTAATTGCACTCAAACCTGACGGAGGATTGAGTTGAAGTGTTCAGAAAGCATTCGCATGTAAACCTAGGGGCTACAGAATTGTGAAATGTTCAAGGGAGACTGTGCTTAAAAAACCAGAGGAGTGAAGCATCTGCCTTGTGAAGTGCCCTAAAAACCTGAATCTTCAGGGCCTCCGATTGTATATATTGTATGTCTGTGTGTGTGTGTGTGTGTGTGTGTGTGTGGCAAGCTGCTGCAGCATGTGTTGAGATAGCTCACCTCCTCAGCCCTCAGGTCTGCACTTGTCAGACAGAGGATATGTTTACCTGGGCAGGCGCACAGACCAGCACAGACCTGTCTGCTACTCTCTTATTCACTGCTATGACATTCTGCCTGCAGGAATGGCAAACACTCCCATCTCCTCGCGTGCGCGATTCAAGACAAATGATTACTCCGTCCACCTTCCAAAAACCTCAATGGAAAGACTCTATGGAATAGTGTGTGTGAACTGAAGCCTTAATCGTTGCTAGAAAGTAATCACCCCAAGATGGAAATTAATGACAAACCTCATTTAGCATTAGGCGAGAAACCCGGGCTGCCAATGAATCACGTCTCACAGCTTTGCTACACAAAGCCAGACGCTTGAGAGTGTGTGTGTGTGTGTGTGTGTGTGTGTGTGTGTGTGTGTGTGTGTGTGTGTGTGTTCTGCATGTGCATTGGGAGTCAGTACGCGTGGGGAGGTGTGTGGGTGCAGGTGTTGACATGCATATGTGTGTGTGGGAGGGTATGTGTGTGTGTAGTCTCGCAAAGCCAGCCCGAACTACAGCAAGTAGTATGGTCTGGAAGCACTCCGCTTAGAGCCGTCTATTCGGGGGGGAAACTGGGCTGGCCTGTTTTTATTTCTTTAAACCAATCACAATCATCTACGGCGGGGCTAACCCCGGGAAGCAGCCAATGAAGACATAGCGTTGTTTGCCGACGCCAGCGCTTAATAGACGCTGGCGGAAGTGGTCAAGCCAGACTAGTGTGTGTGTGGAAAGAGTGTGTGTCTGGTACAGTGTGCTCAAGGGTTGATATGTTAGTCAAGTCTGGGACTGTATACCTGAACCACAGATACCGAAATCTGCTGTAGAGCTGAGAGAAAAGTAAAAGATGCTTATTCATTTTCTTTCTTATTTTCCTGTATTCACCTGATTTGTTTGTTTTCTCTGTACAGCACTTTGGTCAACATTTGTTACTTTCAATGGTTTTTGTGAATAAGTTAATTGAACATTTAATATGAGGCTTAATGATTACTCGGAAAATATGAACAGATCAATTGCTAACACTTTACTCTAACCCCCCCCCTTTCAGCATATATGAATGTTATTAACAACTCATTTAATGTTTATGAACTTATAAATATGGCTTATAAATAGTAGCTTGATAAAAGTAAATTGTCACAGAGTAATAACATTTTATTATAATACCTATTCAATTGTATTCTTCATACTCTAATTACACATTGCTTCATGTCGTGCCCATGACTGTCTGTCTGGACACTCCCATCACGTCTCTATCTGACTCACAAACATCTCTCTACCTGTCTAACCAGTAACCACACACACATCCATTCACCCTCCCCCCCCCACACACACACAGATAAAGATAGAGAGAGAGGCCTCTTTGGCTTTGCTACTGTAGGTTAAGCCTTTCAATCCAAACCTCCCGCTGACTGACTCCTGCTCTGCAATGGTGACTCGACCCCTCACCTGCCTGACTCAAGGCCAGTGGTTTTCTAAGAAACTGCTGCCCTGTTGTAATCAGACTCTGTAATTACTGACATGACTCGTGTTTTCCCGACAAAGGATGTCTGCCTGTCGTCTGGTACTATTTCTACCCTGAGGTTTGCAGCTCCAGGAAGGCTGCGAGCGCTAGACATAATAGAGTCAGAAAACAGACACTCCCAGACACCACAAGGGACCTGCTGGCTAAATCTGACACTGACCTCACAGGAGAGCAGCCGCACAGGCTTAACTCACCACCACATCATAGACATAGCATGGCCACAGAGTCATAACACCCATCTCGCACATCCTACTGCCTATAGCAGGTCTGACTGGGCCAGATGATAAGACATCCCCTCTCTCTCTCGCTCTCACACACACACTGTTAAGAGAGGGAGAGTTTCTCTTGGAGTTTGCGTTGGCCCAGTCCCCTGTGGGAACTGAGTCTTGAGAGGGAGGGGGCTGGGCCAGGGGAGCGGGACCACAGAGGAAGCACTGAGCTGAAGGAATGTATACTTGAAGGCCAAGTACAGCCTCTCCTTTAAGACTCCATTCAAGCATCGCCCTTTTCAACCCGCTATTGTATGATATTTCTTTGAGGCGCTGTAATGAGGGAGCGTTTCAAAGCAAACCTTTAGGCTAAACAGGGTCTAATAGCAGCTGGCCAGGAGTAGAAATGCTTTATTTTTTAATTAGCGCCATGATAATGGCATAGTAATACAGGAATATGCCTCATTCACAGAGAAACACAACACATTGCAAACATGTCAATATAACTATTCTAAGAGCAGAGCGTCTGACCTGCTTGAAGACTAATTTGTCGTTATTGTGCTAACTGGAGCATGATGGTGGATTGAACTGTTATTTCACTGGATCATGGAGCTAATCAGCAATATTTGTTTATTGAACCCTGATGTGGAAATAGTCGTGACCATCGCAGGGCTCCCATTTGTTGGTAGGCAGGTTTAGTTTACCACACATTATTACTTTAACTTGTTTTGCTGGGAGTTAACTTCACTCAATTTTCCACTTGTCCCATCGGGGATATTTGAATGTGGGGGATCTATAGCCAGTCCTTTGGCTGCTGTTTCTTGTCTCCACAGACAGACAGATTGTAGTAATATTCCCATGTTTTTAAGCACATTTTGCACAAGGGGGAAGCTGGTAATAGTAGACAGAATCGAAAACCTTTGAATCTTGGTGCCGCTAAAAAAAACTCTAATGAAATTATCAAGTAATAAAACTTGGGGGCAGCACTCATCAAGCGAGACAGAAATAGACTTCCCAGCTGAACTTCCTCGGGCAACAGTCATACAATACCAACGCATACTGCATGATAGCGTGGCATTAAGAAAAGTGCACAGCAACAAGACACAACAGTTTCCGATTACGGCCTCCTTCTCCCCCTTCTAAACCCCTGAATGTAATCCCCAGATCGCCATGTGCTAAGTGGGGCGCTGTCTCACTCAAGGGCACACCAACTGGCACAGCTCACTCGGGTAACGGCCTTAGTTGGAAGTGAGAGAATACTAGTTTTTTGAAATCTGATCCCTGTAGTTTGGTGTGGATGCTCGCAGGGATGCCTCGAGCTTTCTTTTCAACTCTCACTGCATAAATTGTACGACAGTCCCTTGATTT
The DNA here is from genome assembly GCA_026929865.2 of Hyperoplus lanceolatus. NCBI lineage: Eukaryota > Metazoa > Chordata > Actinopteri > Uranoscopiformes > Ammodytidae > Hyperoplus > Hyperoplus lanceolatus. The sequence goes on along the minus strand of CM049396.1, from coordinate 16,566,427 downwards.
ATATAAAGCCCTGTGGTCACCTCATAACAGCTGGGGGGAAATGACTGGTGGCGGCCCAGAATATCCTGAAACCTCATCCCTGCTCCACGCAGATATACACCACACACTTCCATTTCCCCCCTCGCTAAATCTCATCTTAATTTATCAATTTATTCTATATATGTGTGTACATATATATATACAGTATCTCACAAAAGTGAGTACACCCCTAACATTTCTTCAAATATTTCATTATATCTTTCCATGCGACAACACTGAATAAATGACACTTTGATACAATGTAAAGTAGTCAGTGTACAGCTTGTATAACAGTGTAAAGTTACTGTCCCCTCAAAATAACTCGACACACAGCCATTAATGTCTAAAGTGTTGGCAACAAAAGTGAGTACACCCCTAAGAAAAAATTTCCAAATTGGGCCCAAAGTGTCAATATTTTGTTTTGCCATCATTATTTTCTATCACTGCCTTAACCCTCTTGGGCATGCAGTTCACTAGAGCTTCACAGGTTGCAACTGGAACCCTCTTCTACCCATTCATGACGACATCAAGGAGCTGGTGGATATTAGAGTCCTTGCGCTCCTCCATCTCCCGTTTGAGGATGCCCAAAAGATGCTCAATAGGGTTTAAGACTGGAGACATGCTTGGCCAGTCCATAACCTTTACCCTCAGCTTCTTTAGCAAGCCAGTGGTCATTCGGAGGTGTGTTTGGGGTCGTTATCATGTTGCAGTACTGCCCTGCGGCCCAGTTTATGAAGGGAGGGGATCATGCTCTGCTTCAGTATGTCACAGTACATGTTAGAATTCAATGAACTGTAGATCCCCAGTGCTGGCAGCACTCATGCAGCCCCAGACCATGACACTCCAACCACCATGCTTGACTCTAGGCAAGACACACTTGTCTTTGTACTCCTCACCTGGTTGCCGCTCCACACTCTTAACACCATCTGAACCAAATAAATGTATTTTGGTCTCATCAGACCACAGGACATGGTTGCAGTAATCCATGTCCGTAGTCTGTTTGTCTTCAGCAAACTTTTTGTGGGGTTTCTTGTACATCATCTTTAGAATAGGCTTCCTTCTGGGATGACAGCCATGCAGACCAGTATGATGCAGAGTGCGGCGTATGGTCTGAGCACTGACAGGTTGACCCCCCACCCCTTCAAGCCCTTCAGCAATGCTGGCAGCACTCATACGTCTATTTTCCAAAGCCAACCTCTATGTACGACGCTGACCACGTGCACTCAACCTTCGTAAACTGGGCCGCAGGGTGGTATTGCAACATGATAACGACCCCAAACACACCTCCAAGACGACCAGTGGCTTGCTAAAAAAGCTGAGGGTAAAGGTTATGGCCTGGCCAAGCATGTCTCCAGACCTAAACCCTATTGAGCATCTTTGGGGCATCCTCAAACAGAAGTTGGAGGAGCGCAAGGTCTTTAATACCCACCAGCTCTGTGATGCTGTCATAAATGGGTGGAAGAGGGTTCCAGTTGCAACCTGTGAAGCTCTAGTGAACTACATGCCCAAGAGGGTTAAGGCAGTGATAGAAAATAATGGTGGCCACACAAAATATTTACACTTTGGGCCCGATTTGTACATTTTTTCTAAGGGGTGTACTCACTTTTGTTGCCAGCAGTTTAGACATTAATGGCTGTGTGTCGAGTTATTTTGAGGGGACAGTAAATTTACACTGTTATACAAGCTGTACACTGACTACTTTACATTGTATCAAAGTGTCATTTCTTCAATGTTGTCCCATGGAAAGATATAAAGAAAAATGTGAAGAAATGTGAGGGGTGTACTCACTTTTGTGAGATACTGTATATATGTTGAACTCATCCATGGCGGTATATGGACACAGAAAGAGAGCTGCAGGGCTTGGCATACGGCCGGCATTACAGTTAAGCCCATTGGATTGTCCTAATTGTCTTTGGGATTGAGACTTGATAAGGGTCGAGGCGCAAACAGGACGAGGCGTTCCTAAAGGTGAAAAAAAATCTCACCACGCCTGCACAGTTTGACACATATTGTAGCTTGAAGGCAGAAGAACAGACTATTGTAGCAGTATTCTGCATTTGACAACTATTCATAAAGTGAGCGACAATTCCTAAAAAGCACACATTCAATGTTATTCTGAGTGTAAGGAAACAGGTTTGTTGTAAAGAACGTGAAGCCCCTCTGAGACAAACGTGTTGAGCTTCATAAATAAAAGTGACCCTGCAAAAAAGTGCAATACTGAATTTTAAGCTAATTAAACTTGCTGCACTAGCTTCAAGTCTTAATTCTTAAAATGTTTAACTGGTTAATTCTACCTATTTGCAAATCAAATTGTTTAAGATTTTTCTAAAAATAAGTTAAAAAAGTTTTGCGTTTAGTTTCAAAATATTGACTCCGATTTCTGGAAAATTATTGAAATTATTTATTTATTTTATTTTTGTGATATCATAAAATTAAACTGGATGATATTTTAATATTTAAAGGGCTAAAATAAAGACATGGTGGAGGAACTACAAATACATACAAAACTCACTATAATCTCTTAATGACACGTTTCAATTCAAGTTTTCTGCACCATTAAAAACACTGTTCCTGAATTCCCTGCAGCTGCATTAAAAAGAGATCATCTCTCCACCGAGAAAAAACAAAAAGCAAGATTACTGTACTATTGCATGGCAAGAAATGAATTCCAATTCAGGTCCAAACATGGCAAACCATAAGGACACAAACATGCCCGCTTGCCTTTTCTTACAGTATGTTGACAGTGGAGTCAAAAATCACTCTCTCCCTGGGAGGATGACCTCACAGTACAAAGGGCTCATAAGTTATTTCAACAGACACGGAAACCCTAGACTGAAAGACACGAAACAGATATCACAACGGATTAGGCATTATTAGCATGAGCATGTTTGGTATGGTCGTGAGGGAAAGTTATCTTCGGAAATAAAACGTGCTCTGTGACGGGGGTATTTATACACACACATAGCGCCAAATTCAGCAGATAGCTGTCTGAGCGCCCCTGCTGCACTATTGGAATCAGATAATTCTACATCACACCACATGATCTGAGGGAAGACATAAGGCTGTGTCTGCAAACCAATGAAGGCACAAACGCGCACACGCGCGCGCACACACACACACCCACACACCCACACACACACACCCACACACACACACACACACACACACACACACACACCAGAGACCCTAATCACCCCAGCAACAAACTGTTCCGCCTGCTGCAGTCTGGCAGACAGTACCGCAGCATCCGGTCCCACACCACCAGGCTCAGGGACAGCTTCATCCCACAGGCCATGAGACTGCTGAACTCATCATAATGTCACTTTACCACAGTAGGGGAGAACGGGGTAATTTGTCACACGGGTTGGTTGTCACAATCGTTATATCTCGGAACCAGAAAGCGCTGTCTGTGAAATTTTGGTATGTAAATATCCAGAATTGGGATCAGAGGTCACCTACATAGTCTTCCTTGGAGTTAGACTGCTGAATTTGAGGTGAGAGGACTGTTTGTGTTTTTCATGTAAAATTGAAAATATTTAGCTCCTCAGTATTTTTCTTCTAGGCTTTTACAGAACGGGTTTATAACAAAACACTTGTTACCCATAAAAAGTGTGAAGGGTAAACTATAGTTTAGATTGTGGTTAGCAAGCTAATTAGTTGTCAGATGGTTGTTGGTCTTGATGCTAGCAAAAAATTCAAGTTGGGGTTGGTCGTCACATTTTTGGGAGGGTTGGTTTTCACAAGTTATCCAAAGGCTACAGCCAGAAAAGGAACCCAATAACGAAATAAATTGTCAAGCTGTATCCTCTCTGACACCCCAGAGAAGGATAGAATAGAGCAGGAAAAGGCAGCTAGCATGCAAAGGAAAAAAGGGCAACAAATTCAAAACAACCCAGTGCATCCCAAACTAGACCAGCTGCCAAGGCTACAGTAAGTTATATAGGCCTATTTGTCAACTTGACAATGCAATTGCATTTTCAAATTTAGTTCTAATTCCTTTCCTTCTTTTCAAGATTATTCCCATTAAGATATCATTGTGACAAACAACCCCATAGTGTATGACAACCGACCCCTTGATGGGGTTGATTGTCACAATGTGTCTTTGATGATTAATTTCTTCTTTATTACAATAAGATTTCAAGATTTCAAGCCAACACTTTAAGCTTCAATGTAATGTAGGAATGACTATCGAAAGATGTTGATGAGCAATTCTCAGTAGAGTAAAAAGTGTGCCTACTTACCTGGTTCTGCCCTATATATTCTATTCTATTCTATTCTAATTTTTTACTTTTCACCGTTATGTCTTTGATTCTCCTTTTCCACTTGAGTTATTTTCTTTATACATTTCCTAGAGCTTTTTTAGAGAGCCGGAGTAATAAAAATGTCACGACTGGCTCAGTAATTGCTGTGTGTGTATTTCTAATAAAGGAATTTTGAACTTTGAAAACACTCTCTTGCACACTCACAAGGACATACCAAACACACACACACATACACACAGACACACACAGACACAGACAGACACACACACACACACACACACACACACACACACACACACACACACACACACACACACACACACACACACACACACACACACACACACAATGCCGTTATGCTTCTTTTCACATTTAGCACACTTATAATGTAGGAGCAGCTGCAGTGCTAACCAGGCCGGAGGGGATGAAGGTTAACGAGAAAGACAGAGAAAGAGAGAAAGAGCAAAGCCAGACTCTTGCTAACCTACGTTTATGGAATTTAATTTGGTACCTCCTGAAGGGTAAAATGAATACTTACTCAAAATGTATTCATGCAACTTTTAGGAACATCATGAATAAAAAAAACAGCCTCTGTGAATTTGTTAGAAAATTAGATTTATCAGCAAATGACTACTTTGGTCAGATGTGAGTAAAAAACATCACACTGATGTGAAACAAGTGAACAAATAAAATACTTAATCATGTAAATATTACTGATATTCTCTTCTGTGCCGCCTCCATTCAACAGTATTCATGGTTTAAAGAAAGAGATTGTGCGATCTTGAATTATGTCTAAGGAAAGCAATGAGAAAGTCTTTCTCGAGGCAAATACAGTGGTTTCCAAATAGGATGAGCGAGAATAATTCCCACACCTCAACATTCATAATGCATTGCGGCTGTTTTCACCGTTTTTCAAAAATCACGAACATTGAATCAAAACAGAGCTGAGTTGCAGCAGCACATTTGACAGCATTTCTGTGACTGTATCCTCACTTTCATACACGTGTAGCATGCCTTCACAGAACTTGATCTCTGTTGTGCAGTAGTGCTGCCAATGCCATCTTTGCAATTCAATATAATCCCTTGGTTATATCGAGATCTCTCTGCCTATCTTAACGGTCTATAATTTACCTTCACTTGTCAATTCATAATATATATATATATATATATATATATATATATATATATATATATAGTTCACATATTTTAAAATGCTTCATGATATTTTATCATTGAAAGTTGTAATAAAAACAGGTAAATGACATCCCAACAGTTTTCACGACCATTTCACAACAGAGAGAAACGTTTTCCGGTGTAAGAAAATATGCATTTCCCTGAATTTCATGCCAATTGTCAAGATACAGCGACCACAAAATATCTGGATGTATAAGGCAATAAATGATTATAGTTTATTCAGAATAGACAGGACCACACGGGGTGGGGGAGTGGCTGTCTATGTTAAATCACATTATTCTGTATCATTACTACATGCTGTCTCTGTTCGAAGCTGCTTTGAATTTATTGCTTTGGAATTGTCTTTATCGTCCAATGATTGTGTTATTGTAATTGGTGTGTACAGGCCCCCTTCAGCGGTAACTAGCTCCTTCAGTGAGCTAGCACATTTAATCTCTCCATATGTAAACAGAGAGGTCATTATGATGGGTGATTTTAACATTGACTGGCTTTCTGGTGCCTCTGAACCTTTTAAAGAAATCTGTAGCAACCTAAATCTTACACAAATAATAACTGAGCCCACAAGACCTAATCTAAAAAACCCAGCAAAATCAACTTTGATCGATTTAATATTATCAAATCAAAGCAATAAAATAGTTTCTGCTGGTGTCTTTGAGCTTGGAATCAGTGATCACTGCCCGGTGGCCTGTATCAGAAGTATTCATCTTAAAAAATCTCAACCCAAAATCATTATTAAGCGTAATTTTAAAGGTTTTAATGAGCAAGCATTTTTAAAGGAACTCTATCAAAGTGACATTCATCTCACAAGTGAAATATCTGATATGGAATGGGCCTTAGAATTTTTCACCAATACTTTCTCCTCCATTTTGAACAAGCATGCACCCCTTAAAAAGCACAGAGTAAAACATAGATCAAACCCCTGGTTCACAAATGAATTGTCCGATGTATTTGCAGAGAGAAATAAAGCATGGTCCCTAGCTAGACGCTCTGAAATAGGTGCATATCCATGGTTAGGAAAGCTAAATCAGATTACTACCTCAAACTAATTTCCAACTGCTACTCCAACCCTGCACTATTTTGGAAGGCTGTGAATTATAACAAAAATAATTCTAGCACTGTTCCCAGTCAGTTAAAAATAAATGATCAGACTTTAAACGATCAGAAAGAAATTGGTTTAGCTTTCAATAAACACTTTATAGCTGCTGGTAAACTCTTTCACAATGGAGTATCTACGCCTTCCACCACCAGAAATAGAAATAGCATACCACCTGTCTCTAAAACTCCTCTTTTCAGCCTTGTTCAAGTTCCAACAAGTATTGTTGTAGATGCGCTTCTTGCCATCAACCCCAGGTACATGGGAGAGGACAATTTGGACCCATTTTCAATAAATCTCTCTGCACTTATCATATCAAAACAAATAACCCATATTTTTAATCTTTCCATCTCCTCTGGTATTGTTCCTTAAGTCTGGAAAAAAGCTCACGTCATTCCATTATATAAAGAGGGTGACAAAAGTGATCTCAATAATTACAGGCCAATTTCCAAACTCCCATATCTGACAAAAATTCTAGAATCAGTCATTAATACTCAGTTGAAAACCTTTTTATCCAGTGCTTCCATTTTGAGTCCATTTCAATCTGGTTTTAGGGCAGGCCACAGTACCGTATCTGCTGTCACTTTGGTCTTAGACAACATTGTTACAGCTATCGATAAAAAAATGCACTGTGCAGCACTTTTTGTTGATCTGTCAAAAGCTTTTAATACTTTAGATCACAATTTGCTTTTAGAGAGGCTGCATGAAATTGGTTTTGATTATTCTACATGTAGCTGGTTTAGGGACTATCTCTCTGATAGACAGCAGTCAGTAAAACTGGGAAGCTACCAAACTGAGTTTTTAACAGTTACAAATGGTGTTCCGCAGGGCTCAATTTTAGGTCCAGTCCTATTCACAATTTACATCAATAACATTGTTTCATCACTACAAAACTGCCATGCCCATTTGTATGCGGACAACACTGTACTGTATTGCATTTCTGATTCAGTGCAACAATCTGTTCAGAACCTACAGAGCTCTTTTAACACCCTGCAGAACTGTCTAGTGGATCTCAGGCTTGTCCTTAATACAGAAAAAACAAAATATATGTGTTTTTCCAGAGCAAGAATTACACGTTTTAATGATCTTATTATTCACACAAATAATGGATCTCATATTGAAAGAGTCACTGAATATATATATATATATATATATATATATATATATATATATATATATATATATATATATATATATATACAGTCCCCTCCATAAGTATCGGAACAGTGAGGCCAATTCCTTTATTTTTGCTGTAGACTGGAAACATTTGGGTTTGACACCAAAATGTGAATATGAGACAATAGATCAACATTTCAGCTTTAATTTCCAGGTATTCACATCTGGATCTGATACACAACTGAGAAGATAGCATTATTTATAAAGGAACACCACATTTGTAGGAGTGCAAAAGTATTGGAACAGATAGACTTAAAATAAATGTAAGTGAATACAACCTAATATTTTGTTGCAAATCCTTCACTTGCAATAACTGCATCAAGCCTGTGACCTATTGACATCACAAAACTTTTGCATTCTTCTTTTGTGAAGCATTTCCAGGCTTTCACCGCAGCCTCATTCTGTTGATGTTTGTTTACTCTCTTCAGTCTCCTCTTTAGCAGGTAAAATGCATGCTCTATAGGGTTTAAGTCTGGAGATTGACTTGGCCAGTCTAAAACCTTCCATTTCTTGACCCTGATTAACTCCTTTATTGTTTTTGCAGTGTGTTTTGGGTCATTATCTTGCTGCATGATGAAGGATCTTCCAATCAGTGTGGTTGCATCTTTCTTAAAATTGGCAGAAACATTTTTTGTGTAAACTTCTGAGTTCATTTAGTGTTGCCATCATGTGTTACATCATCAATGAAGATTAATTAGCCCAGCCGAGAATAATTCATGCAAGCCCAAGCCATGACAGTGCCTCCACCGTGTTTTACAGATGAGCTTGTATGCTTGGGATCATGAGCAGATCCTTTCTTTCTCCAAACTTTAGCCTTTCCATCACTTTGGTAAAGGTGCATATTGACAACAACACAGTAACACATGATGGCAACAGCAAAATGAACTCAGAAGTCTACAGAAACATTATGTCTGCCAATTTAAAGAAAGATGCAACCAAACTGATTGGAAGATCCTCCATCATGCAGCAAGATAATGATCCGAAAAAAACTGCAAAAACAACAAAGGAGTTCATCAGGGGCAAGCAATGGAAAGTTTCAGACTGGCCAAGTCAATCTCCAGACTTAAATCCTATAGAGCATGCATTGTACCTGCTAAAGAGGAGACCAAAGGGTGTAACCCCCCAAAACAAACAGCAACTGAATGAGGCTGCGGTGAAAGCCTGGAAAAGCATCACAAAAGAAGAATGCAAAAGTTTTGTGATGTCAATGGGTCACAGGCTTGATGCAGTTATTGCAAGCGAAGGATTTGCAACAAAATGTTAAGTCTTATTCACTTTAATTTATTTTAAGTCTATCTGTTCCAATACTTTTGCTCTCCTACAAATGTGGTGTTCCTTAACAAACAATGTTATCTTCTCAGTTGTGTATCAGATCCAGATGTAAATACCTGGAAATAAAAGCTTAAATGTTGATCTATTGTCTCATATTCATATTTTGGTGTCAAACCCAAATGTTTCCAGTCTACAGCAAAAATAAAGGAATTAGCCTCACTGTTCCGATACTTATGGAGGGGACTGTATATATATTGGCATCTGGATAGATGAAAAACTCTCTTTTACATTTCACATAAAAAATCTTGTCTGTCGTCTGTGACAAAAGATTGGATATTTTTATAGGAATAAAGCCACCTTCCCGCGTTGTTCAGTAGGAAAAGGATTATTGAGGCAGTTTTTATGTCTGTCCTTGATTACGGTGATGTGGTTTATCGGCATGCATCTCGTTCATGCCTTAAACTCCTAGACTCTGTATTTCACTCTGCTTTGAGATTCATTACAGGAGATGCTTATGATACACACCATTGTGTTTTATATGAAAAGGTTGGGTGGTCCTCCCTTAAGGAGAGACGTGATGCACATTGGCATATTTTTATATATAAAGCTCTGACTGGAAAGCTACCACTCTATTTGACAGAAATGCTGCTTATTTCAGATGGGCTTTATCAAACCCGCTCAACTGACATGCTCATGTTATATGTTCCCTATGCCCGGTCTGAGCTTGGTAAAACCGCTTTTAGCCATAGTGCCCCTGACTCCTGGAACAGCCTACAACATACAATTAAAATAAATACACTCATATCTGTTAACCAATTTAAAATTATTAATTTGAATCAGCCCCTCTACACTTGTAACTGTTTTAATTAGGCTATTGTCTCTTTCATTCAATTGATCTGAATGTTTTAAATTGTTGTTGTCTGTGTGTGTGTGTGTGTGTAAACTTGTTATGTATTCTCATTGTATATTGTGTATCTGTACAAACTCGACGTCATTGTAAAAGAGGGTCACCCCTCAATTGATCTTTCGAGGTTAAATAAAGGAAAATGAAAATGAAATGAAATAAGGATTTATTTTAAAGGGTCATTCAAGCTGCCTTGTTTTACACACACATACAGTTAGGGATGTGCGCAAGAAAGATTCAAATAGAACCATCAAAATTAAAGCTGCAAGGGGCTGAGAAATAACCTGACTTTTGAGTGTGGAGCAGATTAAAAAGAAAACACTAAATCCTTCATTTCCCAAGATACAAATCGCCAGAAATTTTTCATTGGATCCTCCCTAAAACTCGCGCAGCTTTCAAACTCTATGTCCCTGCTTTATAATGCTGCTTTTCTATCAAATATTTAAGTCTCATCATCTGGGTTCTTTTTTTGCAGACTTTCGAGAAAACACACCACACAACTCTTTCCACGGGCTGGAAAAAACATTCTCCATGATGAGTAAATCCTCATCCTTCAGACTGAAAAACCTTGGTCTGTCAGTGATAAGCACAAATCTCTGCCTGTAGTACGCAGGGAAGTGCGCATGCCGACGTTCTCCACGTTAGCACACTCCCTTTCTTCTGCTCTACAACAAGACAGCAAGTCCAGTGTCTGGCAGGCTGGCTGGCTGGCTGGGTTTTAATCCTGCAGATTAATACTAATGCCACGGGAAAAGAAGGCACAAAGACGATTAAAATGTCACCAGATAACCTCTCCACAACCCAAACAGTATATAGAGCTCCAAATACACAGACCATTATATCACTGGCAGTACCTGGTACTGGATGACTCCTCTGCACTTCCCTCAAGGGCAGAGGCAGTGAAGAGGTCAGGGCAGGAGGAGGCCTGGGTGAATGATGGAGGGGAGGCAGAGCAACTGGACTGCTAGTGCCTAATTACACTCAACTTGTTATTGAGTAAAGATAAGCAATACCTTCCTATCAGTCTTTATACATTTATCTAATTTATTTCCTAAATATTTAATCTATATCCCTATATATACCTCCTCTATATCTGAAGGTAATGAGACCATTAAATTATTTTCACAAACACATGTGTTTTTTAAGATATTATTTTGGCATTTTTATGCTTTATTGATAGTGTAGAGACAGAGTTGAAATGGGGCAGAGAGGGGAGTGACATGCAGAGAACGACCGGGGGCTGGAATTGAACCCAGGTCTGCTGCTGGTCGAGGCCCATGGGGGGGACGCCCTACCAACTGAGCTAAGGGCGCCCCCACACATGTGTTTCTTACAGGGGGATTTATCCGGCCACTATTTTGCTGTCTTCATACACTTTCATTATCGAGACTAGAGCTTCAAATCAGTCAGCTACAGCAGCCTGAAATTCATTTTCCTGATTAATCAATCAGGATATGCAGATTTGCTAAAGCCAGAAGAATCATCATCAAATTGCTTTATGTCCTATGAGTCCAAAATAAATCCCATTAATAAACTATTAAAGACAGGGGGAAAAAATTACCTTTGACTTTGACCAATTATCAAAATGGTTTACGATATTCTTTTCTAATTGACTCCCCTTCATCTGTTTCTAGTTCTTGAGCAATATTAATAATATACAAAATACTCTAAGCAAACCTGGTGCTTCAACTCATTTCATTTGAGCAACAATAACCACCACCAGCACAGTAACACACAGCTAATTTCAGCATTAAACAAATCAGTAACAACCGTGTAACCAATGAGCCATCGAGGGACGGAGGGGTGGACACTTTTTTTTTTAAATGGTAAAGCAGCTCACCAGTCAGCTGAGCTGCTGCGGTCTGGCTGCACACGGTAAGTTGAGCCACAAGACCACATGCCCCCCCCCAGCCAGCAGAGAGGAGGACAGGTGGCAGGTTTATTTGGAAAGATGAAAATGGGATGAATACCAGAGGTTAAGAGGTGTGAAGGGGACAGGACGGGGGCATAGGGGGGATTTAGGGGAAGAGGCCATAAAAGCTGTGAGAGGGAGAGGTGAAGTTAGGGTCACTGCTCGCTCAGGGTCCCATGTGTGATGTCATTTCACCAACACAGTATACTTTCTGAGAACCGCTTGGGAGCTAATTGGTTTAACCGAGGTAATATATCCTGTTGAAACGTATAGATATATACCACTCTGATCATTCTGTTTTTAAATGCTGCCTTCATGGTCACCAGGTTGGAAAACCTAAATCTGTGCCTCCACCACTGTTGTTGCCAACACCAATGCAAACAGTGAAATTATTATTCAAATGAAGGCTATACAGAACCCTATTGTCGCTTTTGAAGATGTTTTCTTTTGTTTAATTAGCTTTGAACTTCAAGTTTTGCTTATGAGCATAAAATCCTAGAATTAGTTTTTGAATACTGCACTACAACGTATTGTGAGAGGTATTTTTCTAATGCTAAAACACACATGCAGAGAGTTGCACTATTTAAAAAGACAAATTTCAATGTAGCCATTGACTAATGAAGTAACTTAACTTAAACAGTAAGAATAATAGGACCTCATTTTAAAGATCAATAGGGAGCCTTGAGTTAACTGAGGAGAATTAGCTCCAGGCAAAAAAAATATACAAAAAGCCAGTGGGTTTTCTAAGTGTTCAACCAATTAACTCAAAACTGCACCAGGAGTCATTGCCAGTGAAAATGTTCTCCTCTCAGGGCAGAACAGAACAGGAATCTGACTCAAATGAGGGCCTCACACTTAGAGTATGTGTGTACAGTAACATTTGACAGAGATCAAATAGCATTTCACTTGTTTCCACTTGTTCAAGGAATTGTCTGTGAGGAAAATAGGGGATAAAACACCCACAACATCCGTTCCTAATATCACAAATCATCCTTAAACACTGGTTTTGTTTCCCTCCTCCGTTCATAGGGAAACATATCTGCTTACAGAAGTAATTAGGTGAGAGTGCTCGAGCCTCGCAGTTTCCATAAAATTAATACGAGGGCTCCAAAATGGAGGGCTGAGAGGGGCGGGTGGTGGACCGCAGCACCTCATGAATTCTGCAATTTGCCGTCTGTTTCTTGACTCTGAAAAATTCTTGGAAATGTCTTTTCCTGGATGATTTTATTGCACAAGGGCCTGTGTTTTTCTCCATGGCAACCACATAACAGTAGAGCCCAACTAAGCTCTGACTCAACAAACAGAACTCCACAAAATACCAATTTCAGCGCCAGGGTTTTCCCCCCCTCGCCCAGCTTTCCCTGCAAGAAACCCTGCCCGAGACGGCTTTAAAACAGAGGCCGAATGATCGCACTGACCATGAATGAAGACACATGCTGGGATTAATCAGGGTGCATATGTGACACGATACAGAAGATATGCAAAGGAAAACCTGACGAGCCTCAGGTGCTGCAATGGGCTCAGGCTTTTTGGCCACAGCCATGACAAGCTCAGTACAGTAGGACAGGCAGCAGCTGGGTACTGTTAACCTAGAGGAGAGTTCGCTTAAAGCAACAGCAGGTTCGGAACAAATACAGCGGACGGAGAATTACGTAAAAGTCTGTCTCTCTCTCTCTCTTGGTGGGCTGAGCTGGAAGGACGCAGGCGCTTTGGGGCCCTAATGTAACCGCTAAAGGGGAAGAGGCAGGCCAGGGATTAGTGTTGCAGGCAGGCACATGCTCTAGAGGAGGGCATGATGTGTATAACTATGTAATCTCCATGGCCATCCCCAGCAAATCTCTGAGACCTGCAGGCTGGACAAATATTACAGGCTGGGGACATATTACACAGAGAGTAATGCAAGAAACGCAAGCTAGCTTGTGTCACTAACTAGATTAAAGCTCTGGAGAAGCTGTCGAGAACCTGTCTTTATATTCCAGTGGCAGGTCTTTTTAATTCCGAGCCGTCATTTACTGTAAAGACAAAGGGGAGTTATGTGAAGGAGACTGAAGGAGTCGCTGTCTTCCCACCACCTGTCCTTGAATCATACCAACACTTAGCACGCCAGGAGAGGATTTAGTTGGCTTTCTTTGGTGAACTGTCAACCTTCTTGTCTTGACTGGTTAAGGCCATTCATGAGAAAAACAGGACATGTCTGCTAAACTGTAACTCAAGACAACAGCATGAGCTCGGACCACAGTTTCAGCTGCTGTGGAGCAGCTGTAGGGCTGTTATCGTGTGAGCGGTTGCTCTCCGTCTTACGAGGCTTTCAGAGGCTTCACCCTTGCAAAAACACAGAATCAAACACAATTATGCTTTATTTGTTGCATATAAGGTCACTGCAAAGGGGCATGGGAGGCTGCCAACTTTTTCTCTCGGCCTCTCCCCGTCCATCTCGTAGTGAGCACAGAGGAGTATGCCGCAGGGAGGGGAGGCCCTGCACAGGAACTCAATAATAACTTTCAGCAGTCTAGCCAGGAGGCTGGAAGCCCAGACTGTGGCTGTTCCCTCCTGTCCTCGTTCCTCCCTCCGCACAGCCCTACGCTCCTCCCCTCCCTCCCCCCTCTTCGTTCTGCTGGCCTGTGTCTGCTCCACAGGACTGATGCATTCTGCAGACAGGCCAGCACTCTTAAAGAGACACAGGCCACATTTTTATTCCCTGAATCACTGCAGTGGACGGAACCACTAAAGCGAGAGCAAGAGACCCTCATTTCCAGCCTCTCCATCATGGGCCTGTGCTTTATTTCACACCTTTTCTTAAGGCTCAAGGCTACTCTGACATGACGCAAAATATGAGCAGACCAAAATACAATGTTGAGAATGTCTCAGTTCATCTCTGGCTGGATTGGTTCACTGTTGCGGCATTTGACGGCACCTTTTGATGCTTTCTTTAAAGTTTGTCAGCTTCGATCAGTGTTCTTGGCAATGGATACAGATTTAATAACATTGTCATGATAATGTTTGGAGACACTCTAATAAACTTCATAAAAAGGGCACTCCCATAACTGAGGTTGCCGCTATATAAATTGCCTCCAGGGTTACACTAGATGATGATCTAATGATCTAATCTTTGGAGCTCTATAAGACCAACATCGGATCAGTTTTCATTCAGTGTTGGTTTTAGTTGTATCGCTCAACCTGCAATATGGAGTCAGAAGGTTGACTGATAAATCAACTCCATAATGTAGTGAGAAAACCAGCCACAGCGTGAATCAGATCTTCGCCATTTTACACATTTTTGTGAGTGAAAATCCATAGTTTACACATTCTTTTCCACCTATTTCACAAGTCGAACACAGGCGTGAGCCCCCTAAACTGCGTGGGACCGTGCAGAACCATGTCAAGCTCTATACCACAGCAAGGAAACGATTAAAAATGTATTGGAGTTGAGTGACACAGAAACCTACATGGGCGTGCCTGCCAAACACGCTCTCATTCTTTTGCTGTCAGCACTTTTCCTCTCTTCATATACAAACTGTGTGCGAAGCGGCCGGGGGGTCTGAAGACCCAACCCCAGACTGCCGAGAGATATAGGTCAATATAACTCATTTATATAACAAACACATTGACTCTAACTCTTAAGGAGAGGGTCCACATTATACCACAAATATATCCACATACACGGACATGAAAGCTCCATAACCGTCAATTACCTAAACATCTTGAAGGGGCTACAGGGTTAACACAATTTCAGCTGCAGCATAACAAAAGATGAAATCTCTATGGGAGGTATCAGTGCCAGACTCAGCAAAGCAACACAGAGCCCAGTGCAATGATAACCCCATTCTGGAAAACCTATAAGGCTGAGCATCCAGCCCCTCAGATGGACAAGACAGCTCCAGCTCAGGCTCTTAAAACTGGGAAAGAAACCTTCCAGTAGAACATAACTGAGACTCTCAGGAGTGTCTTCATCCCTGAAATCTCCAGGGGACTCTCGCTGACCTTAAACCTCAGTATTTCAATGGCCTAACAACGTTATTATTCCCATTTAAGTCAGATGTGCAAACAAAATAAAGCCACCACCTGACTTTAAGGCGTTTTTTTTTACACAAAGAGAGCAAAGAGTGAGCCTGGATCTGTGACCCTACAAAACCATTTACTGTTTGTTACTCTGTCTCTGTGGTGTGCAGGTTGCTTGGGAGAAGGTGACGCATACCCAAACAACACCAAGCCATTGAATCACCAGTGTTCACGCAGCCACATAATTCTGCACCATCTGTTGGACTCAAGGCGGATTTTCTACAAAGCATAACAAGCTGACGGCAACGCAACAACTAAAAAGGGACACAAGACCACTGAGTCTACTGAAACACTGGAAATACCGAAAGCTCATTAAATGACAACAAAGATCTCCGAGCCCAGAATATGTCTTTATTCGCGGCAGTGTTAACAGCTTCACGGTGACGTCCTCTCCTTTGCCCTCGAACTCTGAACCAACCGTCACCTCCTTCACCTTACAAGGCAGATGCAGGATGAAAAAGAAGGCAATGAACTTCTGACCTGTCATTCAGACGGCAGAGGAAGCTTTGCAGCTCGGGGGGCAACCAGAGTCCACCATCCACTCTGTCTCTTCTCCCTTCAATGTCTCACCCTACAATCCCATAAACCCCCACTAAAAACCTCTTGCTCCCCCTTTTATGGCTTCCAGATGGTTGACAGGGCCTCCTTGCCTCTGGACTTGCCTCTCCAGTCTAGTAAAACCAGTTGACCTCTGCAACATAAAAACTGCTATTTATGAAAAGTCCCGGAACAAAACACACAAACATCCTGCCACTGAAACAATCAAATGCCATCTCATCTCCCAAAGAGCCCATTTACAAGATGAGAGCAGAGACACCAATAGAGGTGTACCCCTGTACAAGGGAGTGTGCTGTCGAGGTCCAGATGTAGCAACTACACCCAGGTTGAAAAAAAAAATCGTATTAATTTCTGTCTTTTTTTATTTGCGTGCCGTGGGTGTTAGCGCAGGACTACATTTCAATGCCTAACTTTCTCCCTGAGAAACAGAGAAGCAAAACAAACAGAGCAGTCTGCATTCAGGTCGAAGCTGAACCGCAGAACCACAGTCTGGCCTGCGGTTCACAACATACTGTTCCAGCACTGACTTCACCTAAAACAAACACTCTCAAGACCCGTCCACCTCAGCCAGCAGGCGAGGAATCTGAGAGAGGGTTTAGATTTGAACTCCATTAACAGATCTCCGTCCCCTTCTCTCTCACACTACTTTCTTCAGCTCCCTCTCTGACCGATGTTTTTCACAGAGTGCATGCCAAACACAAATCTTTTCACCCACTTGTCACTTGTGTAGGAGTTGTTCCCTTTGACGGCATGTTCGGACTGAGTCCAAGGTTTGTGAGCGTGCAATGTCGGGTGGTAAAGACAGGTTAAAAGGCCAAAGATCGCTGCGTTTTAAATGAGCAGCCCAATTAATGGCTTTTCTTTTACTGCAAATCAATTTAAGTGATTATCTGCTCTTCCAATAACAACTTTCTTCCCCCTTCTGCTCACCTCATACGAACCTCCTTTTTTTTCTTCTTCCTTTATTTGTCCTACCGGTTGGAATCTACCATTTATTTCCTGCAATTCAACCTGACCTCCAGGCAACCCCGGGCATGGCTGCCTAAGCCATTAAGGTAGCTGTGACTGGGGGTTATTAGTGTGATAAAAGTTTACTGTTCCTCCGGTCACTCTGCAAGGCTGCTGTTTAGCGCCTCTGAGGAGCAAGTCTATGGGACCTTTCACACAGCAGATTGGCCAAGAGGGCATTTGGTCAGTAGGCCAGTGCACGAAAAACACCCAAGAGTGAAATATTTAAGTCAGATCAGCCACACTGGGATAAAGGACACCAAACCGAATGTAAGAAGCACTCTGCAATCCAGCCTACATTTAAATCAGGAGAATAAATCAAACTGGAGCATCCCGTGTGTTGGCTTTTGTGGAAATATGGAGACAAGAGGGCTTAGGGGGGTGGTGGTTGTCTGCGCTATGTTTTTTCCTGTGCGGCAGAAGTTGTGGGCAGCCAAGCTAACTGCAGCCTCAGCACTTCTCTACATATTCTCCAGTTTCAAGCCAAGAGAGAGAACAAAGGCAGAGAGCTAAGCTGCTGCAGAGGTAATGAGGACAGAGGCATGCAGCACAGGAGTGTGTGCCCTCAATAACGAGTGCTGCTGCAGTCTATGATGGAGTCCTGTTGGACAGCAGGAATAAAAATCCATGCAGCATCTGCTACAGCAGCCACTCTGCCTGTAGTCTACCCACAGACAGTAACTGACTGCAACCCACCCCTTTTTACACTGCAGCTCTGTCTACCACAAAATGGAAACCACAGTGTGTGGACTGGAATTTGCTTGGAGACACATTGAGATCCATATAGCGAAACAGTAAATCTCCAATAACACAGTTTATTGCATTCAGACGCTTCAGCAATAAATTATCTGAGTGGTGCAATGATTCTAAATGTTCAAGTCAGTTAAAATATCATTAACAAAGAAAATAATGGTAGATGGCTAAAGGAATACATTTCAGTGTCACCAAAAAAAGTATTCAAGATGACAACAATTCATTCCCCACAGAGCAGATACTTATAATGCACTGTCAAGAAATCAAGTAAAATGTGTCAGATCAGCGGGGTTCTCACAAATGACACAAGTTTGTTTTTCTGCGAATGACGAGCACTGTGAGCTGTGGTGTGAAGTATCTCATGGTGAATGTCGCAGCAGGGAGCAGAATTGAGGAAATCCACCCAGTGTTGCTTAAGGAGAATCCCAATTAAACTTGTGTATGTCACGCCCTTTATCCAGACAGAGTGTCTGCCAAAGTCTATGCCCAAACTCTCTAGCTCACCATTTGGAATCAATAATGTGATTAAGAGGGGAAAAGAGAGTGAAGGGAGGAATTTTACAGCAAAAAATAAAACTTGGAGCGGACGTAGAAAAAGCTCCAAAGGGAGAAACATGTCTTTCAAGAGTTCGCTATATACCTTATATCCTTTTGTAAGCCCAAACAATGCTGGGTGGTAAAAGCGCCATGACATGTTCAGCTCTGCTTTGCTGCTGCATTTCATCAAATAAGAAAATGTGTAAACATCCTAGCATGTTTAAAATAAGTGACTAATTATAATAGTAATGTATCTAACCGGTAGATATATGTTTTCCAATATAATTGACCCAAAATGTATTTTATTTTGAAGTCAGAGTCAGAGGCAATCTACAGAGAGGCTGTTTTGGCAGCTCTTGGCTGTAACTGTGTCAGTGCTGGTCCATGCCAGCCCCACCCCATTAAGGCCGAACCCTGCACATCATGTGTTTCCACTTTACCGATAGGGTGGAAATGACCTCAACGCAGTAAAAGATGACAGGGGTGCTAGCGCTGTTCACCAGATGTGAGCAGAGAGAGAGAGAGAGAGAGTGAGCGAGAGAGAGAGAGAGAGAGAGGAGGAGCAGGAAGGGGAGAGAAAACCATTCGCCTGAAGAATTTACTGCAAACCCCTGAGGAACCCTGTGATTGAGGGTTCAGATGGAGCTCCAGAGGTTCCTGGTGTATGTCAGCTGCACATACCCTCCTGGCCTGAGCAGACACAAAAGTGCACGCAAACACACACACACACACACACACACACACACACACACACACACACACACACACACACACACACACACACACACACACACACACACACACACACACACAGGGTCATGCGTGCACTCATACACACTTACATCCAAAAAACTGTCATTCCACTGCACCTGCTAGCAACACAAAAGCCACTTCCTCCCACTGTGTCCGGCCAAGCCCATTTATCCCATTTAGTACAGCCTGCACCACAACAAAGGCAGAGAAATTAGGGAGCTGCGTTGATGATAGGGCGACTAATCTCTTTGGAGGGACTCATTATATGAGCAGCCTGTACAGTTCAGGAGCTGAAAAGGGTGAATTAAATATGGACATGCAGAGATGGGTGTCTTTGTGGGAGATGACTGCACCAACAATTCTTTGCTATACTGGAATAATTCATACATTCCATATGGGACAGATGCCCTGACCAGACTATCATATTTGCATTTCAGTGAAAACATTGAATTGACACAAGGTCACAAGTGAATTGATTATCTCCAAAATATCTGTTGGTATTGTGTTTTAGTTGTTTAGTTGAAAACTGTCATGTTATCTTCATGTTTGTACTGTCTTGTGGAAGGGGTCTCGTCTGATCATTAAAGGCCACTTGACCTAGCACTTGCTCCTTAGCGGTTGATAAAGCTGTTTGCGCCACAAGAAGAGGTGGTTAGTTTGTTTATGATGATAATCTGAAAAGCAGCTTGACGGTTATGAAGATGATGTGTGTATTAGCTGCCCCCTTGATGCTAGCCACACACTGCTTAAGACACAAGGCTTATAACAGTCCCCTCATTATAGGATAAAGGTTGGGCCTGCTCTATTTTGAGCCATGGCCGTCTGTGTCTGCACTTGTCGACTGGCTGGAAATAAAGCCAGAGGGTTGTCAACGCCACAAACACAAGGGAGGCAGGCAGCCCTGCTGGGCAACTGTCACAGCAAGCACAGTGCGAGGCAACCCTGCAACTGTTAGACACCTGCAGAAAAAGGGGGATAAGTGGGTGGGAGGGAGAAGTGTGCTCAGCATGTGAGTAACTGTGGCCCATCTGTACGCCTGTCTTTATGAATGTAGAACCCGCTATACTGACGCATAGAGAAAGGGCAGAATTTTACAGCAAGGTGGGGCAGGCGGCTAACAAAATAGCGAGGAATTTTTAGAGATACAGCACATTCTCTTTTTCGATGAGGTAATAAACAATACTAACAAAGAGTCAAAGAGTGTAAAATGTCCACCTGACCAGATGATGCTATGGCAAAGAGTGACCATGACAGATCCTGGGCGGACTGTAATACAGAATAGATAACTGTCCCCCCCCATCACCGCAATAGAGTCTGCTAGGACAGCTGTGCTGAATTCATTTGATACGGGTGCCTGCTGACAATGCTGCACTGCTCTGTCTCTGCAGGGAAGCATGTGGAGCTGGTTTGAAGAGTACAAAGGGGCTTGCTGCTTTTCAACAATGCTGAATAATTGTTCTGCCCATACAACACAAAGCTCTGACCCCTACGAAAACTAAGCAAAGACAAAAATAAACCATATTGGAAGGTGGGCTCGTATCACTAAAGTACGTGCAGTATGTCAGAGAAAAGGCACACAGTCCGATTTTGAGATGCAATGTCCTGGCGGCACAGATTCAGTACATGAGATGATTGGCACACAGCAACAACAGGGAGAGCCCACTCATTTGCTCATTTAGCGGCCTCTTGAAATGAGCTATCTATCTATCTATCTATCTATCTATCTATCTATCTATCTATCTATCTATCTATCTATCTATCTATCTATCTATCTATCTATCTATCTATCTATCTATCTGTCTGTCTGTCTGTCTGTCTGTCTGTCTGTCTGTCTGTCTGTCTGTCTGTCTGTCTGTCTGTCTGTCTGTCTGTCTGTCTGTCTGTCTGTCTGTCTGTCTATCTATCTATCTATCCATCTATATACTGTATCTATCTATCTATCATCTCTCAAAAAACGAGTCAATTAGCCCTGACAGTCCCTGCAACAGTCCAGTGATACGTGTGGTGTATGTAGGCCAGTCTGAATACAGACTGATACAGCAAGTGCTGCTCACTACAGTGGAGGTGGAGATCTAAGTATAATGCAGTGCGTGGGGGAGTACAGTAGGAGATCTCGGTGGAGGAGGGCTGTTTCTGTGTGTGTCTGTGTCCTACAGAGTCGAGGAGGTGTCAAATGGAGGAGGTGAATGATGGTGGCGGGGCAGAGGAGGTGTCAGACAAGGAGGTCTCTGTGATGGAGAGGGGAGCTTTGCAAGGTGCTGACCTGTAGGAGAAGTGTGTGTGTGTGTGTGTGTGTGTGTGTGTGTGTGTGTGTGTGTGTGTGTGTGTGTGTGTGTGTGTGTGTGTGTGACACAGAGTGGAGGTGTTGGAGAAGGGAAAGCTGCAGCAGGAGGAGGAGGAGACACTCATAGAGTCACAGTGTGGAGGTCGCAATGAAAGAAGGATGAGGTCTCTGTAATGTAAGAGGTCTATACAGTGTGTGTGTCTGTGCGTACACATATGTCTGTCTGTCTATCTGTCTTCTTGCACGCTTCTTTGAGCCCACCAGCTAGAGCACGTGAAGTTCTTATTTAGCACAGGAAGAGCAGCTCTGCTTAGCAACCACAGCCGCCCTCCCATCTCAAGCGCACGGAGCAGACTCCGACTGTATATGAGTGTGTGGAGTCTGACAGAGGCCTCTAAATGTTGAGGTACACGCACTCCCACACGCACAGACATAATAAGCAAAACAGGTTCCGGAAATGCAAACTATTTCTCCAGAATTCTGAAAAATCTGATTTCACCGGCGGACGAAGACACATGTGCATACACACGCCCATCATGTGTTCTTCTGAACTCAGCAGATGATTCAAAGTTAATCTAAACCATCCTAATCCAAAGCGTTAATTATGCATATCCTAAAGAGCAAAGCAGCCGTGAAAATCCCCTAAAACATTAATTTTCCCTTTTCGGGCAGCCACACACACAGCATCCGTGTAGCAACCTTGGCGTCGCACCAGTCGCATGGGAACCGATAGCGGCCCCTGATTGTGAACTGCTTGTTGTCTTTCGAAACAGGAGGCACAAACATGATTGGGTCCGGATCGTGTCTGAAACACTGAGCAGTCTGTTTGGTTTAGCTGCGTGAGTTAATCCTTATGATAGCGTTGGAGGTGGTCGGTGGGCGGATTGTAGGCGAGAGCAGCATGCTGATTCGTCATATGGCACCAGAAGGGCCTACTTCTGCTCTGGCTGGAGCTCCATTAGCACATCTCCAATGTGGTCTAACAGTTATGTAGCATAGAGCTGCTGCAGGTCATTAAGGAGAGACAGATAGAACAATTCAACAAGATAAGCATTGCAATCCTGCCGATGGCTAATGCCTCTGAAGTCTCATCAGAAAAACACTAGGATTGTTTTTTGTACAATTACACTGTTGGTTCTTCCATGTAACATGCTCTCTGTAGTACATCTAATTCATGCTCTAATTACAAAATTCCAGAGGGACGGGTTATAAAATTTGAGGATGCTTTGAGTGGGCCAGAGAAGGAGGAGAAGGAGGAGTGAGTTCATGGCTGACATTCAGTCTGTCTGAGTCTATCTCGTGTTCCTGAAGACGCAGACCAGAGGAGATGACGGTTTTGATGTGTGTGCTGTGGTCTCTGTGCATTCCAGGGGTTATGTAGGATTATCAGAGTTTAACCCTCCAACCCCCCTCTTCCCCCCCTCCGCCCTCTCCCCCGGGTCTGACTGCAGCAGCTTAGTAGCTCAGTCGGGAGCAGATGCAGACTCCAGGATTTCCTGTCTCTGCACCAGATGGGCCCGGCTCTTAATCACAGCGCTGGAAATCAGGAGGTGATCGAGGAGGAATTGATGATGATTGTGGAATAACACTAACCCAATACGGGCATCTGTTCTGCCACAAAACGGACCGACCCACTCTGACTGGCTTGTTGACTGCAGTCACAGCCAGTTCTCATCTCATCATCACTGATCAACACTGATCATCCTCCTCCCTCACTCTTCCAGTTATACAAGACGTGGTTCACACATCGCCACTGTGCTGGAGTGGAACGGAGACAAAACACTGTCGTCATCAGATGAAGAAAAAGTGATGGTCAATACAATATATCATGTTTAGGAATAATACTGCCAAACGTGAAAGAAGGATTTATTGTTTGCTTACAAAAAATCATAACTTATTTTATGCAACTTAAACCTGCAAAATCAGTATCCTCTTAAATTGCCTTTCACAGAGAGGCTTTCCTCTAATCTTATTTTGACATGCTAACACATGCGTGTGTGTGTGCATACATATACTATGTGTGTGTGTGTGTGTGTCTATACAGTATGTACTGTATATATATTTTTAGTGTGTTTTTGCATCTGTATTTCTATAAGTTTTTTCTTGCTATTTGACTTTGTAACCAATTACTTTCCTAAGTGCTACTGAAATAACACTAAATGTTTTTAGTGTTGCCATTATCTTTAGAACATATAACATGGCAGAGCTGATTTAAGTAAACCATGAATGCCTTTATCTGACCGTCCACCTTCTATACAACAGTAAAGACTTTTCTCATAAACGTTGCATGTAAATATTTTCTTAAAGCAATATCATTCATACCAAACATTCGAAACCTAAATTCAAACTTTCACCAAAATAAAGGTAGCCTACTGAGTAAATTATTCAAATACTTCTTCCACCACTGCAAACATATCACAATATCTAAATGGGGTAATTTTGTCACAAGTATTGTGATAATAATAATAATAATAATAATAACAACAACAACAACAACAACAACAACAACAACAACAACAACAACAACAACAACAACAACAACAACAACAACAACAACAACAATAATAATAATAATAATAATAATAATAATAATAATAATAATAATAATAATAATAATAATAATCAAATTTGATATAACATAGGGCATGACTGCAAAAGTATTCCAAATCACTGATAAAATAATGATTTATGTTTTAATTAAACTGTGTTCAAGGCATTTCATGAGGTCAAAATTAAGATAACTATTTTTGGTAGTTTTTAAATACAACTTGAACAACAGATTCAAGGATGGGAGAATATCCTAAATATCCAATATCATATTATTGCAAAAGGATTATGCTGAAAGTCAATAAGAAATAATCACCTATAGCCCTAACTCTATCAGACATGCAGACACCACTACAGGCTCCAAACTGTCTTGGAGCACATAACAAGGAAACCAGTGACATGGCAAATTCTGGTCTCCCACCCTGGGAGTGGCTGGAGGTTACTATCCACACAGCACCTAAAGAAACAAAGAAAAGTGGCTGCACTTCATAGCCTCTGAAAAGCCGGCTCGCAAACAAAGGAGGCGGCAGGTCTTTAGCACACATCACCCATGACAGAACCCCAGCTGACACCCTTTTAACATGGGTCACCCCTGCCAGAATGGAGGCCACAACCCCTGGGAGCTTCTGACACCCTTTGCCTTGACACGGCCAAAACACTCCAGCCAGCAGTCAATGCAAAGATGAGGTGATGGTCTCCTGGGTGGGGAGTGGGGGCTGTGAGTGAGTGTGAGTGAGTGTGTGTGTGTGTGTTTGTGTGTGTGTGTGCGCGTGCATGTGTGTATTTGTCAGGTGGTGTGGGGCACTACTGGGGGGCAAACTAAAAAGATGCATTGAACTACCGAAAACACACATTTTTATTCACCACGAGTGAGCCAAATGGGAGAGTTTCCCTGGTTGTGCCGGGGTCTTAGCTGACTGGGTCATCGCTGGGCAGACAGGCCCGTCAAGGACCAGAGAGCTGCACCATGTCAGCTTTCAGTGCTTCCCAGAGGTCAGCAGACAGATGGGAATGGAAATGAGCTCATTTTAATCTGGCCCGCACAGCTGATCCAGTCGTTACACTCGCCTGTTTACATGCAAACACACTCGTATAGGCCTACTCGCTACACGCTCAAAGACACCCACATACAAGTGCAGCAAGAGACAAAGCTATCTACTTGATAACATATAGAGGTATTTTTCAATCATTAATTTTTAACATTTTCCCTTGATGAACGCTTGGTTTGCTCCAGGTTTGAGGCTAATTCCATCCAGTGAGGAGAACAATGGGATGAGAAATGGGTATAAATTGGCGTCAGTTGAATGGCTTTAATATCCATTCCATTAAGGAGGGTCTCCAGAACCCTAGTTTACTCTCCAATTAGATGATTGATCGCATTGCCCACACTTTATTTTTCACAGTTAATACTCAAAAGCATTTGACTTTGGAGGGAGGAGGCTTTTTTGCAATTCTAATCCTCTTTGGTGAGGGATTTTATGCTAATCAGAAACATTTGAATTATTACACGCAAGGTTCAACACAATGGAACAAGTCTTTGGAATAACACTCAACATTTGACTTACTAAGTTTTTTTTTCAAAAGTTTTTCTTTTTCAGCAGCATGTCAGCAAAATAAGAAGAAAGGCCAATATTTGAATTTTATTTTTTGCAGTGCATGCGTCAGCAAAATAAGCATCACACAATGTGGATGTTTTATATGAATCAAGCTGCAGTTGCAGTTTGTTATCTGTCCACACTGTAGACCACTCCGTCCTTTATCAGACAGCCATCTGGCCAGTAGACTGGACACAAGCGCATGTGATTGGACGGTGTGATAAGAATGGGGGAAGGCCGGGTCAGTGTCTGTGGGAAAAGGTCAGGGGTTATAGCCCTTTGACAACACATGTCAAGGCCTTGCGCACACACCCTGCATCTTCTGAATGAGCGAGTCTGCAGCCTCCTCTCTGCAATCTGCCCTCATCTGCACATTAGGGAAAAGAGCCTGATAACCAAATGCTGGATTTGATGCAAAACAAACACAATGGTTCTGCAGGCATCATCCCCCTTGATCTGTCTTCTGCTTTTCAGAAGAAGCTGCATTGTTTTTGCCCCCCCCTCCCCCCCAACAGACTGTTTATGTTTTACTTTCTACATTCACAGCGTATCAATAAAAAGAAATCTGGAATAATAATAAAGCACTTAAATCTCTGCCCTTCAAATCTTTTCCACAAACCAAACACATGCTAAGTCAGCAGTCCTCTTCTCTGCGGTTGCTTACAAGCGCATCTGCACCAGCGGACTATAGCGCGTACAGTGGATGAGTGGGGAGTCTAGACGGATGATACAGACATAGGAGGTAACCTTCGAGGCTCTCCCTTATTAATAAAACACTCTGACATCAGGAGGGACTGGGAGGCTGGGGCAGGGCGATAACATTGAGTTTTTGTGTAACGGGTTGTATAGGCTGAGCCAAAAGCGTATAGGTCTGCGAGCCCCCAGTCTGGCCTTTCAGCAGCTTGGCCTGTCAGCCTGATGTATGGGGGGAGAGAGCGCTGGTGTTCAGCTCCCCCTAAGGACCGGGGCCTGTCTGCTAACTGGGACACGACTGACAGTGAACCACAGCAAACACAAGCACTGCCCCCTCCGCCACGCTCTCTCTCTCTCTCCATGATGCTCAGCCCCTGAGTATATCACACACACTGGAAGACTGTCAGCACTGTCAGGACTCACCATTTTGAGAAAATACATAACTCACTGGTGATACATCAGTGAGTTATGACTGCAGTTGGGAAGAAAATCCGCCACAGGTGCAAGAGTTTTTTTTTTTTTTTTTACTGAACAAAGATTTTGTCAGGAGTCTGTGTCCAATTTTGTGGGAAAACAGGATATAAATCAGCCGCAGACACCTTTGAGCCGCATTCAGAACCTTTTAGCGTGAATGTTCTCAAATCGAGAATCAAAAAACAAAAGATTTAATCGACATAATCTTGTATTTTCTATCGCTGACAACCTTCCATTCTGTCTTTATTTCAGAGTCAGACATGTTTCTAAATAAGGCCAAGAACATTTTCCTGAGATAGTTTCCTACTCAGACTGGAGCAGCACCATGGTGATGCATACAGAGATGTCCACTCATTAGCAGAGTCCCACACAACAGCTGCTCTGTGACCAAGGGACAGCCACCTCGTCTCTTGGCCCCCTTGTCCCACACTAAAACATCTCTGACCCAACGCAAGGAGTCTGGACAGCGACACACACACACACACACACACACACACACACACACAAACACACACACACACACTCATATCTTATCCAGTCACAACCCCTTCTCTATCTATCTCACTATCTCTTGCACACACGCACACACACACACACACACACACACACACACACACACACACACACACACACACACACACACACACACACACACACACACACACACTTCCATATCCAAAACCTCATTAAACTCTTATCCCCGTCCCCACCTCGTGGAACCATAATGGGCTCCCCTGCCCCCTCTCACACTAATAAAATATATCATCGGGAATCCCATTTATCATAATGCAGATGCCCTTGGCTAACCCTGGGAGGGTTGAGTGGGCCAGGGACTTTTGGAGGATGGGAGGGATGCTCAGGGGTGTCAGCTGATGTTCAGATGTTTTCACTGTCACCCTCTTCTAGACATACAGTATAGGAAGCCAGTGCTGCTTTCTGGTGCAAGGGAAGAGGTGATGTGAAATGTCAATTGCATTTAAACTCTGTTGGGGATGCCTGATAAGACTGGCACCACTTGGAAAGGGCTCAAACAATCAATCAGCAAAGACAGTGGCAGGCCTAATGAGATTGAAGCCGTACTTCTTACAATGACTGTTAATTCATGCAGATGCTGTTGTTGGTCTGAGGCTGTTGAAATATCCACAAATACAAAAACAAAACAAAAAAAACATCTCAAAGACATTACATGCTGGTCAATGACAAGGTGAAACAGAACAGACTTACCCTGCATGATGACCTGGACCGCTTGCCCGTCAGGTCATATTTTCCTTTTAACTCTTTTAGCAGCTGCTCCAGGAGACTCTTCTCCTCTTTGCCGGTGTAGTCCTGGTCCAGGAGCACATAAGCCCGCCAGTTAGCCGAGTCGAACCCCCAGTGGACAGTCCGGTTCTCGAGTCTCTTGTGACTGTGGACCACAAACTTGTGAGGTGGGAACATGAGTCTGCAGTCCATGCACTGGATGCAGGCGGCACTCGGGCCAGTGTACAGTTCCGGGACGAACAAGCCTTTACACCGACCGAAACATTCGTGGTAGACTTTGAAGCTCTTCTCGGTTCGCTCCAACTCCAGGGAGCCTAACTCCTTGTTGCAGTGAGGCGGGTAGGTGCCGCCGTAGATGAGAGCGTTGCAGAGGCGCTCAGCATCCGTCTGAGTGATGAGCCCGCAGGACGGAGCCGAGAAGGGAAGGATGCCCACCACTTTGAGGATCTCCAGCTGGTCCGCCGTGCACCGCGAGCAGTAGATGTGCAGGTCGTCGCACACAGAGTTGATTTGCTGGAGGGAGAAATCTCTAAGGACGCTGTTGAGGATCTGCGGAAGGCAGAGCCGCTTCTCGCCGCCGACCACGAAGCAGGAGATGGGCTCCCGCTCCAGGACCGTCTCGCACCTCTCCGTGGAGCGGTCGGACGGGATGAAAAGTGGACCGGACATGACCGGAGGGGTCTGGGCCGGCAGGGTGAGCATCATCTCGGCGGATTTTCCATCTTTACAGAAGAGCGAATCCTGGTGCCACCGAGCGGAGAACGCCGCCGGGCCGCCGAGAGAGCGCATGGAACTCAGATGAAACTGCTTCAGAGTTTGCTGAAGTCCGGGATGGGGCTGAAAGCTCGAGCCCTCCATGTTGTTTTCTCGGTTAGAACAGAGATTTCAAAACTTAAAATGAAAACTGAAATTGACTTATCGAATCGGGCGTCCTCAGCATCCGGCCACAAGCTCAATAAAGCGCATTTCCATGTCACCGGAGAAGCTTCCCAGCGCGTCCATTCAGAAAACTGACGGCTGCTGAATTCGCGGGGGCTGTTCCCGTGAGCAGACCCAATTTAAGTCGACAACTCCGGACTCAAAAGTCCTATTATCCAACGCACGGTCACCGGGTACTTCGTTTTTTTATGCGCTCCTGCGGTTTTACACACTCCTAATGTGCGCTCGAAATATGCCTCGTCTGTACCGTCTGGCGTACTCTCAGTCTGTCTCCAGTCCCCACTCACTCAATGTGTGTGTCTCTCTCTCTCTCTCTCTCTCTCTCTCTCTCTCTCTCTCTCTCTCCCTCTCTCTCTCTCTCTCTCTCTCTCGCCCTCTCTGTTTGTTTGTGTCTGGTTCAGTCATTGAATCCCAGCCAGGAATGTGACTGACTCCCCGGGCTGGCTCTTCCCTCAGCCAGCTGTTCCTCCCTCTGCTACATGGCAGCTGCACATTAAAAAAATAAAAAAAAATCCCTCTGAGCCGAGGGGAGGGTGGAGCTTAAGAAAATCAAGTTGATATTGGAAGATATAAAAATAAACTTTAGATGTTCAAGCCAGGCAGACCACAATTTCTAGTGTATCTTTAGAAACCTTTTTGAACATCCAAATTTAAAACGAGACGATCAAGAATGTACTGCGCGTGCATAACTAATAACATTAATAGTCAGTTATGTGGTTAAGGACTTCTTTACTTGAGCAGATATGATTTCAAGTGTGTGTACAATCACAAATAAGAATTTATTTTAACTGCAACTTTACATTTTTCTAGTTTGAAATTCATACTGGCCTACATAGGTGCAACATTATAAAGAAGGGATCCAATTATTAATAGGATTACTATTGATTCACTTCCACTTGGATATTCCAATAAACTATGCAGAGGAATAAAAAAAATCCCTCTCAAAAACTGAAGTATAAATTCCATATTTGATTACCTATGCAAATAATAATACAACTAAGATAGTGAAAGGTCATCTGAGAGTGATGCATTTATTTCACATGTGATGTCCATACATCATATATTTCCCTAGCACTTCTAATTCTTTCTTTCGTTCTTATTTATTCAGCAGAAAAACCTGTGCGGATGTAACATTAAAACAAGTTTACACAGATTTGAATTAACCTTCTTTGGACCTTTACCTTGCTTTACCACTTGGGGGCGACAACGATGAACCAATGGCTGTTAGGACCATGGGAACATTTCTTTATAGGTCCATGCATGGGACAAATGGAAACTGATGGCAGAAGCAGAAAGTCATATAGCGACACAATGTAGAAAATAACTAAATACAAATCAGTTCGATATTATCAAACGAGGGTACAATAAATGAAAGGAACTTCATTACGTAGCCTACCTGATGAAGGTCTGAAACATTACTTTTCTTAGAATAAATGTGTCAGCATAAAACGAGTGTGTGGGAGTTCATTTGGTAACACTTTACAATAAGGTGCACACAATTGTAGCAACTACTACATAGTTATGCATTACCTACTACATAGTTATTATTATTTTTTAAGTAACTACCATGTATTTTTTAACTTAAAAAAAACCTAAAAACCATATAGAGGGTAATGCTTAACAATGTATTAGTGACTGAAAAAAAAACTTAAAAAAATAGATGTAGTAGTTAATGCATACCAATGTAGTAGTTACTTTTAAAAAACTAAAAGAAAAATAACTTTTTTTAAGTAACTACTACATAGTTATGCATTCCCTACTATAATTTGTTTTAGTTTAGTTATTTTTAGTACAATATTTTTTTTTAATTTTTTCTTTTAGTAACTATTCTATTTTTTTTGTTTAAAAAAAACGTTTAAACTATGTAGTATGTAATGTATAACTATGTAGTAGTTACTAAATAAAAACTAGTGACTAAAAAAAATAAATCTATGTAGGTTATCAAAACTATGTAGTAGTTACTAAAAAAAAGATGTAGTTACTAAATAAAAACTAGTTACTAAAAAAATAAATCTATGTAGTAGGTAATGCATAACTATGAAGTAGTTACTAAAAAAAATAGAAAAAACTACTAGAAAGTTACTAAAAAATATTTTACCGTTCATTTCATTATTCGTTACTGAATCCTCCTCCGACGCCCCTCTCTCATATTCAGGTGTGCAGAGATTGTCTTCATCACCTACTTAATTAATGGACGGTGCAAAGACAATAATGATCTATTTCAAAATAAATACGGTTTGATCCAACTTACAGCATGCATTCAGGGAGAAAACCATTAAAATATTTAGCAATAACTTTAATTTGTTATTTATTTACAATGTTTTAAATATTTGACAGTTCTCATTGGACTTCATACAGAAGACATTTTAAAAAACCTGTTTAAGACAATACATTTGAAGCACTCACCAACAAAAAAAACAGCTAATACGTCAAACACGTTTGGCCTCAGTGCATTTTCTTAAAGGTTAAAATCACAAAAATGGTTGTACATCTAATGCTTATGAAACTAACAACTTTAAAATCTCCCAGGTAACCACTTTCCCCTTATTCCCTTTTGAGTCATTACATTTTTCCAGAAATTCATAATAACTTTCATATCAACACACAGCAACAATAAATTCCTGGCAAAGTGAAAAACACACATTAGGAGTTAAAGGTGAAGTGAGCGGTTTATTTATATTAATATAAGTGTTAAATCGCTCTTTATTCATACAGTAATCACTTACACGATGTGCGCGTTTCATAAAGCCAATCTCTTAGTCAGCGGCTCTGCATGAAATAAGCAATTAAACTTTATGTAGTATCCCGAAATTTTATCCAATCACAAGAGAGAACGCTACAAACCGACACCCGTCCGCACCCGTCTCACTCATGGTCTCACTGCCGGTGCACGCCAGAGCGACACATTGGACACAATGTTTATGCGCCTACAATGGCGGAGCAGGTAAAAATCCTTCCCAATGTCTGTTTTGATGGTTTTTATCATGTTTTATCACACTTATGGATCTGAGATTATAATAGATAACTTGCTGCTCGAAGACCGAAGTGCATTAATGTGGTGACGTAGGGACGAGCGAGGGGACTGCTAACTGCAGTAACTGACAGGAAGTTAGCCAAAAGAAACATTTCGCTTACATCTCCTTTAAGGATATTGTCCATTACATCTCACAAACAAAATGTCAACTCTGGCAGGTCAATCCTTTTCAAGGCACAGTTGCTTATCTAATATAACAGTATAAATATGCCAATCACAAGCTTCACTGATAAAAAAAACTAAATCAAGAAACATTTCCATTGCAGTGGTGTGTCTGAATGGCCTCCATCACACTGCTTGCAGCCACATTTAACATACCAACCTTTTAACATACCAAGTGGTATCATTGTTAAGTTCTTTTTCACACAGAGATATATTTTTATTCATCTTCTAAATGGGTTAATTCGGGCACATTGTTGTCATACTGCGGTGGCGGAGTAATGGGCTCGATGGTCACTGGATTCTGCGTGGGGGTGCGGATCTGGATGCGGAAGTCCTTCAGGTGCAGTTTGTCTGACTTGATCCTCCTCACGCGTAGGGGCCGCAGTAGACGGCTGGCCCGACTTTGGCTGCGGGTGGGCAGGCTGGGGTTGGCTGTCAGAGGAGGATGATGGCCCTCAGCAGCAGCAGGTTGAGCTGGCTGAGTGGGAGGCTCCAGTGGTGGTGTGTTGTCTTCTGCGGTAATGTTAGCTGGCTCTCTGCCCTCATTCTCCACAGCAGCGATGATGTCCTCGTAGGAAGGCAGCTGGGACGTGCTGCTGCGGAGGTTGCTGTTGCGCACAGGGTAGTCGTTGCTACCGACAACCTCGTCGTAGCTCGGCACGGTGTATGTAACCGAGTCTCTGTAATGGGGATGCAAGAGGTAAACCTCAGTGAAAAAAGATGCGGTGTACAAACAAGACAGGTGAGGAAATAATTATACTTTTCAGAGCAGCAGGGGAGGAAAAAAGGTGAATATAACACGGAAATATCATAATTTTCTTCTACATTCATGTGAAAGAGGCATTACATTTACACATCCGGAGCAATGTGCAATAAATAAAAACAATGAGCTGAGAAAAGCTAAAAAGCTCAGTGATAGATGGATAGAGATAAACTACAGAAATTGGCAATAATTGGAGTTTGTCTCATAAAACTTTGATGTTATTATGAAAATAGTGCCACAATCAGCTGGACTTGGACTTTACTTTATGATTTTTTTAATGCTTAAAAAAAATATGTGCCATATGACCGTCATCAACTAGTGAATTAAAGGTGAAGTAAGCGGTTTATTTATGTTAATATAAGTGTAAAATCGCTATTTATTCATACAGTGATCACTTACATAATGTGCGCGTTTCATAAAGCCGATCTCTCAGTCAGCTACTCTGCATGTAATCGGCAAATAAACTTTTTGGGGGATCCTGAAATTAATATCCAATCACAAGAGAGAACGCTACAAATCGAAACCCGTCTCACTCATGGTCTCACTGCCGGTGCACGCCAGAGCGAGATGGGTGAATGTTTATGCGCCTACAATGGCGGAGCAGGTAAAGATCCTTTCCAATGTCTGTTTTGATGGTTTTTATCATGTTGTATCACACTTATGGATCTGAGATGATGCTAGATAATTCGCTGCTTGAAGACCGCAGTGCATTAATGTGGTGACGTAGGGACGAGCGAGGGGACTGCTAACTGTAGTAACTGACAGGAAGTTAGCTAAAAGAACCATTCCGCTTACAGCACCTTTAATAATATTTTTTTCAAATTATTGCCAACAAATGGGGACAGACTGAAGATTTATATCAATAAGTTTGATGTTCAAATATCGAATGTGTGTGTGTGTGTGTGTTATTGTCTTGCTTTTTGAAGTCACTGTGTGTAGAATGCATATGTGATTATAGCAATTACAAAGTTATGATAGCATTTGTTTTTGTTAATCCAAGAGATAACTGGTGCAGTCCATTTGTTGCTTTTAGCATATTCATTTGTTCTTGGAAGAGTGCTACTACCAGGCGGTGCAAGGTAAGGCTTTTTTCAAATTCTAAACAAAGTGGTTAAAATTATTTTAATTTTAAAACGTACGAGATCCTGTAAGAAATAACATTGTTTTTCACATTTCAGAATATTCAAAATTCTTGCACTGGGTGAAACAGCATCTAGGCTACGGAAAGAGTAAAGCAGAGAGACAGAAAATCAATACTCACAGATCCCCGGCCACGTGCTCCATCAAGGCAGCGGCTACTGGTGCCACCGCCTGGTTACGGACTTCCCGTGCTCTTTTCTTGCTCCTGACACCGAGGCAAATGGATAAAAGCAACATGACCCCCCCGACTCCAACCAGCACCATGGCCACTGATGAAGACTTGCTGGTGCTTTCATCCTCTTCATCCTCACCCGTAGGCCCTGCGGCGGTGGAGTTGCCCGATGAGTTATTATTGGAGCTGTCTGACGCCTCTCCATCCAGAGGTATCACTGTCCACACAATCATGACAATACCCAGGGCGATGAGACCCACTCCTAGGGCGCACAGGGCATAGTGAGCACCCGAACCCGACCCCGACGAGCGGTTGGCACGGCTGTTGCCACTGCATATACTACGACTGGAACACATCCCTGCAGGACTAGCTGAAAGAGAGAGAGAGGACCAACGGATGCAGTGAGACGAGATCACAGATAAGGGAGACATGCTGCACTCTAACCAGAAAGCCGTCATTCTGTAATAATTTCAAATGACCCAAGTAATGTGATCGGACAAAGATGTATTGTTATAGCGAGCATACTGCACACTTTCCTCACTTTATTGGTTGCTATGCCAACCCAGCTTGTTCTTCTCCTGGGTTGCGCCTGTTTTTTTTTTTTAAGACTAAATATTTTTTGCTTGGTACTCTTGCTTACAACTGTAAAACCAAAATCACCTGTGAGGAAGTTAATGACTGTCATAAAAAGGTGGTGCAATGCGTGTGCACAAACAATAAGTACAAGGTGCATCAAAAGCAAAGTGAAGCCTCCGTGATGCAACTCTGGTAAATACTGTATGATGACAAGGAAAAGCTTTCTGGGAAAAGAGTGAAGGGTACTTCCAAGAGTAACATTTTTTTCTTTAAAAAGGCAACTAAATGTATCCTTTTAGTTTAATATGTCCAGCACACTGGACAATCCTCACATTGGAAGAGCTGGAACACACAAATATTTGTGGTTTTTACATTTAACAAAAATGATTCAAACTATTAATCAAGTTAATCAAAATAGCTGCTGATACGCCTTGTCAATTGACTACTTGTGACAGCTCTAGTCACATGGTTCCTACACAGTTCATAAACATCTTATTATCTTTCTCTGTGTACATGTCAAGACAAGGCCCTAAAACACAAATATGCCTCAGAGAGCTTGTCAGTCGGTACATCTGTCAACGTCCTGCTTTAGCAAATTAGCTCCTCCCCAGCCTCCCTCTGTTTTGCAGCATTTAGTTTACAGCAGCATGTGAATTTTGAATGCGTCTTTCAACGTGTTTTCATGTTCATTCAAACGTTGTGGGGAGCGTGTTACCTCTGGGACAGTGTGTATCCAGCTTGCTCAGATTTGTTCTGGGGCATCGCATGAGCACAGCCGACAAACTAAGAAACATTTTACTGCTGCAACAAATGTTTGAAATCTAAGTGTGTCCAGACTGAATTTTCCCGCCATGCCTTTGATTGTCACTAGTTACTTAATAGTTTGTGTACTATTAAAAGAACAGGGGGGGAAAGGGATTCCTACATCTTTGAGCAATAGGAATGGGAAAGCAGGAGAACAAGAAAACAGACGTGTGGTGAGAAAACAGGTTCTAAGAACACAAGAAGTGTAGTGGTAGCCCCGCACATGTCTTAACATGACAGATATGAGAGAGACAGTTACATTGGGAGGAATGACTCACGTTCAAAGAATGGAGGGACACAGAAAGAAAGGTGACACAGAGATGGTGAAATTTGGCAACAAAACCAAAATGTGTGCAGTTTCACATAACTCAACACTTATTATGCAATATACAGTGAAACACAATGGAACGGATTGGAACAGGGGGGTACAACATCTATCTATCTATAAAGCAAGAAACGTCTGTCTGTGTGTCTGTGGCTCGCATATCTCTCTGAG
Source organism: Hyperoplus lanceolatus (assembly GCA_026929865.2). Taxonomy (NCBI): domain Eukaryota; kingdom Metazoa; phylum Chordata; class Actinopteri; order Uranoscopiformes; family Ammodytidae; genus Hyperoplus; species Hyperoplus lanceolatus. Next base: position 16,529,989 of record CM049396.1, on the reverse strand, counting down.
TTTTGGTCAGATCGGCATGAGCTTCCAGATATTGCTTAAACACAGCACAAAGGTGTGCATCCTTCATCCTTCATTTTGAAGTTGTAGAACTTATATTTATATCTGCTCCACCTGTCCGCTTTAGTGGCTGCGCACAGAGCCGACAAAACCCCGCCTCCCTCTGACGAGCGGGACACACACAAACACACACACACACACACACACACACACACACACACACACACACACACACACACACACACAGCAGACCGACACAGCCTTACTTCCTCAACAACTCCTCATCAACTCCTCATCTGCTCCACCTGTCTGCTTTAGTGGTAAAGACTGCACTTCACGCTATTTTCACTGTAATAATACAGCACGGTCTCGGATGCTTCCAAAATGTTTTATATCCGTTTAAAATCTAAACTGAAAGCCCGAGCGCGACCGCACGCACACAAGTCCGCTCCCACACACCGAGCGCGCGTGCGCGCACACGAGTCCCCCCCCCCCCACACAAACACACACACACACACACTGCTGCCTGCTACTGACACGTTAACGTTAATTGACAGCACGGTCTCGGATGCGGACGCCCGCGCGCGGACACAAGTCCCCCCCAATTCCCCCCCCCCCCCACACACACACAGAGCTGACTGCTACTGACACAGTAACGTTAATTGACAGTTATCCAAACTCTGTCTTATCTTTCAAATACCTTACAGTACTGGGGTCATTACCATTTACTACATAGGCAACTGATTGTAAGTTTGAGTGCATTGTGCAGTATGGATGGCAGTTTGCAGGGTACCATAATATCAGATTGTATAGGTAACACCTGTACAGCTCCATTCTTCTTTAGGCTTGAACACTTAATTAATTAACACATTTTGTGTTTCATTTCACTTAACAAAACACATGGAATTAGTTTGCGGTTATCTTTACACAATACACTAAGGAATGTTGCCCTACTCTATAGCCAACTTCTACAAAGTAACTTACTGATAATAACCTTTAACAGTGTAAAATTAGCCATCAATGATAGCAGCCAAATGTTCTGTTTAATATGTTTCTTTGTTTACCTGCTTCCTACGGGCACTGCACTAGTATAATGAACACCTGTACAATGTAATGCCATTCAATAAAATAAAAACCTAGAAAACACATAGTATAATGACATGCTGCAGGAAGTATCCATTAAAAGTAGACCCTGGCTGTAAAAGCACTGCATCTGGTCAACACCTGGTCCAGAACAATGTTTAGGTTGTGCTGCAGTGTTGGTAAATGATACATTTGTGCTAGAGGTGCTGCACAAACCTTTATAGTATTACTAGTCCACTCAGAACACGGCAGGATGAATCTATATTCATAATAGAATTTTTGGGACCAGACAGCATTTTCATCACTTTTCACTTCTTGAATTCTGTTCCATACGTCCTTCGGTGTTGAACCGGAACTTAGTCACAACTGAGGAACATACAAACTATAGGCACTCCTTAATTTGATTGGAAAGATCCACATTCCAAGAACAAATTATAATAATTAAGATGACTTCATTCACCTCTGTATTTCTATATACAGAATACTATATATATGAAGGGATGTATAAAGTGATATCCCCACAGTTGTGGTCTTTACTGGTCTGAAAATAAAACCCAAATCCTATTTGTCCAAGTCAGAGCAAAACATGGTTGATTCAAAGACGAGACCCTCAAAAGACAAGAACGGTCTTGTACTACAACACAAATTCTAAACTCTGTGACGCCCTACTGCATCAGAAACTATGGTACTAAGACGCAAACTAAACAAATATTGTAGGCTGCAATTTAAGAAGCTGGGTCAGGCAAATGTGTTACAAATAAGATTATTCAAAAGTTGCTTAAATTAAAATGTTAATAAATTCTTCCGGCTTGTCGAGGGTGAACAGCTATTACTGAGAGCAGCGGAGAATTCAGATTCTGAAAATCTCTAAAAATCTCTGGAGATGTCCAAAAAAGGAAAAAACACTGATAAGGAAGAGGACAAAGGCTTTGCCGAAGAAATGAAAAAACAGTTGGCAGACTTGATGAAAGGAATGTTGGCAGAGTTGGCAGAGTTGAAGAGAGAAATAAAAAGTGAGAGGGAGACGGAGCGAGCACAGCGGAAGGCTGAGCTGGCTGGAATTATGGAAGAATGGATGGGGCGTTTTGATGTAAAAATCAAAGAGAAAATTGCTGCTGGTCTGAAGCCACTGATGATCGAATTGAAGGAACTTCATGCCGTCAATGTGAAGAAAGATCAGCTCTTGAAAGAGCTTGGAGATAAAATTGATGAACAAGAACAACAAGCAAAAAACAGAGATGTGATCCTGACTGGTTTGGATATTAAACCTTGGTCGCATGCAGCTGCCGGGAATGGAGAAGAAGAGGGCGATACAGGGAATGTAACGGTGGAAAAACAAGTGGCAATGTTTCTGAGAAGCAAAGCCATTAATCTGGATCTAGAGAACGTGGAGTCCTGTTTTCTTCTCCCGAAGGGGAAATTCGCAAAAAGCGTGCTGTCATTCTGAAATTTGTGAGTAGAAAGCATAAGATAAACCTGCTCAGTCAAGGCAAGAAGCTTAAAGGTGAACACATTGGAATGAGTGAAAATTTAACCAAGAGAAAGGCTTATTTGGCCTATCAAGCGAGAGGGTTAAAAAATGTGGTCAGGTCCAACAAACTTGGACGAGAGATGGAAGAATCTTCATCAAAATGAATGGAGCTACACCCGAAGAAGCCAAAATTGTGCAAATCAAAACGGAGGAGGATTTGGATCAATTCCGGAGGGACGAGGATTAAAGAAGGCAAAAGCATGGACTTTTTGGATTAAAGAAGGCAATAGCATGGACTTTGAACTAAAGGGATTTTAACTGGTTTGTGTCAAAATGTAAGGTTTGAAATCGTAAATACAATGTGCTCTGCTATTATTTATTATCAACTGTGTGTTCAGAACACCCGATTCAAAAATTGAAGACTTTCTCTGACTGAAGAATTTGTAAATACACTGCATGTTTTGGGACTGTAGCCGAGGTCAGCAGACACACTGACTGTTTTGAATACTTTTGCAGATGTGTTTAGGCTACTAGAGAAGAAATGGACAAGGCCATATCTGCATTGTCACAGGCAGAGAGGAAAATAGAGACCTAAAATTATCTGTGTTTTAGAATGATTCTTCTTAAAAAAAAAAAAAGATAAAAAAAATGTTCTAACTGTAGTAGCTGTGTATCTGTGTATCTGAATCTTATGGCAGTGGGGGCGGGACCCGATAAGCCTTTGGCTTCTCCTGCTTCCCTTCGGACGATAACACAAAGTAATATGTATCAATATGCAATGAGAAAATTATGTATTATGTGTAATTGTCCGGAAGAATAATAAATAAATAAATAAATAAATAAATAATTGCTCATTATGTAATTAACCCCAGAGCTGTTAAAGTTCAAGTTCTGTCCAAAATAATTCATCATTTAAATAGACTGTGTAAAAGTCATTCATTTAAATTGATATATAGTTAAAACCTTGTTAATCCAACATTATTGAGACACCACCTGCTGCTGTTTTCAGGACAGAATGGACACATACACAAAAATATAAACGCAACACTTTTGTTTTTGCTCCCATTTTTCATGAGATGGACTTAAAGATCTAAAATTCATTCCAGATACACAATATTACCATTTCTCTCAAACATTGTTCACAAATCTGTCAAAATGTGTGATAGTGAGCACTTCTGCTTTGCTGAGATAATCCATCCCACCTCACAGGTGTGCCACATCAAGATGCTGATCTGACATCATGATTAGTGCACAGGTGTGCCTTAGACTGTCCACAATAAAAGGCCACTCTGAAATGTGCATTTTTTTTGCTTTATTGGGGGTCTGGGGACTCAGAACCAGTCAGTATCTGGTGTGACCACCATTTGCCTCATGCAGTGCAACACATCTTCTTCGTATAGAGTTTATCAGATTGTCAATTGTGGCCTGTGGAATGTTGGTCCACTCCTCTTCAATGGCTGTGCGAAGTTGCTGGATATTAGTGGGAAGTGGTGCACACTGTCGTATACGCCGGTCAAGCACATCCCAAACATGCTCAATGGGTGACATGTCCGGTGAGTATGCTGGCCATGCAAGAACTGGGACATTTTCAGCTTCCAAGAATTGTGTACAGATCCTTGCAACATGGGGCCGTGCATTATCTTGCTGAAACGTGAGGTGATGTTCATGGATGTATGGCACAACAATGGGCCTCAGGATCTCATCACGGTATCTCTGTGCATTCAAAATGCCATCAATAAAATGCACCCGTGTTCTTCGTCCATAACAGATGCCTGCCCATACCATAACCCCACCACGACCATGGGCCACTCGATCCACAACTTTGACATCAGCAAAGCGCTCACCCACACGACGCCACACACGCTGTCTGCCATCTGCCCTGAACAATGTAAACCGAGATTCATCCATGAAGAGAACACCTCTCCAACGTGCCAGACGCCATCGAATGTGAGCATTTGCCCACTCAAGTCTGTTACGGTGACGAGCTGGAGTCAGGTCAAGACCCCGATGAGGACGACGAGCATGCAGTTGAGCTTCCCTGAGACGGTTTCTGACAGTTTGTGCAGAAATTGTTTGGTTATGCAAACCAACTGTTTCAGCAGCTGTCTCAGTGGCTGGTCTCAGACGATCTTGGAGGTGAACCTGCTGGATGTGGAGGTCCTGGGCTGGTGTGGTTACACGTGGTCTGCGGTTGTGAGGCCGGTTGGATGTACTGCCATATTCTCTGAAACTCCTTTGGAGACAGCTTATGGTGGAGAAATGAACATTCAATGCACGAGCAACAGATCTGGTTGACATTCCTGCTGTCAGCATGCCAAGTGCACGCTCCCTCAATGCTTGTGGCATCTGTGGCATTTTGCTGAGACAAAACTGCACATTTCAGGGTGGCCTTTTATTGTGGACAGTCTAAGGCACACCTGTGCACTAATCATGATGTAAAATCAGCATCTTGATGTGGCCCACCTGTGAGGTGGGATGGATTATCTCAGCAAAGCAGAAGTGCTCACTATCACACATTTAGACAGATTTGTGAACAATGTTTGAGAGAAATAGTAATATTGTGTATCTGGAATGAATTTTAGATTTTTAAGTCCATCTCATGAAAAATGGGAGCAAAAACAAAAGTGTTGCGTTTATATTTTTGTTGAGTGTAAATGAATGGTCAATTGACTTCACTGCATTTTATAGAGCGCTTTTCTCTCCAAAGCTATAAACTGAAAACTCTTAATATCAGCTGCTCAATCCCCACACAGAAACTCACTCACAGGCTACCACTGGTCAGCTGACCATCCATTGGAGGCAATTTAGGGTTCGGTGTCTCGCAAAGAGATACTGTGACATGTGGGAAGTAGGTGGGATCGACCGTCAAACCCTGCAATAAATGCACGACCCCTCGATATCTATCGACACGTCACAACTGATGTCATTTTTGTTCATGACTTAAGTATTTTAAGCCAAGTTGTTTCAGTGCCAATGAATTAGTGCACTTTCAAATCAAAGAAAACCCTGCAATTTACCTTAATCATGTTTTGACTAAAAAATGATGGGGTGGGCATTGAGCCATGATGGCTGAGTTAAGGTATTATATAGGGTTGCAGATTCTATCATGTTTGATATATCAAAAGGTCCAGAAGAAGCGGTTAAGTGGAACTTAAGTTGATATTATCCATGGAGGATATTGACTTACATATGTGCAGTTTTGTCTAATGTAAGTTTGACTCTTGTTATTGAACAGAGTAAGTTACTATGTTCTAGTCCAGTGTTAGTATGTCCATGTTGTGCATAACAATACTGATTAGGGAGTAAGGATACAATAAAAGTGTATTAGAATCAAGATAAATAACATTTACACTATGTTGATCAAGGTGACCTTCTAAAGAAAATAGGGATTGATAATACGTAACAGTGGGATACAGACAAACAATCAAATTTAAATAGATTTTACAAGTGTAATGCTGTTATTGATAATGGGAAAATATTCAAATTAACATTGTGATGTTGTTTTCTGCCTTCTAACCAAGCCCTCACACACATGTCATTTTTAGGGGACTTAACATGGACCTGTATTCATTTCCTGGAGTATAACCATAACCAGCACATGCCTACAGCTAACCCTAACCAAAAATCTGAATTGTAATCAACTGGTTTTAAGTTAAGTGTGTGACCCCGAAATTAATATATGTCAGAAAAACATGCACACACACACACACACACACACACACACACACACACACACACACACACACACACACACACACACACACACACACACACACACACACACACACACACACACACACACACACACACACACACACACACACACACACACACACACACACACACACACACACACACACACGTTTGAGTCTCTGTGCACTTTAATGTAGGGAGGCACCAATATGATACAATAGTCTAGATTTGTACTGGGGCAGACTGACGTTATTGGATGGTTCAAATATCAGCTCTGTCATGACTGATCCTCATTACAAGTCAATATGTCCCTGTCATTTTAAAATCCTCCGATCATCAGATCTATAAGACTAATATAGTCTTGGTGGGCCAATGACACAATGAGCCCTGGCCTTAGGTTTCCTAAAATAACTACAATTCCACTGACACACATTGAATGTGTGTTAATAAGATCAGCATCAGAACTAGTCTGGCTTGACCACTCCCGCCAGCGTCTATTAAGCGCTGGCGTCGGCAAACAACGCTACGCCTCCATTGGCTGCTTCCCGGGGTTAGCCCCGCCGTAGATGATTGTGATTGGTTTAAATAAATAAAAACAGGCCAGCCCAGTTTCCCCCCGAATAGACGGCTCTAAACGGAGTGCTTCCAGACCATACAACTTGCTGTAGTTTGGTCTGGCTTTGCCAGACTACATCAGAACCAGTATGAGGAGAGAAAACCCTGTACCCCTACTTTGCTCCAAATAGTTTCATATCTGTTGTGTTTCTTGTTGTTTGTTAAACTAACAGCTCTTCAAATAATTCAATAATAGTTCAAATAACAATTACACAAGTTTAAATGATTCAAGATTTTAGAGGAAGGCTCATTTGCTTCTTGTGCCATTATAACAAAAAATATTGAGCTCTTCTGCATGTTGCTGGCCTGCTGAGCTGCTGTGTGCGCATGGGTGTGTCCTGTTCCACCTAAGGAGGCCTACATCAGCATTGAAAAAAAGAGCAGTCTGTCCTGTAGCATTCACAGGACTATAACTGCTGCGTCTGTCAGAATATGCTACTCTTGGTATGACAGTTGAAAATTATTTTGAGCAGCAGAGTGGTTCAAAGGTGTGTTGTATATGTGAGCCGTTCTGACATTTTGTAGGCAGACAGAGCTTTGTAAACTTTAGGGAGGGACCTTAGAGGGAGGACCTGTCCCCTCAAGTCAGCTCCACTTTAAACTCAATCGGGACATATAGGCCTACTCTGCGATTTAACAACACGTTAAGGCACATCTACAATTGAGATAAACGTATCGGCCAACTGGTCTTTGAAAGGTAATCTAAAACAGTGGCCTTACCTTTTCACCGCTCAGCGCCAAACGACTTCCCTCTTACCTGAACCACGCAGGTGTTTTCAGGAAGCCCTCCACTGGGGGAAGAGGAAGGCATTAAACGCAACACACAGGATACGCCGCGTTTAAGTTAGATGACTATTTTAAATCGCAAAGCGTATTATTATTTTGTCTTACAATGCGTTACCAGATAACAATCTAAGTTGAAAGGAACTTTGTACGAATTGAAACCGTAGTGAAACCTCCTTTCCGCGGGTTGTAAAGTATGACCTATTTCCGCTAGGTCCTAGCGCCTCTGAGGTAGATTTCATATGGGAACAAAACACAAAAGTGGGACAAGGACAAGGAAGGACACACCCGGAAATGAGTTCATAATATATGTTGTAAAACAATATAATTATAACAGTAAAATATTGATATTTTTTTAACCATGTTTTAAGGGGACTTAAAGTGGACGAGTAGGCTACAGGAGGGATTAATAAAGAAATTTCCCAATCTAGGCCTATATTAATTGATTCACAATCTGTAGCCTATAGGCTAACATTAATATCATTATTATTTTATATTATAGGCCTTTTATATTATTATTGGGGCTTTATTGCCCTAATTGAGCAGCCTGTCAGTTTCATTATTAATCTATTTGGTGTCAGAAAACAAGAAAATATGTCCCTCAAAAACATTCCTGACCCCAAGTGGACTCCTCAAAATTTGCCTTTATTATCGACAGTTCAAAACCTAAACATTGCCTATTCGGTTTATTATCATAGACCTATAAAAGAAATAACTTCAGCAAATCCTCAAAAATGTGATGTTTGGTATTTTTGCTTGAAAAATTAACTATGAATCAATGTTCAGAATAGTTCTTTGGATCAACTTATCATTTCAGTGAGTTACATGAACTCAGAACAGAGACCAGAACAGTAGCGTATGTTTTACTTTGACGATATAGAGACAACTCAGACTATAGGTCCATTCAGTAGCAATAAATTACATCGTTCAGTCACAGAGCTTTAGATGTTCAATTCCCCATTTTAATACCCCACCAAACTTTTCATTTCAACCAGAATGACAACGTGTGAAAGAAATCTAAAATCCTCCAAAGTGCTCAGGAAAATAAAACATTTAATATAGATTTAAAAATAGAAATAGGTTTCCATGACAACTGGGCAAACTAGGAGGATCTTGCAATACAAAAATAAAAGCAGCAACTGGGTGGACTTTGTACTGAATTTGATTTAGCCAACTGCAGGATGATCAATGAAAATGTGTAACCTAACATGATAAATAGTTGTCGTTTAGCAGAGGCTATGCTTGTTTCTTATGTCAGGCAACACCATCACCACAGAGTCAGTGGTGGCCTTGAGTTTACAGAACCAAAAGTTTACCTGTTCGATCCCCAGATGGGCAGGATAGATCTGGAGAAAGAGCAACTCCCCTTATTACCACCCCAGAGGCGGCTAAAAGGATCATTACCCCCTCCTGCTCAGCGCAGAGGCCAGCAGATAACACTGTGGCTGCTAGCTAAGGCCTGATCATCCTGAATAATATCATTTTCAAAGAATCCTCAATATGGTTTGTCCTGGGGAGTGTTAAGGTATGAATGTGTATCATCTTTTACAGGTTAAATAAAGTTTTAAAAAAAAGAAGGAAATCATTTAAAACCTCTGTAAACGTGGTCTGAAATAGTAGAAATCCACAGCCTATATGATTTCAAAGTTCGGTGTCTTAATAACCTTTTACAAAAATCTGATTGCAATTAATTGTTCCTAAATAAAAAAAACAGTTTTTTTTACTGTAGAGACCGTTTGACAGGACTGTGTGGGCATGGCTGTGTCAAAACGTTTGGGCAGAGAACTGCTGTGTTTGGTTCAAATAATACTTATTGTGTTATGAGAACCAGAGCATAACCCGCCTCATCTAAAGCAAATTTCTGTAAAGTTTATCAAACTTAAATGACAATATCTTTCATTTGGATTGATAAATACTGTCAGTGGTGTCTCAGATTTCTGCACCAACCTGTATATCTGCTCAAAATCCTCATTGGATATTAACCCAAAGTGTTATTGGATGACGTTTTTCCACCCTTGGTTAATGTGTTAACAAAGGTTTTAATGCATTGGTTCTGGAAAAATAACGATACCAGGCCTGTATTGTATCTGTCAATTGACAATAATTTCACCTTTAATGTTGTTGTACATAAAAGCTCTGACAGCTGGGCGAAGAGAGAGACAGAATATGAAGAAAAAACACAACTTGAGTCCTTGCCTCTGTTTTTATACAGGTTTGAACTGGTCTCTTCTTCGCACCTAAACAATTTTGCCTTGTGACTGAAGCAGATAAAGCTGTTTTCTACTATTTGGATTTACATCAGAGTCTCAGCTGCCCGCGGTGTGATTCTTCACATATGTGTTTTCATGCTCAGGGAACAGCTACCTTCATGGCCTGTTAGAAAACTTAATTAAACATATTGTACAAAACATGACATTACATTCTGTCCATTGAGTTCATAATATAAGTAACAGCAGAGCCGGCCCAAGCCTTCAGGGGGCCCTAAGCGAAATATGATTAGGGGGCCCCTCTCCAATGTTAGCGCTGCTGAAACTATAGATCTTTGTTAAATATCATTCACACACCCAGTGTTTTCCGCTAGTGCCTCCACTGTGCAGCTGTGCGAAAATATTAGACAGCCAAGATTCGGACCTCCTAGGGGGGTCCGGGGGTATGCCCCCCCCGTGAGATTTTTTTAACCTTTTTAAAGTGAAATGCATGAATCTGGTGCAATTTGAGAGGAAAATTAAGAGGATAAGTCTGAGAAATTTTGTGTGAACAAATAATTTGGAGACACTGAGTCAGACGAATTAGAAGCTACTGAAGAAGGACACATGGATTTTCCATAAAAAATATTAATATAAAATAAAATATTATGGAGGGTCCTCTGGGTTGGGCGTGGAGCTCTTTTTCTTTTACGGGACATATTTCTCTGTAATATAGTGAATGCATTTAAATGCAGTGTGAGGAACGAAGCAGAAGAACTCTGTTGTCCAGCTACTGTATCTTTTTTTCCACAGACAAGGCTGAATTAGGCTATAGACTATACACAGTGCATGGGCAACTGAGGACAGCCCCATTTCCAATTGTTTTTAAATAAACTCAATACACACTGTGCATGGATGTGAACGTGACATGATCAGATAATTTCAGATTTCCTCCCAGGTGAACTTATTACACTTTTAGGCTATTAATTATCTATACCAAAACATTTTATTCCTTTTTTGTATGATAACTCACATTTGCATAATATGATGATAATATCAAACACACAAACTAAAATTTTTTTTTTTTTTTTTTTTTTTTTTTTAGGGGGCCCCCCAGGCAGTCGGGGGCCCTAAGCGGCCGCTTAGTTCGCTTATGCCTCGGGCCGGCTCTGAGTAACAGTATTGCCAGTTTTCAGTGCTTATACAGTCTTAGCATGTGGAGAACATTTGCTGCAATTTAAAAACATTATCACTTTCTAAAACCAAACGTTCAACTTCATCTTCATATCACCCACACAGGATGATCTCTGCTTATAAAATACAGTCAAATGAAAAACAATTTAAATTCAATGAAAATAGTTTTTTTCTTCTCTTTTACCAGTTTACAGAAGTACATTACAATTGTATCGCCTTGTCCAAATTATACATCTTGTTTTAGTGTTTGTTTAATGTTTTAATCAAAGTTCTGCTATGTGTTACAATAATATTAAAAATAATTGTGATGACGCTCATGCATGTAAACCTGCTGAAGTGAACCTGTTCTGGTCTCGTTCTGAAGCGGATATGTATATCTACAGTGCAAACATGTTATATCGAAAACATTTTTTCCTACACCTCAAGCAGAATGAATCATTTATTGACATGTGCAATCGATTCACATGGTAAAAATAGTTGAAAGAAAGGAGGAGTAAACAACAAGAGCACAGTGAGGCCTATTTCACATAAGGCATCATAGGAGAACAACACTGTTTGCAGTTGTCTATGGTAGATTTATTCTTGTGCCTTTTATATACTATCTATGCTTCTAACCCATAAAATCATCTTCTTCATAATATTTACAACAGCTCCATCATCTTGGTCAGAGTATGTGTTATACCAGCCAAAATAATAATGTGCCTAATTTACGGTGGTGTAACCCTTGAAGAGAACTCTTAAAAGTCTTGGTTGCTCTAGGTAGTAAACAGCGGTAATGCGACAAGGTTGTAAACAAAAGTAGCAATGTGAGCAGTGTGGATGTCAGAGGCTGCTTTCAGACGTTGGTGATTTCAACACTCTTGTAGGTATGCATGGGGCTGCCTTTGGCCCGGGGAACAGCCTGAACTCTGGCCTCTCTGGGCAGAGAGCCGCAGCTGCCATGGAAGCCCAGACCTCGCTCCACAGAGCGGCTGTTTGCACGTAACCGCAGCGGACTCTGGAGCGATGAGAAAGCAGAAAAAAAACGGAATGTGGAGGAAAGTATTATCAACTGATAATAAAATGAAAATGTCAAATTGAAAACGACCAACTGCAGGACTCTTCAGTTGTTGAATGCATATGTAGGGGAGAACGGGGTAAGTAGGCACACTTTTTACTCTAGTGAGAATTGCTCATCACCAAAACATCTGTCAATAGCCATTCCTACATTAAATTGAAGCTTAAAGTGTTGGCTTGAAATGTGTGTCTCTCTTTTTTTCCAACTTATTGTAATGAAGAAGTAATTTACCATCAAAGACACTCTGACACATTGTGACAACCAACCCCATCAAGGGGTCGGCTGTCACACACTATGGGGTTGTTTGTCACAATGTTATCTTAATGGGAAAAATCTTAAAAAGAAGGCAATGAGGCAGAACCAAATTTGAAAGTTTAATTGCATTGTCAAGTTGACAAATAGGCCTACATAACTTACTGTAGCCTTGGCAGCTGGTCTAGTTTGGGATGCACTGGGTTGTTTTGATTTTGTTGCCCTTTTTTCTTTTGCTTGCTAGCTGCCTTTTCCTGCTCTATTCTTTCTTTCTCTAGGGTGTCAGTGAGGATACAGCTTGACCATTTCTTTCGTTATTGGGTTCCTTTTCTGGCTGCAGCCTTGAGATAACATGTGACAACCAACCCCCCAAAAAATTTGACGACCAACCCCAACCTGAATTTCTTGCTAGCATCAAGGCCAACAACCATCTGACAACTAATTAGCTTGCTAACAACAATCTAAACTATAGCTTACCCTTCACACTTTCTGAGGGTAACAAGTGTTTTGTTATAAACCCATTGTGTAAAAGCCTAGAAGAAAAATACTGAGAAGCAAAATATTTTGAATTTGACATGAAAAACACAAAACATCCTCTCACCTGAAATGCAGCTGTCTTCCTCCAAGGAAGTCTATGTATGTGACCTCTGATCCCAATTCTGGACCTTTTTTATATCAACATTTCAGAGCTAGCGCGCTCTGGTGGCGAGATATAACGAATGTGACATGCAACCCATGTGACAAATTACCCCGTTCTCCCCTACACCTAATTCACTTAGATCTATTTGTATATCCAAATTGTAAAATCATGTAAAACCAATCATATATATGATGATACCTTGCCTGATAGTCTCAGAGACCCCCTCTCCTCAGTGAGTCGGTTGAGAGCCACAGGTGAAGGGGGTACAACAATAACCTCACTGCCTTGCTCTGCACCACTGTGTGAACAAAAGGCATTACAAGACACATTCATTTATGTGCGAGCTTAAATCATGAGAAAATAGCAATACACAGAACATGGTCATACAGATGTCAAAGCACAGAATCACTTGTCAGCAGGACGGAAGACGAAAGTGTGCAACAATATTTATAACACTTAACAACCCTACCACCATCAGATGTATATATTTATTTATTCCACCAAGCACCTTATGGGTTATGGGGAGTCTATGGGGTATTTATGTCACATACCACGTGTAAAATACTGGGTGATTGATTGATTCATGGAGATCAGATTAAATTATGTAAATGTAAATTGGTGGACAACTAAAACGTTATTCCTGTTTGTGTTTGCTCTGACAACGTTTTGTTGTTACCTGTAACAATTACAAAATAAAACTGAACTGAACTGATATTTGAAGGGTGTTTTCATTCTACCTGTGAGGGATGGCCAGTGTCCTCATCTCTTCATACAGGTGACGATGCAACATGTGTTTGTTGCTGGGGATCCCCAGGGCTTTGGCCATGGCATCTGTGTCAAAGGACGGCTCCAGAGCCATCAGAGCTCCATGAATCCCTTTATCCTGAAGATTGACTGCAAACTCCTGAGGAGCACATCACATAGACAGCTGCCTAGAGTCATGACCAACCTTTAAAAACCCTAAAACAAATAACAAGGTACACATATTATTCAGGTATTTTTCATGGCCGATCCATTAAAACAAATTCTAGTAATTTCTTATGTTTCTGTTTATATGCAAATGTTTTTCTTCTGTATAATTTCAGAAGTGTTGAGGCACCAAAGCAATAACGCTAACACGATCTTTTAAAGCAATCCTAGTATAGAAACCAATAGATGAAATCTGGTCTCAATCTGCCTCAGAAAATCTCCTGGATAAAGGGTGAAATACGGCCACTGACCTCCCACCCACCTTCAGGTCTATGTCTCTAATCCACTTCATTACTCTGTGACATGTCCAAACAATGGGGTCCCGGTCCTGGTGCTCACACTTTAACCGCCGTGCCTGCAGGGCCTGTGAAAGAAACACCCAACATACAGATAACCGGACGGACACTTATGTGGCGGGGGGGCAATGACAACACAGAGAGGTCAGGGAATGAAGACGGCCTGCTGAGGTAAGGCAGAACCAAAGGGCTTCTGTGTGCCTCGAGCCAGTAGATAGTAATAGAGTGTAGCGGAGAAAAACTTAAAGGTGCACTACGTAAATTTAGGTATCAGAAAAGTAAACATTTTCTAAGATTTATTCTAATAACTGAATAAACAAGCTTTCCTTACAGGACAATTGGATCCTTGAACATTGTTTGAAGCTAAAAAAGCTAAATTAGAAAGTGACTGTTTCACTGTTGTTGTTTTTTAGAGCAGCAGGTTTTATTTACAAACACATTCTAGTCTTACGTTTGGTTCCAGATGCTTCAAAATTAATTTATTTTATGTATGATGGTAGCATTATTCAATACTAAGAATAACGCATAGAGAACGCATGTTTTTGTAAACTAACTGCAGGCTCTGCAAATGTAAACAAATCCCCATCCCTGAATCTGCATAGTGCACCTTAAATGCAGTGATGGACCGCTGGGGAAATTTTAACTTTCTGTCAGCAGCACCTTTTTATTTTTCATACAATCTCATGCAGATTTGGATCTTCTATAATCTGACCTCTTTATCAAAATTGAGCATCTGCAACAGCTGGATGGCCAGGAGTAGACTTGTCTGGTGGTGCTGGTCGCTGATGTTGAGGAATCTCTCCAGGTCTCTGCGGCTCAGAGAGTTCAGCACTCGCCCGTCTACCAAGTGAGTCTGGAAGCTCTGAGAGTACTGAGGCAAGCCCACGTCACTCAGCCAGGATGTCACAACCCAGTGATGGTCCATCTCAGAGGCTTTGGACAGCCTACAAGGTGATTAGACACTGCGGATCATGAGTGGTGGTGGAAGAAGGCTTTTACATATTAGACTTCAATAAAAGTAACAATACTAGTAGAACCTCATTAAACGTTCTGAATTCAAACATCAACAACTTTATAGTAAGAGCAAAATAGTGTCATAAGTAAATAACTCATAACAAAGGACAAAATCAAGTTTTACACTATATATTATATCATTGGACTATCATTACCGATGTATTGTGTAAGTTCTATTGTTGCAGTTGGAGATACGTTGAACTATTATATATGTCGTTGGCTGGTTAAATTTGCGTCTGGATTGTACAAGAACAGCATGATCTGGAAATACAGTACTTCAAATATTTGTACTTAATTACAGTACCTGAAAATGTAGTAGCCTATATGTACATTTACTTAGTTACCTTCCACTGCTTATCAATCAAATTAAACTCCATTTGAAAAGTATTCCCTTTTTATCAAACTAACTTCTTCTGCTCACCCTTGGTCCCCTTCAGCTCTCCTGTAATCCTCAATGGCCAGCCTCAGTTTTCTGCGATGGATAGGGTTAGTGATACCAAGACCCAGCTCTACATCTTCATCAGTCAGGCCCAGCAACACCTATGGCAAATAAATCCAGTTATCTTAATACGGCAGTCTACTCAGATCCCACCTCACTCGCAAGCACCAAGCGAAAAAAAAAACAGCAAAAGAACCACTTGTGCCCAAAAAAGGTGTAGGTTTACCTTGCCACTTTTGACGTTTTCAGTGCAGGCTCGGGTGTACATGGGCATTCCCATGACAACCTCCAGCCAGGCCTGGACTGCACCTGCCCTCCACAGAGACATGCATGTGTTTCGGGTGAGCTCGGCCTGCTGGAGGCGGTCCAGATGATCCTCCCCGTCTGATTGGCTCTGCTGTGTGAGGCTGTCAGAGTCTGGATTGGTCAGGAGAAGATATGGTTTGGCATAAAGGAAGGTGTTCGGGGTCAGAGGGGGTATATGGAAATCAAATAAATTACTCATCTGGAGCGAGTTCACATCAGAATTATAGAGGGCTATCTGCATTAAAGATACACTGCCACATTGTAGTGTGTAACAATACTTTACAACAGATTGGATGCTATCTCAGAATCTCTTTCATGCACCAACAACATAACCATGTATTTTTCTGGCTTCTTCTTTACTAATATCATTCAATTCTGAGTTATCAGTCAATTGAGGTCTGTCTATTTCCACCACATGGCCACTAGATGGAGCCAGAATAATTAACTTGAGCTACACTCCATGTGTCTGTGAGTGAGCAGTCCTGTATAATGGAAAACAGCAGACAAGATATATTTTGAAAAACTAAACTAAAAAACATGGTCTAGAATATCTGAATATGAAATATGAAAAACCTTCTTTCATGTGAGTACGGTAGTTATGTCAGTTCTAAAACTACTGTGTGAAGTAGTTATTAAAATAACTTTGTAAAGATCTGATGATTATGAAGGGGGCCTAAGTCTATTAGGATAATGTGTTAGAGACACAGGGATTATTCATAAAATATCATGCTCCTGCCCATAACCCGCCCATCTCGTCATCAGGAAAACACGTACTCATACTGAACTGACAAATCCAGGATGAACTCTGTGCGTTTACCTGATTCGTCCTCACATGCCGACGAAATCTCTGCATGCAAAACAACCTCCTTTTTCAGAGGAGTTTCCACACAAAAAAGACACAAAACAGAATCCCCCCCCCCATGGACCTGAGTGATATGAATAATCCCAAACAGACAACTGGTAATCACAGATGAGGAGTTACTCACTGGCATGAGAGAGTTGCCATTAGAAATGGCAGGAGGAGAGGGAGAGACACGTTAGACTAGGACACAAGAATGAGATTACTCACGGGAACAGAAACACTGCCACATACAAGGATGTATTCAGTTACTAGTTTTTATTTTTAAAATAAGATTTCATTTCAATTATAATTCATTTTGAAAATGCTAAAACCTCCTCAACATCTGGCTGCAACAGATGCAGCAGATAAATATTTGAAGTTAACTCTCGTTTGTCTTTTCTTTCTTTTTTTTAAATAAAATACTTCAATAGATTTCATCTTTTTATGGAACATCTCCTAAATTACAAAGCTTTTGAAAAAAGAAATATTAGAGCCACATCTGTAAGAAATTAAGAGGGATTCTACACAAAGCCAAACAAAAACAGCAAAAAAAGAGAGAGAAAAAAAAGGAGGGACCGTGCATTCATAATGCAAGGAAATTTAACTCGGTAAAGGGGAAAGGCAACATAGGGGCAACACAGGATTGAGGAAGTTGTTAATTTGATCGGCAATGAATGGACATCTAATCAAAGCAACACAGAGGGATCATGCATATGTGTTTAATGCACATTCCTTCATCACATACTGGCACATGTTAGGGTAGTTCTCGATTAGAAATGAGTCAGACGTAAACAATGTTACGAGGCTAGTGCTAACAGTGACAGAATGGTATGCAGATTCTCTAAAGATGAGTGTTTAGCCTTTGGCACTTGCACATGGTTTCTGCAGCACACTAGAGGTGTGCCTGGATATGCATTACGGTTCATATTTTGTTTGTGTATTCAGCTCTACTCTAAAACCCCTTGTCAGCCAGTCAATAATTGTTTTGGATGAGAAGATAACGTATAGCAAAAGATTGACGAGGAGACCGTCACGAAAAAGAACTTCCTATGGTCAACATTGTTTTATCAGCAAATACCGTGCGCCAGCATTTATAACATGATGACAGTCCTCTTACCAGCAACACTCCTGAACTACTTGTCATTTTATCATACTGGAGATCACATAGGACTTTGAAACAACAGAATTTGGCCATTGAAGCTCCAATCAGGGGGAAATATCTCCTCTTTCATTATAGCAAATGAGCCAAGTAAGATTGGGAATAAGAAGAAACTTAGAAAATCAATGTTGCAAAGCATGATAGAAGCAACCGTAAAGTAACAAAAAGCCAAATGACATTTACAGTAAAAACACTAGTTTCACAATAATTCCTATTTACATATCAACAGCAGTCCTTCAAGTGTCCAGTTATAAAAAAACATAAAACATTAAGACATTTGGAAAATAATACAGCATAAACATGTCTACACGTAATAATAACCCCATGTATATATTTATATGCATGTAAACATATATACATATGCATACATGTACATCTATAAATATATATCTAATTTACAAACATACAATGCAAGGGTAATATACTGTACATTTATGGGGATAGCAGTCTCTTTCAGGCTTTCCTTTTTCAGAATTTCCCCCCCTCCCCCCTCCAGAAAAACCCACACACAATACCCTCTTTACACACAATTAAAGCAGGCGGATATCCACTCAAATTTAACACACACGCACACACACTCACACACACAAACACACGCATCACCAGTCGGCATCCTCCTCTATGTAATAATCAGGTGTGGCTGTACCATCAAACAGGCCGGGGTCCATTGACTTGCGCTGCTTGCCCCGAGCGAACACCCGTGACAGGGATCCCAGAGTCATCTTCTCCTTCTTTTTCTTACGCTTCTGGTCCTCCAGATCCTCCATGGACTGAACAGGGCAGAGAGGAGACAGGAAGCTTTGGGTTTGTCCTCTCACGCACATGTGTTAAAGCAGTTTGACATTTCGGGGACATGCGCTCATTCACTTTCTCAATAATGATGAGTCAGATGAGAAAGTTGACACCACTTTCACGTCTGTATAGGTAAATATTGTATGTAGCTACAGCCAGCAGCCAGTTAGCTTAGCATTAGACCTATAGGTGAAACTTTGGCTCTGTCCAAAGTCGACAATAAAGGGGCATTTTGTGCATTTGTAATATGAGTACAATTTTAAAGAATGACTTCTTCAAAACATTCTATTAAAAATAGTTATAGTGACATAATTTATTCAAGTAGAGAATAAAAACTGTCTGCCAATAGTCTACATCCATGGTCATCTCCTTATTCTAAGATTACTGAGTGACATGTTATGTCTTGTTTGTTTGATATATACTAAAACCAACAGCAATCTCACATCCTCAGCAAGACTCCAACACTTGTCAATTATCTTCAGAGATCCTAGTAATTGAATTTTTTAAATTTTACTTTTGGACGTCGAAAGACTAGCTTTGCCCCCAGGTTGCCGGTCAAATAAGTGCCAAACGACTGCTGGCTGTCGCTTCATATCTCATAGAGTGACGTGCCAATCTTATCATCTACCTCTCAGCAGCAAGCAAACTTTTGTTTTAAAGTGAGTTAAATGCAAATGAAAAAAGTGACATCATCACCAACCACCACAAAGCATACAGGCTGACACCCAGCAGCAGGCCGACAGTACAGACAGACAGACAGACAGACAGACAGACATACACAAGTAGTAGAGAAGACACACAGAGGAGGGCGGAGTAGCTTATTATAGAAGAGTGTTGGAGGGTGTGATTACTTGCTGGAGGGGGCCAGGCAGCTCTTACATTGCAGAGGGAGTGGGTCCGGTGACGGGGTGAGTTGATGTCGCTCGGCGTGGACGAACGGTCCCCGTCGACCGCAGAGGCGTCGGAGATGACAGAGGGCTGGCGAGAGTGGCAGGGGCTGATCCTGACCACAGCTGATGATGTGCCACCCACACACACACATATAAACACACACGTAGGAAAAAAACATTCCCACAGTTAGTCTGAGAAAAAAAAACTCCAGGAAAAACCGCTCTGTTAGTATGTCGAGAGTGTTAAAAAAAAGCAACACCAAGCAGGCGCGGAGACTGGGAGGAGGCAGAGCAGATAAATAAAGAGAGCCCTACCCTGTCTGTCGTTGTTGTGTCCGTGGTAGAGGGTCTGCTGGCTCTGGCGGATGGCTGCTGTGAGCGGGAGGTCGGCGTGCATCACCCACTCCTGACTCCCGTTCACCACCGGCTCTGTGGGCATGGCAACCGAGTGACGCTTCGGTACGTCTTTTGTCAGCGTGGCCAGAGACTGCTTCGCCTATAGGAAAACCCCACGAGAAACAAAATCAAAGCCGAGCATTTAAGCTGAAAGTATAAACAAACGCACTCGCTCAGATAGGCAACAGAAATTGGGTTATCTTTAGAATTAATTATGTTTATGCCCTTATTTTGTGTTTTTCCATTCTTATTATTTATGTATTCATGTCTGTTATGAGTTCAAATTGATTGAACTCATAAGCTCGCATGAGTGTTATATACATGCATGCATCTGTGCATCTACAGACATATTCACCATAGGCTAACTAATTATGGGATCTTGATAGTAATTCATAACATACCAAATGTAAATAAATCCATTGCTGAAAGTAGTTCCCAAGAAATACACTGTTTACTCTTGATTGATTAATGGTGTCTACAAACAACAGTGCCCAACTGTTTTAGGAAATGATTTACCCTTTAATAACATACAGTATAGTCTACATATATATTGCACCCGTTTGAAAAAAAAAATGGAGTTGATGCTGAGTGCCAAGGCAGGGTAGAGAATTGGGAAAGTATTGCGAGACAGACTTATACATTATTGATTTTGGTCTTTTCAGGGGGATTTGTTGAACACAAAAAATAATGGTAATAATAACAACAACCAATATTTTTTAAGACAGCATCTAAAAAAATACAAAGGATTTTTTCATTGGAAGTCTCTGAGAGAACATTCAGTTGACAGGAGAAACATTTGGAAACAATAGTATTTTAATTGAATAGAGAAGAGAGGAAGGTACAGTGTTGTGTTGTGTTGTGTTGTGTTGTGTCTCAGTGTCTTGAAAGTGATGCTGCTTCTGCTACTGCTGTACCAACAAATCTGAACAGTGATGCAGCTTGATGTGAGGATCTGTGGGTGGTTGTGACTGCGCCCAGGGAGCAGAGAGAGATTAATGACACGCAGACTGACAACTGTACCCCCGGGGGGATCGGATGGAAAGAAAAAGGCATGAAATCAGTCCTCAGCTTGGTGGGAAGAATTAAGGATTTAAGAGAGGCAGAAAGGAAGGGATGAGGATGAAGATATACAGCAAATCAGCTTACTGCATGTGTTTGAACTGATATGAATACAGCGGTGGAATTTGCAAAAACCCACGCCATGTTGGCATTCACGACTTATGTACCAGAATGTGATGCCAATGTGACACCATTTTTGCTCTAGGTCATTGTGAGTGTTTGTGTGTGTGTGTGTGTGTGTGTGTGTGTGTGTGTGTGTGTGTGTGTGTGTGTGTGTGTGTGTGTGTGTGTGTGTGTGTGTGTGAGCAGGGTGACTCACCATGGTAAGCTCGGCCTCCAGTTCTTTGACCCTGTTCTCCTTCATATCCATCTGAGAGCGCAGGACGTTGGCCTGTTCCGTGGCTTCTTTGGTCTGCCTCCTCAGGTCCCACTTCTCCCTCTCCAGCATGTCCTTCTCCTTCGCCAGGGTTTTCACTGCGTCCTCACTCTCCTGAAGAACGAACACACACACACACACACACACACACACAGACACAGACACAGACACAGACACACACACACACACACACACACACACACACAGACACACAGACACACACACACACACAAAGACGTGGTTAATCAATGCAGCTCCAAATGTGAAAACTCACATGCTGTGTGCTATTATCTATTTCTAAACCTCAATCTTCAAAAAGGATGGATTGATGATGACGCAATGAGATGGATGATTTTAGTCATGGCAGTAACAAACTAGTACTGCAGCTGTATTTGCTCTTAGTTTGAGAGTATAGCTTAAACACTACTAGATAGTGTTTAAGATACCACAACACAATCCTTTTTTCCCCTCCATCACATATAATAAAACATTCATTATCACTTAAAAGTGTCCCTTACATCTTTCTTTGTTTAAAAATGTGACAGAGATACATACAGATTTGGTTAATGCCTTAAAGTTCCCCCTAATTAGAATCAGAATGAGCAGTATACACATTTAATAAAGGCTTTATGACACATGTGTCTTTGCAAAGATATATGTGTTAATTCATTTACAATATTTCTTATCATATGTCAATCACAACTTAGCCTGTGAAGCCTTTTTTTAACAGTTGTGTTATACTACACCATACTCTATCTGAGTGTGCCATACATGGAGGAGTTATAGTTAATAAACACAAACAACACTTAAATGTGCTAAAAACATTTTTTTGTAGAATACGTTAATAAGCCATTTATTACATGTATATATACAGCATGTATAGAATTTATTACCACACTGGATGACATTTTACAGTCATGTATTTGGCTTTTCCGCCGTGACATTGCAAACCAATAAATGTATACAGTATCTGCAATATGCTGATAAATCTTCTGGACCGGTGTTACCTTTCTGTGTTGGTCGTAGTTGCGTATGAATTCTCGCAGCTGCTCTTCTCTGCTCTCCAGTGTTGTGTACAGCTGCTGCATCTGACTCGCCAAGTCAGCTTTCTCTACTTTTAGACGCTTACGATCACCTTTCATGGCTGCAACACACACACACACACACACACACACACACACACACACACACACACACACACACACACACACACAGTGTAAAACAAGAAGCATTTTAACAGCAACAAAACAAATACAACATGCCAGTGAGGTCTGGCTGCCTATAAATCATATACAGAGCTCTGCTGTTGCATCAGAGAGCCAGTAGGTGACACTGTTTCTGCTGTTAATGAAGGGATGCAGCTGGTGTTTTTCTTTTCATTCCCCCTGGAGATAATGATGTAATCATCTCGTAAGATAAGTGGAACTCATTCATTTGTACATAGAAATGCTTTGGCTGTCATGTGGACACTCAGCTGACTCATTCCCTTGAAGACCATCAGTTATCTTTCAACTACATTCTTTTACCGAGACAACTGGACAACTGAGGTGCCAACAGGTGGTTGTTTCTTTGCACGCAAAAAATAATAACAATGCTCTTGTGACAGCCCGTGCTCAGCAGAAAGGCAAGACTGAAACCTGTACTTGTCATAACCGCACACATGCATCACTCGGGCAGCATTCCTCCTGTCAACAGTCAACCTCTTCGTACTTCACACAGTGAACATTCAAACCTGTTTTGCAGCAGTTACCCAACACACTTTACCAAGCTTGAAGTCAACAATCCTATGGAGTAAAACCCAGGAAAACTGTGTGGTATTTAACTGAACTAAATCCAATTTCAGAGGAACCTCCTATCTTTGTTGCAACAAGCAATCCTACCTCAATGTAGGACTGCCTTTTTTGTTTTTTCTTCCGTCCAAAAAATGCGGACTCTTGGGTTACATAATAGTTTTGATTTGTTGTCATTACAAATGTAAACAATCCAATCAACCACATAATCCGAACAGCATTCCAGTCCATCTCAAAACCACATTAATATTTCCGAATGAAGCTTTTATGCCGTGATTGATGGATGTTAATTATGAACCTTGAGTCTACTTGGCAGCTAATCAGGGGCCACACCCATTTCTGAATAATGTTGAAACACAAGCACATTAAGCTGTTGCCATTTGTGTGGACACATCTCACATCTTTGGCACACGTCATGACAAGAAATGGGCAACATACTGTATGCTGGTCAGAGATCAACCATTAGGGTTGACATTTCCACACTATCATCTTTTTATTGACATACTTGAACTATTCTTATTGTTTACTGATAGTAAATATCAGCTGGGTTTGGACTAAACTCCAAGTACATTTAAGACTTTGAATATAAATACAATGCAGAGAATTAAGCATAACAGACAAATGAAGCAGACTTGACGGACATCCAATTGATAGTCACATGTAAGTGATGAATATATAATGTATAAATATTTAAAGAATTTAATATGAAACATAAAGGGGGCCAGTTATTTGAAGAGAGCCTGGTAAATGAAGGGGGGGTGCATTTTACTGGGATGAACTTTAAGCTCAAAGTATTTATATTCTTTCTTTTACTATGCATTGTTAAATGTATTCAAATATTTTGCACATACT
Organism: Hyperoplus lanceolatus; assembly: GCA_026929865.2. Lineage (NCBI taxonomy): Eukaryota > Metazoa > Chordata > Actinopteri > Uranoscopiformes > Ammodytidae > Hyperoplus > Hyperoplus lanceolatus. Next base: position 16,505,839 of record CM049396.1, on the reverse strand, counting down.
GATATGACTTGATGTAACTCGTGAAGCTACTAGAAGCAGCTGTATTTGCTGCATACTCGAGGTATAGCTGCTAGTAGAAAACAAGGGACTATGTGGATTAGGGTGAAGAGCACAAGACGGCCCACACATCATTGGCTCCTAACCTTGTAAGGCTTCCTTGGCACGGTCCAGCTCCTGCTCTCTGTCACCCAGCTGCACACGGAGCTCGGTGGCTGAGAGCAGGTTGGCGGAGCAGCCTCCCTGCTGGGTCTCCTCCAGGTCCTTACTCAACATGTCCTTCATTTGCCTGAGCAGGTGGACCTCCTCTTGAAGCTGGGCCACCTCCTCACGCAGCAACACTGTGGGAGAGAGAGACAGAGAGAGAGAGAGAGAGAGAGAGAGAGAGAAGACTGTTAAGGGAATTTAGAGTATGCAGTAGAGGAATGAGGAACCCGGGAGAACAGCACTGAAGGAGAATATGCAATCAGCTAGAATATAGATAAGCAGAGGAGAGAGTTACAGTATGCGGAAGGAAAGACTAAGGGAGAGTAAAACAAGACAAGGGCAAAAGGAGGAATGAAGGAAATGTTATTAAACGTCTAGGAATTAAAGAGAGAGTGCTTGACTTGTTCATATTAAAGACGTGACATTCAAGTCAAATAAGTTTGCACCAAGTTGATTAAGCCTATCAGCTCCACAAAACTCCCTCTGTATTTCTCCGTATTGCAGCTTTTACAAACTGGTGTGGCCCCACTGACACACGCCCAGGAGCTGAATTATCAAAATCTAAGGGTTGTTGATTCTACTGGTAAGAAAAAACATTGACGTACAGCAGAAGGTCTAAAATCCATGCGCGATCACCGCTCCACAGTGTTGTTGTAATTACTCAGGATTACTCATAGGGGCAACCGAAGTTACGCAATATAGCTTTAAGGAAAGAGTGTGTGATTATGCAGTGCAATATAACATTTAGGCTCAAAGACACACATCAACCCCTCTCTAGACTCACTGCTCCCGCTCAGCTGTGGCCGAGGTCTTTTTAAATGGGTTAAATTTTAGTCCGGCGAGAAGAAATCCATACCAGCAGAAGAGGAACAATATGTCAAAATGATTTATGTTGCACAGGTAAAGGGTTAGAAGGTCTGTTAAAAAATGATGCACACTTTTCATAAGGGCAGATACAAATGACTCATACAAGCAGCCAAAAACATTCGATTATACTGTAAAAAACCTGCAGCCCCTGATGAATGTATAATTCAAAAGCAGCAAAATGCAGGAAAGATCAGTCAATTAATCAAATCGTGAGAATGAAAAAAAAACAGTTAAGTGATTCTGATTTCTCAACTTCTCCCCACGACTGTAAACACATTATTGTTTACCATTTAATACAGTACTTTGTTTGGAGAATCCTTATGTACATTCAGTTATCATGTGAGGAATATTTAATAGGATGCAAATTCATGTCAATTCATGTTTAGTTTTGTTTTATTAAATTCAGTATTTCAATTTAGCATGTGGGCATGCGAACCTTTGCTAACACTTTACAGTTGAGGCTGATGGGGTTTCATTAGTTTGGCAGGTATTTGGTTAATACATTAAAAGCATTGAACAAATTAGAATTTAATTTGTTGATGGTGCTTTATAAAAACTCATTGGGTTCAACCAAGATATCACAAAGACAGTGAATGTCTTGAACCACATTGCATTGTCTGGAAAATCTCACCCTGGGACCCACATGTCAATCTGCTGTTTGAGGTAGAGGGAGAAGTCATGGGTTTCAAGGTTATTAGAACTATCCATCCCTTTAGTTTATATTAATACATTCATATTTATGTTTGAAACAAAGTGGTGGGTCTACCTGATGCACAAACAAACACAAAGGTAGCACGGCTGAAAAAAATATAACAAGTAGAAAAAGTAGCGTGTCCTTAGTTTTACGCAGATCCCTATGGGGCTCTGTTTAAATGATGTAAAATGTAAGAGCAAGTGTGCATGCTACAAACTAAGTGTGTTTGTGACTTTGAGAAAAAAAAAAGAAAGGGAGAAGGTCTCCACAGGCCTGCAGGAGCTCCGATAAGAGAGGAAGGGACAGTCCATCGGTCTCTGACAGAAAGACACCGGGCAGCTCTGTGCTGCATGTGACAAAAGGAGTTTGTTTCCCCGAAAGAGCAATCTTCCACAGCCTTCTTGCAGCCTAAATCGGCTTATTCATCTGTTTACCTACAGGCTCTCCTAAAAATTTGGCGCGGGTAGCCCGGCTGCTGCTTTTGATGCCACTGAGGGAGAAGAGTGCATGTTTTAAGGTTCTTTGTTGTTGTGGTCGGCTTAATCTTCTACTGTAAACGGCCATTTAAATCATCAGATGCTCCTGCTGTGATGCCAAGGTCCACCCGCTCTTGTTTAATTGCAAAAATCTTAGCGGAAGCAGCAGTTCTGTTTTAGCAGATTGTTTGTTACTTCACAGTAATCCCAAGTGAGCCAATTTCTTTTCTTATTTTTTTTACGAAGAATGTATAAATATTTTAGTAGCTAAGCATATCATATCATATCATCACCCCTGAACCATTAGCCCGTGGGTCGTTTTTGAAACCGGTTATTTGTCAGACACAAACCATCTATCTATAGAAAATTTACCTCCATGCTATCTTAATTGACAGGAGCCGCACAAACCATATAGACAGTCTATATGCTGCTTACGTCTTAGCTCCGACGTCTTGAGTGGTTGTGCAGTGACTTTGGCCAAGCTATTAGAGAAGAAGCCCATTCTATTAAGGTCTAATTCAAGTCTGCCATTAGAGTGTCCATCAAGGCCAGTCAGGAGCAGGGCATCACTTCCTGTCCCCTTTCCTTTGCATAAACGTTCACACACAAACAGGCAGGGAGGGCGGGATGAGCGAAGTGGCTGTTGGCTTATGATTAGGCTAGAAAGAAAGTGGAGGCTTCCTTCTCCATGTGGAAAGGCATAGAAATGTGTGGATCGGTGGTCAGAGACCTGAACTAGTCTCCTATGAGCCGTGTGCAGGTCTAAAGTGGACCCATTTATATACTAGAATTATCAAATAGGCAAAAGGGTGGCTGTGTGGGAATGTTGCGTTTGGATGGGAAACTGAATTTGAAGTCATTGCCCGTGTTGCAAAAACCCACTTTTCAATTTTAAAAGCAATTTCCGCCAAACTGTTGTCAGTGAATCCTACTTGACTTCTGTCTTGATAGTCTCTCATCCTCAAACAACTGCTTTACAATCAGAGAATTTAACAGCAAGTGAACCATTATCCTCAAGTAGTGCTTCCTACTGTAAGAGTATTGTGAGCTTTTCTTTTAATATTACTTTCTCAACGGGTAAGTTTATCCAAATAATAAACATTTGTTCAACTGTTTTATTGCTATCCTCTAGGTAGCAATGCAGATCATTTTGGTTATGATATGTCAGTCACACCACAATACAATAAAAGTGAATAAACATTTGTTTGTGCTGCTTATCATTGATTAATGTGCTGTTCATTGTCTTCATGCATTAATTCATTGTTTAATCCATAAAATGTCAGAAAGTCAAGAAAAATGTCCATACTACTTTTCCAAGATATTTAGTTTACAATGACATTAAACTGTAAAAAGCAGTAAATATGAACAATTAATACTATAAATCGGAAATATTTTGGAATATTTTCATAAATCGTAACATTTGTTGTTGATTGTCAACCTTTGGATTACTCGGCTTAAATGATTAAGTTCTGAATTACAAAAACTTCAACAGCATCATCCCTAAGCAATGTCCCTGTCCATTTGGATAGTCCACATAACTCTGTGAACAGCTTTTATAGATTGAGGTTTTAGTGAAAACTGATAAAATATTCTTCTATGGACAACCAAAAAATAGCTGGGACATTTCAACAATTATTATTGTTTAAAAAATGTACCTTCAACGCACAAGCAGCCGAAATATCAGCACCATGTATCTTAAAACCTGGACAAACAACACTAAAACTATCTGTGTGGCTAAATTCCTTTTAAGTGAGAAAGTATATGTTTGGTGTCATTTGAGTGCACTGACCATTTAACTTCACTACAATTCCCTATAAAACGCAAGGAAAATAAATGTCTATTTTCAAAGCAAAACCGTGAAAATACGAAGTGAAGATTGAAAAGGGTGACACAAAGCTACACAGTGACAGCTGCCCCGGGGTGTTACGCTGTGCAGGGCTGTCACTTCTCTACCTCAGTCTCCCTGACAATTCAAATCTGTGTAATTTCAGTTAGGAGTGATTCTACTTGGCAATCTTTTTCCAAGACGAAGCCAGAGGCGATGTTGCTGCCTTTCCCTCCCCTCTCATCTCTCAGGAACAATAACCGATAGTTGGATAACAAGGTCAGACATATTTACTGCTCTTTGTAGACATACACGGCTGCCATAACTGTCCTCTCGAAGCAGTATTTTGAATAGAGGACTCCTGTGGACAATTCATATTAAAACCGTGTTGTTGGTCGCTGGAGGAGTCAAGAGCATAGAACTCACCTCCACCTGTTGCATTCACTTTTTTAATTGAATCGCTTTCCTTACATTCAACCGATGGGCCCACCACTCATCGGAGGAACCGCTGGGGTCGGGTGCGCTGCCTACAGGGTGGCAGTGAAGGGCGGGGACCACGACGGACCAGACCCGGGCGGCAGAGGCTGGCTTTGGGGACGTGGAACGTCACCTCGCTGTGGGGGAAGGAGCCGGAACTGGTGCGGGAGGTGGAGCGCTACCAATTAGATCTGGTGGGGCTTACCTCCACGCACAGTCTTGGCTCTGGAACCGTACTTCTGGACAGGGGTTGGACTCTATTCTTCTCTGGAGTTGCCCAAGGTGTGAGGCGCCGGGCCGGTGTGGGGATACTGTGAGGGTCGCCTCCCTACGCCTCCGGGTTGTGGGGGGGAAGACTCTGACTGTTGTTTGTGCGTATGCACCAAACAGCAGTTCGGAGTATTCAGCCTTCTTGGAGACCCTGAACGGAGTCCTGCATGGGGCTCCGGTAGGGGACTCCATAGTTCTGCTGGGAGACTTTAACGTGCACGTGGGCAATGATGGAGACACCTGGAAAGGCGTGATTGGGAGGAACGGCCTCCCTGATCTGAACCCGAGTGGTCGTTTGTTGTTAGACTTCTGTGCTGGCCATGGTTTGTCTATAACAAACACCATGTTCGAACATAAGGATGCTCATAAGTGTACATGGTACCAGAGCGCCCTAGGCCGAAGGTCGATGATCGATTTCGTGATCGTATCATCTGATCTGAGGCCGCATGTTTCGGACACTCGGGTGAAGAGAGGGGCGGAGCTGTCAACTGATCACCATCTGGTTGTGAGTTGGGTCAAAGGGTGGGGGAAGACTCTGGACAGACCTGGTAAGCCCAAACGGGTAGTGTGGCTGAACTGGGAACGTCTAGCGGAGGCCCCTGTTCAAGAGATCTTTAATTCGCACCTCCTGCAGAGCTTTTCTAGCATCCCTGTGGAGGTTGGGGGCATTGAACCCGAGTGGTCGATGTTCAAAACTTCCATTGCTGAAGCCGCGGCGGGCAGCTGTGGTCTCAAGGTCTTAGGTGCCTCAAGGGGCGGTAACCCTCGAACGCCGTGGTGGACCTCGGTGGTCAGGGAAGCCGTCCGACTGAAGAAGGAGTGCTTCCGGGATATGTTATCTCGGGGGACTCCTGAGGCAGTTGCAAGGTACCGACAGGCCCGAAGGGCTGCAGCTTCTGCCGTGTCAGAGGCAAAGCAGCGGGTGTGGGAGAAGTTCGGAGAAACCATGGAGAAGGACTTTCGGTCGGCACCAAAGTGTTTCTGGAAGACCGTCCGGCACCTCAGGAGGGGGAAGCGGGGAACCATCCAAGCTGTGTACAGTAAGGATGGGACGCTGTTGACCTCAACTGAGGAGGTAGTCGGTCGGTGGAAAGAGCACTTTGAGGAACTCCTGAATCCGACTAACACGCCCTCTATGTTGGAGGCAGAGCTGGAGGCTGATGGGGGATCATCGTCAATTTCCCTGGTGGAAGTCACTGAGGTAGTCAAACAACTCCACAGTGGCAAAGCCCCGGGGGTTGATGAGATCCGTCCAGAAATGCTGAAAGTTGGATCGGTTTGCAGCTGAGTGTGAAGCGGTTGGGATGAGGATCAGCACCTCTAAATCGGAGGCCATGGTGCTCAGCAGGAAACCGATGGATTGTCTATTACAGGTAGGGAATGAGTCCTTACCCCAAGTGAAGGAGTTCAAGTACCTCGGGGTCTTGTTTGCGAGTGAGGGAACAATGGAGCGTGAGATTGGCCGTAGAATCGGAGCAGCAGGGGCGGTTTTGCACTCGCTTTACCGCACTGTTGTGACGAAAAGAGAGCTGAGTCGTAAGGCAAAGCTTTCGATCTACCGGGCGATCTTTGTTCCTACCCTCACCTATGGTCATGAAGGCTGGGTAATGACCGAAAGAACGAGATCGCGGGTACAAGCGGCCGAAATGGGCTTTCTCAGGAGGGTGGCTGGCGTCTCCCTTAGAGATAGGGTGAGAAGCTCAGTCATTCGTGAGGAACTCGGGGCAGAGCCGCTACTCCTTTGCGTTGAAAGGAGCCAGTTGAGGTGGTTCGGGCATCTGGTAAGGATGCCCCCAGGGCGCCTCCCTAGGGAGGTGTTCCAGGAGCGTCCAGCTGGGAGGAGGCCTCGGGGAAGACCCAGGACTAGGTGGAGAGATTATATTTCCACGCTGGCCTGGGAACGCCTCGGGATCCCCCAGTCAGAGCTGGTTGAAGTTGCCCGGGAGAGAGAAGTTTGGGGTTCCCTGCTCAAGCTGCTGCCTCCGCGACCCGATTTCGGATGAGCGGTTGAAGATGATGATGATGATGATGATGATGATGCTTTCCTTACATAGTCCTAACCTGGTGTTAATTTTTTTCTTGCAGCAGTTAACAACATGTATATACCAGACAAATTAACATACACTGCAGCTGTGTAACATGCAGGAGGGAGGGCTGCTGGTTTATCAGCTTTAGTCACCACGGAACCAAAATGTCAGAAATGGAGCATAGCGTTAGTTCAGGCCGGGTACGGACGTCAAGCCGGCTGTCATCTGGACTCGTCAGCTGACAGCAAGGATACGCCCCTAGCACACCATTGGCCGTACACTCAAAGTGGCGCCTTATTTAAGCTGCTCTAGCCTACCTACTGGTGCTGCTTCCTCTGTAAACTCTTGCAACCCACCTCCAAACCACCACCTCCTTGTTAACTGTATTTGTCATCAATGTCATTTCTGTTGTCATTGACGCTGTTCTGTTCTACACCCTAGGGGGTCCTTGCTGCAGATCTCCTCACTTTTCGGTAATCCATGTAGCTCATGGAGGTCAGAGGGATGGCTCTCTCTGCCTAAAAGCTTTCCACGTGTGTGCGTGGAGGGGGAGGAGATCATGGATGAGAACCATACCGCCATATTAATAATTGCAAAGTATTCTGCTAATTGAGATAAACTTCTACTTTTGACTAAAGTATTCCTGACTGAAAAACCCTTTTGAAATGACCATGAACAACCTGCTGGTGGTTAAAGCGTCACCACCTCCTGCATAATCTACATTAGCTTCCAGTAAACCATAGAACAAGCACCTCATAAACAACAAAGCGCAAAATGCTTTTCTTCTAAAGGAGTTGGTACGGAATGTAAACATAATCAGTGAACAATTTATAGTACCAGTACTGCATGGATTGGTTTTCAATTGTCAGTTTCCAAAATAAGAATAATTTGGAAAAAGAGCATGAGGAGGTTTTGTTTGCTCCAGCAGACTATTTCCTGCTTTCTTCTCCCCCTGCGGTATTGGTGCACAGCTATAAAATATGCTATCTGTAGGAGGGGATGGAGGTTTAGGAGAATTGAAGCGAAAGGATGGAAACAGTAATGGCTTTCTACAGAAGGTGCTGTAGCATTGCAGGGGAGTGCATCAGCGGGACATCAAAGCAACGTCATTTAATGGCACCTTTCTCACCCAAGTTACTTTGCAGCAAATATATTTGAATAAGGACACCTATATCAAAGTGTCTCCTGTTCACTGGGGATGTGAATAATCAGCAGTACAACAAAAGCCTTTCTGCAACTCGCTGATATGGGCAGAGTTGTTTCAAATAAGCAGGAAATCCTTTCAAATGCTTCAGGAAAACCTAATAAGCTATTCTTTCATGAGCTCTTCTTGTTGATAAACTCTACCTATAGACTGAAAAATGTGTTTCGCAGCACAGTGTCCTGCCCAGAGTCTTTTCTATGAAATGGGAAACATCACATAGTGTGTAGCTGCAATGCAGGTTATTGTGGTGACGCAAACTGTCAGCGTAACTGAAGACAACAAGCTAGTCAACGCGTCTCTGTGACAACGTTTGACATGATGAACACTGGACCAAATTATCTCCAGCTTCTGACTGGTTTTGACTACCTCAATGACATAATAAGTCACACATTTCTCTCTGATGATTTTCTTCTTGAACTTGGTTGTTCATGAGATTCCTGCTCTACAACAACAAACTATCAACTTGTGACCAAATCAAAACATGAGAAGCAAAATAACTGGGACTCTACATTAATGTGATCTATGTTGAATGCTGTGCAGTAAAACACAAATTAAATATTGAGACTAGACAACATTCATAAAAAGATACCGACAACTACAGGAAAAGCACCCTGAAGCTTTTAGTATTCCTTTTTTTAAGCTTTCCAAATACAATTAGCTTATCGTCAATGAAACAGCATCTTGGTGGAATGACCAGAAAGACTCACACCCCAATAAATGCACAACTTCTATCTGCATGATTTATCTTGTATTGTATAATTGCTTATTCGATTGCTGTGCAATTACATCCGCAGGTCTATTACACTTTTAGCTGACGGGTTAAAATCGATTCATTAGGTGATGTATCTAATCAAGGTTAAAGCTTTACCTTTTCTACCAAATTTCGCGGATGAAGCAGGAATGAAAAACCAACTCATTTCTCTCCATTGTTACATTGTACACCAGTGTGCATTTTGGGAAATGAACACCAGGAGGTAAACAGCAGCTTTGATGTCATATAGGTAATATTGTCTAATCAGTTATGAGCATACATGCATCATTATATTAGTCCGTCCAGGGAAAACTGTTTTCCCCTGTTACGACTGAATTACTTGACTTATGTTTGTGTGTGTGTGTGTGTGTGTGTGTGTGTGTGTGTGTGTGTGTGTGTGTGTGTGTGTGTGTGTGTGTGTGTGTGTGTGTGTGTGTGTGTGTGTGTGTGTGTGTGTGTGTGTGTGTGTGTGTGTGTGTGTGTGTGTGTGTTTGTGAGGGTGTGCTTCTGTTCACAGCTGGTCATTTCTGAACTGTATTATGAGAGGAGCATATGTCTGCTGAGCTCCGGCCTGCACTAATTACAGAATAAAGATCAGTTCAGATTGCTCTGGGAGAGGACAGCAGTCTGCTCCAGCTCTTGATTAAACTCATCATGCAGGTGACAGTGTAGCCTTGACAAGCAGGAACATAGAGCATGGATGGACTGAAATGAACCCTGCAAGTTATGTATCAACCAGTGATAAGATATCATCTTATTAATAATCTGTGCTGCTTTGGAGTCTGTTTCAAGAGAGTTATGTTGCAGGAGAGAATGTGTTTAATATAGATATGACGAGATCCATGTATTTTTGGGGTATATTGATGCGAGACAAGGGATGGCAATGTTGATCCGTCAATCCACCACTTTGATCCAGACTAAAATAGTTCAACACTCAGGGATTTGGTACAGACATTCCCCAGATGTTCTCCTTTGGATGATTTCACCTTGGTGATGCCCTGTCTTATAGTTTGCATCACCATCACTTTAGAATGTCAGTCTGTCCAAAAAAGTGCTATTTAGCAAATGTTAGCATGCTAACATGCTATTATAGACATTATACCTGATAAACATCAGCGATAACATTAATATTATACATTAGCTCAAATCAGAGCACAACTAAGGTTTTGTTATAAAAAGGGGAGCAAACGTAATACAAATGATACATTTTCTTACACGACATATTGTAAACATGCCTATTTTGAAGTGTTCTTGAAAAAGAAAAAAGTGATCCTGAGACTCTCTTTACAACACAATACCCAAAGACAGCTCAAATACTCAGAGAGCAGCATTAAATAAGCATCAAACCCAAATCTGAAAAAACAGACCCGGAGGAAGAGAAAGGTGGAGAGGGTGGGTGATAGTAGTGGACTACAGCGATAAGTGTTTTTATTTTTTTAATCATCGGCAGCTCTACATTTAGCATCTGTATTGTTCAATTATACTGTAGTGACGGGGAGTTTGTGCAGTAAAGGAACATATATTGTATATACATCATGTGTGGGTTGTATAGTTACAGATATGCTTGATCTACACAAGGCAGTAAAATTAGTGACGACCCTCCATTTCATAGAGTAGATACAGCAGATCGAAAAGAACACGGGGCAAACACCAAATTCCTGATGCCTGGACAAAACAAGACTCTAAGCACTGTACTTCCTGCATGCTGAAAAGGCCGAGCATGTAGGGGTCAGGTCCATTTCCTACTCAGGGCCTCTCCATAATACATGGAGGTATAAATAATGCATGTTGCTGGCTCTCACCTGAGCACAGTATTCTCCACTTAATGGTAATTCAATAGGGTCTGCGGACAAAACATTACTCTCTGGTTTAGCATATCTATGAAATATGTTTCATCATTTCACCGTTTCTCGCCTAAAGAATACTTTCAGAAAATATTATTCAAGTATATGTGTACTGCATATGGATGTACATTTTTTCTTCTATGTGTTTGTATCTGCGTGTGCTCGGCTCACAGTATATCTGTGCAAGTATACAGTATCTATTGGGAGTAGCTTTCATTAATTAATTGCCTGTGGGTTTTCATTACAACTGAGGTCAGTGCGAGGATGTCAAGTGCAGATAGCTGTAATTGATTCGCACATTTATTATGTGCAGATTAGGCACCTTGCCAGGGATGTGCCACTGGAAGAGCACTGAGAACTTGAATAAGGCTGCTTGGATTACTAATGCTTCTGAAAGGGGTGGCTTTTATAAAAACATACCCTCACTTTCACAATCGAATGAAGTGAATTGGCCAGGAACTAAACAAACTAACCTGGCTGACATAGCGGCCCTAAAATTTGAGAGTTATCAAAGTTCCCCAATAAACGTGTTATATTTTGTATGTTGAACCATACACAAACTTATGTTTTGGTTGTATTGAAGGTTATCTGCTGAACAATTTCTGGGTCGAGCCATTTACTTTTCTAAAGGTTACGCATAACATAAGGTTAATTAGTCAGCACAAAAGTACCAAACCAACATTTTTGCAAGATACCATCTTGCCACCATGTAAATTGTGGCTCAAAATGGTCTCAAAAGGTCCGTCAGAGAGACCCCAAACTCCTGCTGATTTCACACAGTCATCAGCCCCTGTGGGCTTAGCTGGGGAGCATTGAGTCAAAGTCTGTAAGTTCATAAGAGTTAACACTTAAATTAGGCCTTAGTTTCTACCTAACGCTGGCTGGTCGCAGTCCATTATGTCAACCAACTTGTACAAACAACAGGAGGATCAAAATGCCATAGAGCCTATTGTCCCTGTTTTTGAATCTGCTGTTGCGGCTAAACAACATCTGTCAGAAACAGTAGGATGTGTGTGTGTGTGTAGAACTAGGAAATCTACCTGATTTGATACATGACCTCCCTTATGTCCCGGGGCATGGCAATAGTCCCACAAGCTCCATAAGGCGCCTTTTTCTGCAGCAGGAGCGAGAACTGAAGCTAGTGTAGGAAACATTGAACGCCTGACTGGGAAGTTTCAATCATGTGGACTATAGCAATAAATGCCTGTTCTGAGCTCATTTATAATCTCATTCCTACACTTAAAGCGATTATGAAAGTAATAATGGTTCTTGATTAGCTGAGAATAGCTATGGCTAACACAGATATTGATCAGGAATGATATTGAAAACTAAAACATAACCAAAACTGATGGAATAGTGCCACATGTTGTTTCTTATGGTCGCAAAGAGAAGGAATTTACAACAAAGCTGTGAGTGTAAAGCTTATAGTTCTCTACCATCTGTCTGTTGACCATCTGTCAAACTCATTATCTTTGGCAAATTTGTGTGGTGACCTCAGTGGGCATCGGCCGCAGTGGGGATCACACAAAACACAGGAGTATCAAACTTATTGCTATTTAATGCATATGGATGTGTAGACACACACACGTGTGCACACACACACACACACACACACACACACACACACACACACACAGGCACACAGAGACATTGAAAAAGAAAACTTCTCACAAACAAAGTCAGTCCCATGGTATTCAATTCAAATAGCTATAGCTTCCCTAAAGCATTGTCAATCAGCTCAAATGCATCTACACATACTTAATTATGTGTCTGGCCCTCACATAGATCTTTTCACAAGAGCCATTGCAGATATTATTGTCCATCAGTGCTATTCTACAAGCCCAGATTAAGCAAGCTTTAGTCTACTTAGCTACTAAAGTCTGTCAAATTGAACAGTATCTGACTAAATTCCACATTATAGTAAAATGCTTCCAGAAGATTACAGATAAACATGAAATCCATATGAACATCTCATATCTAGGTCAGTATTGAGCTCTTATCTTAAGTAAAACGATAAATGAGACTGAAATGGGATATGGAACAGATCAGCGCTTACAGTACTGTGCCAAAGAAGATGTACAGTAACCTGCAGTTAAAATCACAGTATTTTAAATGTAAACATGCAGTATACATGTATAAAAGTGTAAAACAAACTATAAAACATTACTAAGATTAAAAGTAAATATACTTTATTCATGATTTCACTGAAGTACAGAAGGGCATTTTCAGCAAAATAAACTTAAAGTATCAAAATTAAAAATAATAATTATGTAATATGGACCCTTTTCAACGTTTTACATCATTACAGTATATGCATTTTATCACCAAATATGGGTTATAATATAATTAGTATTGATCCATTAATAACTACTCTAAGAAGCTTTTCTGTGTAACAGCTGGTTGAGGTTGGTTTATTTTTTAGTACTTCAAAGTGAGTCAAAGCGATCGATCCATTAGTTGATCGTCAGAAAGCTTTTTGTGTTCCAAGAAAAAACAAGACACTTTAAAAACATCTAGATGGGAACTGGGCACTTTTCCTACTAACTGACTTTTAATGGACAAAACAATTAATTGATTAGGTGGGAAATGAAGAGATCAATCAATAATACATGCAATCATTAATGCAGCCCTGCCTCACCTACTGTTCGGTACTTTATTCTATGAAAATGTATCATATTTCATGAACTGAACACTTTGTCGAAAGATTCGAGATAATTCCTCTCATACAATCATTGCAGGATATCACACACATACACACACGTGAACTTGAACCCCGCTCATGCACAGTCGTCTTAAGCCGCTTTCATGGCCTACAGTGTTACTCCAAAACACACACACACACACACACACACACACACACACACACACACACACACACACACACACACACACACACACACACACACACACACACACACACACACACACACACACACACACACACACACGTTTTTCCTCGCTCTCTGTCTCCCCTTCTATCTGTCACTCACCGGTCTTCCCCTCCTCCTTCTCAGACCTCATGTCCTCCTCGGCACAGGCTCCACTCGGCTCCACTGTCAACGGTGGTTTGAGTTCTCATAGCAGGTGAAAAAAACAAAAACCGAAAAACAGACACACACACACACGTACAGTATGCGTACAGATACCAGTGCACACGCCATTCAACACACCGACACACTCAATGCACCTCCAGAGCCGGCCGCTCCCAGCCCCTGCTGCTCTCTCAGGCTCCACCTCCACCCAGACAGGTTACTAGGAAGTCGTCTCCCGAGAGCCACTCAGATATATTTCAAATTGCTCCTTTTTTTGTCCTTGTTCCTCTGTGTGTGTGTGTGTGTGTGTGTGTGTGTGTGTGTGTGTGTGTGTGTGTGTGTGTGTGTTCTCGTACCTGTTTAGTGACACGCCCGGAGGCAGCTAACAACTTTCACTCACGCCCGCTCCTGCTATTCACCTCCCTCCCCGTGTGCAGGCGAGTATGAGGGGGAAGGGAAATACAAACTGCACCTCAAGCCTCAGGTAACAAACCACAGGTGAGTCAGTGGAACTCTCACCCCACCTGATGGCAGAGAGCTACACTGAACAACAGACAACAACACACATACCCTCCCTCTGAACCACGCATGCTTCTGAATCCTACTGCATGAGTTTACATCACTCGCTACTGGAATGTGAATGTGCCTGTGCTTTGACCAGAGGAGGAAAGATATAAATTGGAATGAAACATGTAATCTTCAATATAAAAGCTCTCAAAGAGTGGATCATGGCAGCTGTAAAGTGATACGAAGTCTATGCTTGGAAGCAGCCTGCCTTAGCTCCACACTCTGATATTGGGTTATTTATTTATTTATTTAAGAGCTTTTGTTATCTTTGACCCTTAAGTGGACTTCTCTTTCGCCTCTGGGCCTAAGAAAGGACAGCCTGTGTCATGTTAGATGGACCCCTCTGATGTGTGTGGACACAATTACAGATTAAACAAAGTTATGGCTGTTAAGGCCAGAAGCCCTCAGGCAGGTACAGGTAGTTACGAGGAAAACAGATAGGGCTGTTACTGAATTAATTCAGCCTGCTGAGCCCCGCTGGATATAAACTTACAATAGAATTTTTGGTTTTTCGAGCACTTGAGTAACAGTTTGGCATACAAAAGCACAAGTGTAAACATAATATGTGTGTGTTTGTGTTTGTGTGAATTTAAAGACATGACAGCGGCTCGGAGCGGGCATGCCATTTATCCTGCCTGTCAGAGGTTGATGCTGAGTGTTTTAGCTCCATCCAAAGATCAGACAGGCTCTAACCAGATACTTGTCACATGAGGCAATGGATCTGTCAATCAAACGCTGACACCTCAAGGATTACTGTCAGGCTCATTTCTCTCTGACTGATCAGAGTTCAGCTGAGACAAAAGATTGAAACGATAACTCTTCTATAGTGGATATAATTAACACCTCGTTACAAGCAGAACTTGCAGCATGCACTGCTAGTCCATCTTTTTATGCGCTAGCCATCTCTGTAGTCTCACCACTACAACATTTCACAAATTTTACATATGCTAATTCTACCCACTTTGATTCAAATTCGAACCTGCCTGAATATGCACATCTTAACTTGTCCCGTGAGCTACAACATTTTACAAATTTTGACCAAATATAGCACTTCACACTTCCAAGGTCATGCTGTAGCCTGCCTCTCAGCTACACTAAATCCTATTCACGGCATTGCTTTTATCCTGACAGGTCTTCAGACTGACATTTTCCATTCCACAGTGTCCTTATTCTTTGAGCTTAACTCCCTGTATCACTTGGCCATTAATTTGCTTTGCTCACATTAAAGCCAGAAAGAAATCCTAAAATCCCTTTTTTTTCTACCCGCCGCTCTCCTCCAACGTCCCTTCTCTCAGCTGCACGCGATTGACCTGTCGGTTTGCATTATCGGTGCTGGGCAGTGTTGATAGAGAGCCGGGACCAAGCAGCATTATAATATAAGCTAGCCTTGAGAGAGAAGAGGAGGTGAAAAAAGAGGAGGAAAGAGGGTGAAAGCAATGATCACTGGGAGACGAAGGTCACCACTGCCCATTGTTGATGGAAATGACACAAGACAAGTCTTGTTTCGCCGCTGAGCGAGCCCTGCCAGCCTCAAGGAGCTGGTCAGGATAAAAATCATTTAAAAAAAAATTGGAAATACAATTCCTGTGCAGAAGCCTTGGTTTGCTCTCAGCGTGAAAACTATTGAGGATAATAGTGGCCATTATGGTGAGAGCAAGAAATGGACACGAGGCCTAAGCAACAATTTACATGCAATCGATAGACTTTATGATCAAGAGCTTTTGTGTTTAGTGTTATTTCAGGCTGGTCAGTTTGATTACAATAGTATACATGATTGGTTGAGAGACACCATTATTCTGAGCCTCTTGATAATATTTTTTTTCTCAAACTAATGCAAGTGATTGGAAAAGATAAGAAGGCCTTGCTGTGAAGTAGTACTTGCACATCACAATACAATTCTAGCATAATGAACCTCAATAGAGCTGCATCAGACTTGCAAAGTAAAATGCTTTCGTCTGGCAAGATAGCAATCAAGTCTCAGGTGTGACGATGAAAGTCTGCAGTGAACTGTAGGGCCCTTCGAGGACAGGTACCGAAAGCTGTTATCTGATTGTTCTGACCCTTTTAGCCTGTGCAGTCCTTTGCTCTAGTGTTAAACTCCCAGTCTAGCTGACGGCTATGTGTCTTTTAACTGCTGGGATAAATCACCGTGCGCACATCCCTCTGTCACCAAGGCAACACCTTGTATTTTTATAGCTTCACCGTACCTTTGCCTAGTGAGCAGTCTGGAGTGCCAAAGTCCATCAGGCTGGATATCTCTGTCGGGTAGCACATGTCTGTCACCACTGTCTTCTGTCTGTGATGATGCATTGACGGATCTGGGGGAGAAGAAATTCACAATAAATGCAGGTTCACAACACCAGGTGGATGAAATGTTTATATAACACAGTGTGTGTGTGTGTGTGTGTGTGTGTGTGTGTGTGTGTGTGTGTGTGTGTGAGCGTGTGTTTGTGAGCGTGTGTGTATGTGCAGCCGTGTAGCTATAGCAGGCCTATTAAAACAGGTGATTCATTCCGATATGATCCAGCACACACTCCAGACCTCTCAGACACGTAGCAAACATAGGAATCTCTCTAACAAATCACCAAAGTTGTGTTCGGCATTTCAAAGCTATAACAATACACACGCTGTTTGAATGATAATGACTCAGTGACACTTGTTCCATTATTTCACAGTGCTGGGTTAACTATTCACTCCTTTTTGCATATGTTCAGTTGTTTTTTCCTCTCTTCTATCCTCAAATAAAATCCATCCATTTATGTCATTCCAATATAGGGGAAGGTGGGGTGATTTGTGCAACTTTTTACTCAAAGTGATTTTAAAGTGAGGCCTTGACAGTTATGTCTCCAACTCAAATATGTACATATATTTCAGGATGTTGTGCATCCCTGGCAATAAAAACTTTGGATCTGGAATAAACTGTTTAAGAAATATAGCTTTCGGAAAAAAAGTTGTCTTGTCGCACAAATCACCCCACGTAGTGGGGTGATTTGTGCGTCATTGTGTCACAATGACAAAGTCACCATCATCATCTTTCTGGCCATCTGAACTCTCATCAGTGGTGTCGTTAAGTGGAATTGAGATGTCACTCTCTCCTGAGCTACTGTAGACTATCACTTTCTTTTGGTGACCAGCGTATACAGCCATGCCACTGGCACAACTCTCAGAAATGTACTTTGCACTAGTTGCTCCGTGCTTGTGGAACCAACTGCCACCTGACAAATGTGATTCCCCCTACATTTCTGCCTTTAAATCAAGGCTCAAAACCCATATGTACACCCTGGTGTTTCCTCCCCATTAACCTCTGCACTACTTACTTACCTCTGCACTACTATCTGTGTTTATGTGGATGTATGGGCTTTACGTCTTTTATTTTGGTTATTGTTATTTTACCTTCATTGTTTACCTACTGAATGCACTATGTACAGCACTTTGGACAGTGCAAACTGTCATAAATGTGCTTTTATAAATACATTTTACTTACTTACTTACTTATAACTCACCCAGGCCCTTGCGCACAAATCACCCCATCCCCAGAATTTTGGATAATAGGCATGATGCAGCAATTTAGGGTTGACATTGTGCTAACTATATAGACTCAAAGTGTAGCATACCAAAGCACTAAAACATGTGTCAAATGTTTTCAAACGTGTCTATAATTGTTCAGACACAATAATCAAAAAACCTTGATCATGGAAATTTTACTTTGAAAGGCAAAACACAGTTTTTTGAGCTTAAATGTGCTTATATCTTATTCCTTGTGTCTCCCTTCTTTACAGGATGAGTCAAATGGATGGCTCTTCTTAAATATGTGGTCACATTTCCAATTTCTTCCACGGTTTTCTAGAAACAAGGGGTTTTGCAACTTCCAAAATGCACAAATCACCCCACCTTCCCCTACTCTGCTGACCCCCCCCCCCCTTTTTTTGCTTGACAGATTCAGCTGATGACACTGATCAAGGACCTCCTTGATCTCAAGTGAGTGAACCTCATCTACTCGACATTTATTTTTGACACTTGATCATTTCTGTGCCGAGGAAAATGGTGTGATGGGACTATAAATATCTTTGAAAACTCATCAAGGCCCCCCCCTTCTGCTGCTGTCCCTCCACCTCCTTCTCTTAATTGTTTCACCTCCATTTGTAAAGCCCAAAAATATATTGGAAATGAGAGTGATAACCGGGGGCATAAATATCCTCACTGTGCCGGGGAAGGGTTTTGTAAAGCAGATACCATTACAAACGGAAACAATTTTCCATTGAGGAGGGCTTCAGATCCCGCTATTGATCTGAAATCTCCAAGCCTTAACTAATTCTGCTGATCTCACGCGTCCTTTCTGAGAATACTATAAATGTTTGAATTTCATGCCTGATAAAGGCGTGACAGCACGTCCTGTATATAATACTGTACATTGTTTTAACTTAAACCCTGTCCATATGTAGCACAGTACCATCAGCACAGGCACTTTTCCTCAACACCACCCTCATCTTCTCTTCCAATTGACATATTTTGACAGTTTTTATTTCATGACTGTATTTACCTGGAGCCCTGACCTTCCCCTCCCTTCTCCGTCCACCTGTCCTGTTGGTAATTGCTTAGGTGCTGTTCAGCTGACCTTTTCCTTGGTCTATAATATGGAGATAGGACAGCGGGCAGCCTCATGCTCAGGGGCTCTGAGGCTGCTTTACTCAGCCCCAACAATAATGAGATAGACAAGGGGGGGGAGAGAGAGAGAAAGAGAGAGAGAGAGGATGGATGAGGCTGCTGGCAATTCACATAAAATCTGGGAGAAGGTGTCTGGGCTTTGTACACTTAAAAATAAAGATGTCATACATACATTTACGGCTGTAATATACAGCGATTATTTAAAAATGTACTCCCAAATGAGCATCCTGTCAAATGAGAATAATTAACAAAGTCATTTAATTATTATGATGCATTTGGATTAGAGTGCCTATGTGTTCTTCGTTTAAACGAACACGCTTCACCTTGGTGCCTCAACATACTTCTTAAACTTTTCACTGTTCTAAATGACCTCCCATTCCCAAGGGGTTTTTCATTAGCCACGGTCCATTGTATTTCAAGGCGAAAACACCCTGTCTTCGTGACTGTGTCAGTGCTGTAAAGTAATGTGAATGTGCTCTAGAGAGGTATGTCCTGAGGAGTGGGCAGTATATCTGCCACTTTCTTTCTGCCTGGTTAAACCTCTGCTGAGAAAGGTGAAAAGGTTATGGAAATGATGAGGCCACATTGTGGAGGCCTATCAGGAACCAAACTGAACAAGCCAGGCACAAGATAAACAATATAATGACTGTGATCTCGACCAACGGCAAATCAATCTGCAGGATGGCAAACAGTTATTAAGTACAGTTATTTCATATCTCCCAACAGAATTAACAGTTTGGACGATAGGACACATGTCTCAAAATGTCTTTTTAGCCAAAGGTCTCTTGAAGGTCACTTTATATATCTATATGTATATTGTGTTAACTGATGGATAACTCCATAAAACACCTACTTTATTGACCTTTTTCCACAGCAGACACTTTGGCATGTCCTACAGGAAAAGCACAATAATGATTAACGGTAATGATGGCTGCATTCCATTTTTAACTTTATTTATCCCATCTGTGCTTTTCTTGCTATGCCATATCAAAACGTGTTCTGAGAAAAATATCTACTAGTCTTCCTGCACACCCACACAGGTGTTTTAACTTTTCTAGCTAATTAGATCTCTGCTTATGTTAAAGTTGAGCTGAGCTATAATAAAATGACATGGTCACAGAGCTTCACAAACCAATAAGAGTGGTAAAGGTGTTACTTCTCAAACCCTAAGGATAAGACAAATGTCAATCAGGCACCACAGTCTACAGTCATAGTCCTAAAGATTTTGTCACGCCAGCCAGGATTTCAAACAGCTTCATTTAACAGAAAAATCTATTCATTCAATTGGATTTGCAGCAAACAGAATATGCCTAACCATTACAGGAAGAGAAATGTAGCCGCACCAATGTTTGAACTTTGGTGAACTTTGAGAGTCAATAGGAGCTATCTTCGCTTATTAGCTGTGTTGCATTATCCTCTATTTATTATTATGAATAATGTATTGTTTATTGTTTGACCTCCTCTGTTGGATAAAAAAAGGGATGGTTTGTAGACAGTGATAAGACAAGAGTTGATGGTACAAATCTCATTGTACCCTTTCTGTTGGCAACCAGAAAGCTCAGCCTACAAGGGAATCAGTTAGCTATCTGACTGAAGGCAAGTTTATTAGCTTGAAAATGTATGTTTTTATTGAAAAAAAATTGTGTGCAATGGTTAACAAAATTACATGGGAGACTTAAGAGAACAGAAGAGAGAAAAAAGAAACATGTTTAAGAGCTATTGTGCTATTTAACTAGCACTAGCCTGGCCGTGGCAGCTAGCGAGTTAACGTTTATCTCGCCAGCTAACCTACAGCAGTTGTAACCCAGTGAATAGTCCACATGTCACCAAGCCTCCAATTCATGAGGATAAGTGAATCTCTTTGTGGTGTGACTGCTGCTTAATTGGGCAAACAAAAGTTAAAAAACCACCTTTGGATATTGAAGTAGGGGAAGGTGGGGTGATTTGTGCAACTTTTTACTCAAAGTGATTTTAAAGTGAGGCCTTGACAGTTATGTCTCCAACTCAAATATGTACATATATTTCAGGATGTTGTGCATCCCTGGCAATAAAAACTTTGGATCTGGAATAAACTGTTTAAGAAATATAGCTTTCGGAAAAAAAGTTGTCTTGTCGCACAAATCACCCCACGTAGTGGGGTGATTTGTGCGTCATTGTGTCACAATGACAAAGTCACCATCATCATCTTTCTGGCCATCTGAACTCTCATCAGTGGTGTCGTTAAGTGGAATTGAGATGTCACTCTCTCCTGAGCTACTGTAGACTATCACTTTCTTTTGGTGACCAGCGTATACAGCCATGCCACTGGCACAACTCTCAGAAAGGTACTTTGCACTAGTTGCTCCGTGCTTGTGGAACCAACTGCCACCTGACAAATGTGATTCCCCCTACATTTCTGCCTTTAAATCAAGGCTCAAAACCCATATGTACACCCTGGTGTTTCCTCCCCATTAACCTCTGCACTACTTACTTACCTCTGCACTACTATCTGTGTGTATGTGGATGTATGGGCTTTACGTCTTTTATTTTGGTTATTGTTATTTTACCTTCATTGTTTACCTACTGAATGCACTATGTACAGCACTTTGGACAGTGCAAACTGTCATAAATGTGCTTTTATAAATACATTTTACTTACTTACTTACTTATAACTCACCCAGGCCCTTGCGCACAAATCACCCCATCCCCAGAATTTTGGATAATAGGCATGATGCAGCAATTTAGGGTTGACATTGTGCTAACTATATAGACTCAAAGTGTAGCATACCAAAGCACTAAAACATGTGTCAAATGTTTTCAAACGTGTCTATAATTGTTCAGACACAATAATCAAAAAACCTTGATCATGGAAATTTTACTTTGAAAGGCAAAACACAGTTTTTTGAGCTTAAATGTGCTTATATCTTATTCCTTGTGTCTCCCTTCTTTACAGGATGAGTCAAATGGATGGCTCTTCTTAAATATGTGGTCACATTTCCAATTTCTTCCACGGTTTTCTAGAAACAAGGGGTTTTGCAACTTCCAAAATGCACAAATCACCCCACCTTCCCCTATATGTACTGATGGTCCATTTTGATCTATACTTTCTACCTATAGGCTATAAAAGTACATCCAACTTGTTGTCCAGTTTGATCCGTGTTTTTCCTCAACCTTGACCAAATGAACAACCTTATTTGACGGACTGATTTATGTGATAGGTCATCTTGAGAGGGAGTGTTTGAGATGGGATATGGAGATGCACTGTGTAACAAACCTATAGCTTGTGAGCCAGCATCACAATCCTGCTGATGAAAAGACAGTGACAGCATACATGATTCAAATATGGTTTAACATTTAGAATGTCCATATCTCAAAATGTCTCCATCTACAGAGATAGATTCACAGAACACACCTACAAATGTCTCCCTTTTGGATATAGATATTATTGGCCGAATAGAAAACAAGATAGGCTATATCATTTACAGAGCAGATCTACAACTATATGTAGCAAAAAATACTCATTTCTATTTAAGTTGGACTTGAAAGTGTTTCCACAAATCTAAAGAGACATCCTTGCTAACGAAAAAGGGAAAAAACACAGCCCTCGGCTCTGACGGCATCACCAGGGAAAACACCTAATAGTTGTGT
This sequence comes from Hyperoplus lanceolatus, assembly GCA_026929865.2. NCBI lineage: Eukaryota > Metazoa > Chordata > Actinopteri > Uranoscopiformes > Ammodytidae > Hyperoplus > Hyperoplus lanceolatus. Next base: position 16,483,309 of record CM049396.1, on the reverse strand, counting down.
GAGGGGTGCAGAGGACACGTATGCTTAACACTCAGTGGGAGTTATATTGAAGCAGAACTAGTAGACAACTATCATTGGTGTGCAGACAGCTCATCACTGCCCACCCTCAGCCAACCTTTAATTACACTGGCATTCAGTCGGTCATACAGGCAGCAGACACATTCATCCCCGTATCAGTCATTGCACCGGAAAGGAAGACAACGTCAACATGCTGCTGTGCAGTCACAACGCCCTGAAATGCAGCCCTGCTGAGTGGCAGCCCTCTATGGTTGGGTTCCTAAAACAATAATTCACAATGGCTGAAAACATGTTGTAATTACCTGGCTATGATGTATGTGTAAAAGAGCACACTACCTATGAGAGCAAGATTGGCTATCAGAATAATAGGTCACTGTTGTATTCATTTTTCTCCCACATATTCTCAACAACCAAAAGGTTTCCATTCTTTCTTGGAGGAGAAGGGCTATGCTGTTGATTGAGGGATGGGATTATAATAAAGCAATTTAAAGAGTCAGCAATGGGTACTGAAGGGTTTTATTTTTTTTATTGAAATGCTTATTTTCCGTACTGAGCAGAAAGAAATGATAAAAACAATAATAATTTGAACATAAGCGGTGGTTAAAAGCTTAACTGGGACAAAAAAGGAGTTGAGATGTCTTGCAGGGAAAATAATTGTCATAATCCTAAAATGTAAAGCCCTGAAGAATTTAAGAATTCTTTGAGGTGCACAGCAATTATTACCCATTGGGATGACAATAACCATAGTTATAGATTACTATTATTTTTCTCTCATGCATTTAACATTGACACAATGTGAAAATAATTTGTAAAACTATTTAAATGGGATTTCACAGCAGTGCCGACATTGAATGAAGTAGCAAAGCTAATTGATGTGATGCCTTTTTGGTTTTTTAACCTCTGGAACGAGACAGGAAAACTTCGCCTGGCAACATAAAACAATGGGATTGAGTTTGCTTGAGATATTTTGCGGTTTTGCATGTTTCACAAGGGAGACTTCTCATCTCTGACCCCAACCCTGAGGCCAAATCCAAATCTCTGCTCGCAGAATGTTGACAAGGCACTGACACAGCACTTTGCATTTCCACTGGTAGGTATCATTAACAGCCTTTGATGCAGTTGGCAACAATGAATTGGAAATAAATCTCCTTTGTGATGGAGCCAGATATAAAAAATATGAACATTTCAACCATAATATTGTGTTAAGAAAATGACACATTATAGACTCTATAAACACAGGCTGTAAAAGTGTCAAATAATTGTTTTACAGCAGCTGTGAAGTACTTTGCGGGGGAATGTTGACTTGTTATTCAATGCACTCTTTACACCCTAAGAAAGGCAGCAAATAAATTTCTCCTGTGGGGACAAATTGAAAGTAGAACTATATGCTATATATCGGAGGTCGAGCTGTCACATCTTTATTATACAGCCCCAAACGCGGGGCCAAAACACTGCAGCAAAATGTCATTCCTCCAACATTTTACTTTGCCTGGAGCTGAAGATTCACTGTCTATTAATCTGTGTTTATAATCATACGTAACACTGTGAATCAATACCCCGAGTGCTCACAGAACATTAGGCCTTAAAGGCTGCTCCAAGGCTACTGTGATCCATTGCCTCTGGATGCTGTCTGTGAGCTGACGTTAAGCGCACAACAGCAGACTGCCCTGAGGAAACATGTGCCCCCTCAGGGACACATCCATTACATCAATGAGAAGAAATAGCTTGAGGAAGATGAGTGTCCAGGGCTACCGGTGTTATGGCTGGTGATGGTGAGCTCAGCAGCCTGCGTTTTTTGTCAAATGTCTCCCACTTTAATGATTTCTGTGAAGAAGGCCAAAAATGAAGGAAGGATTTTAAAAAGCAACATGTAGAGAGAGGTGGAGCATGCAGAGGGGCACTTACAAACTCTCAGGAAGTCCTATTCATTGTTGCTCAACTGTAACTGCTAAATGGATTTCAAGGATTTAGAGGTTGGTTGAAAGGAATATACTCCCTGATAAATATAAAAGAATGTCAAACTGTTTACAAAGATTGTTGCTATCTGTTTAATATCTCGGGGTGTGTAATGCCATTGTGACCAATGTTGCAAATCACTGACAGTTTTGTAGCAAAAGTGGATTTTTACATTAATGTGATAAAGATGATTGATTTCTCTTTCACAGCTGGTTATTTGATCCATAAGAGACTGCCATAAAAGTTATTGGGAGATGGTGCTACAAGTGAAAGTAGTAGTTATGTATTCATGTTGCTTTTATGTATTGATCATGTGTCTATTTACAGCATTTGCTCAGGACAGCTGAACGAAATGGAAAAAGGCTCTTCCTAATCTCTCTCCTAACTCTACCTTACCTTCAGCCAAGAGGATAGGGGAACATGCCCTCCCACCCCTCTGCCCCTCATCATTTGAACACATTCCCTAAACAGTGGGGATAATAAAGTACAAAGATACACACATGTCACACATGTCAACTGAAATGTGGGAGCGCTGCTATGACGGCATTTGATCTTTGCTCAGTATTCAGTACAATATTCAACACTTTTGAACAAGCATCCTTTGAATCACTCATTCAGTAAAACATGCCACACCTTCTTGAAACAATATCAGCATTGCAGTGCTCAGCCCTGTCATAAAACCAAGCTTTGTTTTTGTTATGCTGAAACCAAAACAGCTGAAGGGCTCAAGAAGAGAGCAACAACTACCTCACTTCATTATTCATAACAGCACCATCAGGAAAACAAGGTTGTGGGATGATGCCTAACCTTGGAGTCAATACGGGATGATGTAATTATGCATCCTCCCATATGACTAGGATGACGATACACTAGCTGATGAATACTCACAGTGGGCCTGACCTGGAATAGCAAGGGGCTAGAGCTCAATGAATTTGTTTACAACTATTAAAACCATATCATCCTTTATGCTGGGTACCTCATAGATTTAGATTTTAGGAGGACAGATGTAGGACAGTCGATCGGCCATTTGTAATCATTATAATTGTGGCTCAACCAGTGATAAAATGTGGATCCATTATGGCCCAGAAAAAAAATATTTCTGTATCCCTGGAGGATTAGCTACTGCTAGTGGTACATTACTTAATCCAACACGGCCTCATCGAAGAGCCCCATAGTGAGCTCAAGGTTTGGTTGGATGAGCTCAAACTGTCTCCTTCTGCCTTAGTCCGGAAGAACAAATACATCTCTGCAGGTTGGATGGTTTGGTTTTGTCTGCATGACATAAATAAAATAAATGAAAGGAATAAATATCAGGGAGAAAATTAAGTTATTTGTATGCAAGCTGTAAAATGTCAAACACACACACACACACACACACACACACACACACACACACACACACACACACACACACACACACACACACACACACACACACACACACACACACACACACACACACACACACACACACACACACACACACACACACAGACTTTAGGGCTCATCTGGTTGACACTGGTCATTCTGCCCTGCCAGGACCCAAAGGCTTTGCCGGACCAGGAAAGCTAGATGAGGGTGGATTTAAATTGAAGATTAAGCAGAAAAATCTGCTTGGAAAAACATCCAGCACTGACACAACTAAAAAAAAATCCTCCATGTCCTCGTGCCAATGCCTTTCCTGCCTTTGGTAATAGCTACGATGATGGCAGCAGTAGGCCTGGCTCAGCACTTTAATATTGTCCGAGTATGCGGGGACATTCGGAAAATGTGAGACATTTTCGCTGACCTCTTTCCCCTTATAGGCCTGGGAATTGATTAACGCTCTTTTCACACATGCCAGTACTACTACGCCTATCCCAGCTGCCACTGCAGAATCGAAGACAGATCCTGGATCTATGAACAGCGAGTCCGGGACAGAGGAGGACATTTGCCTTGCTCTAAAACACAGCTACAGAGAGGGGACTCATCTTTTTCACACACACCAGTCTCCCCAACCAAAAGGTGAATTAATAGTTTGTTTGTGACGTAAGGAAGAGTTGGCAAGGAAAGGTATCATGACGGTTCCAAAAGCCACATGATAATGAAAGACTGAAGGGCTCCAGCAAAGCCCCCGCTCTACGGGAAACCGCCACTACTCATCAAGCCGAATAATACAACACAGTAACGCAGCCCTTGGAGTCAGTGTAGGGCGTATCAGACAGAGCTCAGCTCACAGATTTTGTACAGTATAATAGCTATAGTAGTATGCGAGGCAGAGTTTGAAGTGATGACCAAGAGAGAAGCTATGTAAAGCTGTGAATAATAGAACTAAGACAACCATGCTCACTAGGCATTGACAAGCCAACTTCTGATAGAAGTATGGGAATCACCCACAAACGAACCTGCACTGCTTCACAGCTATTATACCGTTTTCAAACAGAATTAAATATCTCCTGCAATGTACAACAACCCAACAGAGCAAACTTTAATTCAAAGCTTGATAGTATATACTATATCTATGCTGGAGCAAAAATAAGTCAAATCAGATGGCACCATTTCTTTTTAAAGATGCTATTGTGGTGTGACATTTTTTGCTCGTTATAAATAAAAATTGCATGCTAGAGTTGGCGCTAGTGTCTATAACAATTGCAGATTGCAGCCGGATAAACAGAAAAGCTCCTTCTGCTACCTTAGTAGCAACAATAAAGATATAGATAGAGATAAACGTCAAAATAATATATAAATATCTTGCTGTTATGATCCTCAAACTGGCAGGCTCACAGTGATTCCGTGAGTCTGGTAGATTTGAAGAAATGCATTCCTAATAAACATATCAACTCTCTGGTCTGCAAACTTTCTGATAAACAATTAACCTATGAAATAATGAATGTATCAAGCAAATCTCTTTAAACTTAAACCCAAAATTATAATAATTTACACTAATGATGGTATTTGGTATTAAACCTCCCCATCTTGTGTTTTTATATCAGCAGGGGTGATGAATTCATGAATGTTTGATTCAGATCCGGAACACTTGATTTTCTCCCCGAGGGGAACCTTGTCCCCAATTATAGAGCGGCATGTAACTAAATATGTGGAGCACAAGGAAACTACAAAAATAATAAATATGTAACATAAGCTTATGCAAAACACACATGGTTGCACAGAAAATAAAATGACCTCATCCAATCCCCTCACCGCCATCACCCAAGTGCTTATCAATATGGCACTGACGACATCTTGCACAACCGGTGCAGTCAAAAACATTGTTATCGTTATGTTAAGTAGCTCGATTGCCATGGTATTAAATGGTTGATTATAGTGATTAAGTTTACACTGAGGAACCATGGAGAACATGAATTGGGTTACATGTCATAAGGTTTCACGTATCTGAGTGCTATAATTAGGAAGAAGTGTAGAGAGCTGAATGCTGATCTGCCTTTATATTTTCACATGTCCTCTCTAGAGCACTCCTCACAGGTGTCTTTGGCTGATAGCCAGGAAGGTCAATGAGAACAACTTACTGTATGTCCTTGATAATAAACGCATGGAGAAAATACATTATTTGTATCCGCAAGCAATGTCAGTGTGTCACTTAGGCTTTAGAATGGGGAGCTTATTCAAAACACTTGTTATTGGCAGTCAATTTAACATTGCAGTGAAATCGGACCTGGTCTGAGACGTTTAAAAAAAAATGGAAACGTTAAGATTACGGAAGGACTACATCAAACCACTGCTCATTAATCTTATTGCTACATTAGAACTACATAATAAGATTTGATAGAAAAGTGTGAGAAATACAAATAATGTGTTATACTGGAGCTAGAAATGGGTGAGGGAGGTGATGAATTACCCATTATGGTGGCGGGTTTTAAAGGGAAAAAATCAGCAGATGAAAAATTACTCCGTAAGCTATCCACGCCATGACTTCTACTCGCAGCCAGTGTTACAATACATGCCAAAGACTTTAAGGTCATTGCCTTCCTCTTGCAATACCTTACAGTTCTATAACAACCTGAATCAGCTCTTTGCTCAGCAGTATGCACCGCTCAGAATGTCTCAGCACGGGTCCAACCGCAAGAAGAGAGTTGACCACTTAGTCCTCTCTTTCCTACCCCATTACATCAGAGAGCAGCAAAGAAGAGTTCCTGTGCAGCAGAGCATCCACATTCTAAATGGAATCCTCCTCTCTGTCAATGTTTCAGCCTACACAAGACTGTAATTAGTGTGGAATTGTAATGCTAAGTGCTAATTAGCATTTCGGCAAAGTTTTAACATAACAAAAATGCTTCATGCATGACACACACACACTCGCAAACACACACGCAAACGAACACACACACACACACACACACACACACAGTCCCTCTTCCTCGCATGGTGCACTTCAACCAGCTACTAATTATTGAAGAATTTCATACCTGCAGCTAGAGCATTAATGGTGACCTCTATTCAGGGTCACAGAGTTTGTTGAAAGAAAAAAGGTCCTCATTTACCCTACTAACATATCCCCCCCATCATTTCAGATACAATCTAATACGGCAGATGTCCTGCCCTGATGCAAATATTCTTACTTTTGAAAAAAAGTAGGGTTTATAATATGTGATCTTAAAGGTCCTGCACACCCAAGGTAAACCCACTGTGGACCGAGATCTGTTTGACTCTGTAAGCTTTATTACACCTGCTTTGGCTGATAACTTACACCTTTATGTAATTCCCAGCATAACTCTGCCTGCTTTCAACCCAAAGTGAGGTATAGTTTTCCTCTGTGACTGGGTACAAGGCCTTCAAATGTGCTGTTTAAATGTCATGCTGTTATTCACTTTTATTGAAAGGTACAACATTTGTTGTGTTCCATCACCGTCTTGAACGTCCTTCAGATCTGACCAGGTTCAACTTTGCAGGAACAATTTCAGCAGGAGTACATGTCCGACTATATTGATCTTTTTCCATTTAGTCCTCCTGGCGTTCTACTATTTTTTTTCTCAACCAACTTGACAGCTTTATCATTACCCATGAGGATCATGAGATACTAGCTGGGTGATTTTCCATGACGAGTTATTTAAGAAAAACAAGTGAATTTATTCTCAAAGTAGTAGTAGTACTGTCTTTTTCCTCACCATTTCCTTAGTAAATACTCAGAAATGTGTGTCTTGTAAAGTATTTACCACATCATCGATGGAATGAAATGGTACTTCCCATTCCCAGGAGCTAATACAAAGCAGCCAATAACGCTGTTGGAAACAGAAACCTCATTAGGGAGAAATGCCAGCTTGGAAAATGAAAGCTAGCTTCACCAATATAGCAGTGGAAAGCAAGGAGAAAAGCAATTTAGAGAACCCAGTGTGGGTCATTTGTGTGAGATGAAAATGTGAAGTAAACATACAGAAGTATAGTCTGATTTGAAACTTTTATGTCCAAGTTGAAAGTACATCTCGCCTGATGAAACTATGTCTCAATGGAAGACAGCACAGTTAACCCTGCCAGCCATCAGGACAACGGTCTCATGCAAACCGGTGTTGAAGATTTCTGTTCAAAAACCAGATAAGTCAATTTTTTTGGAGTGGGGAGGAAAGGCTACAGAATTGCATTAGCAATGCTTGTAAGATGTCGAGAATGGAGAATATATTATGCAAGTCATTGTGCTGTTTCATAATTTCACTGATGTCTTTTCACAGCAGTATATGCCAGTTCACAGACAGAGCTCTTTTCACCCTTGCCCTATAGTTCTCTGCGCTCCTGCTCCACGATAATTACTGATAGGAGGCAGGGCAAGTATACTAGGCAACCATCCAAACACCCTCCTCCACTCGCCCTGGAAGCTAACCTTTTGTGTGATACTGTACATCAAAAGCCCAGACAATAGCCCACTTGCCTAGTGGTCCAGGGAGTGATCGATGTCTTCTCATTAACAATAGGAGCTGAAATTGCTGAGGGCTAGGCAGGCACTTTTTCTCTGTATGTCAGTGTGTATTCTCTGCATCCGCGCACTGCCTATTCGTATATCTCCTATACCAACGCTGCAACTGTGCAGAGTCCAGCAGCAGCAGCCTATCCTCTCCACTCACTGGCCTCTCCTCCTGCATCCTCCTTCATCCATCACTCTCTTCTTGAAGTTTTAAAACCCCCAAATCCCTCAACTCATCTAGTTCTCTCTCCCTCTATCTCTCTTAGGGTTTTCACCCTCATGATTATGAAGATTCCTCTCCTGTCTCTGCACTGTAACCCCTATGGTGATTCTCTCTCTCTCTCTCTCTCTCTCTCTCTCTCTCTCTCACCGTTTCTTCCTCTGTCTTTAAAGCCCCCCCCCCTCTCTCTCTCCTCTCTCCGTTTTGGTTCTGCGCCACTGATCACCATTTGTTCGATCCACCGAGGCTTCTTCCCTGGAGAGTAACTGCAGTAATAGGAGAAGAGACGCTCTGAGATGCATACTGCCGTTGCCCCGCAGCATGTTACAGAGAAGCCGTGAAGTCAAAAGCACTTAAACATAGTCACACACGGTACTAGGAGCAGAAAAGAAAATGTGGAAGTCTACGAGGAAAAAAGAAAATAATTTTTTTTTCAAAACCAGATCTATAAACCATCATTCCCGTTTTCCCATGAGTCATTATGGCACCAGCGATATAGCTCCTCGAGACCAATGCAGAGTGTCAGCAATAGCAGCAGAGTCATAGTTGTCAGATCAGAAAGAGAAAAACAACAAGAGTTTTCTGCTCCTGTCTCCCCGAGGCAGTGCCGTCTCGAGGGGACTGAGTTGGATTGACTGGAGACCTTCACTGGTTCCCTTCTTCCTCCTCAAGTGTTGGCTGGTTAATTAACGAAACACTCTTCTGCGTTTCTCGAGGCACCATTTTGTTTCCGATTTGCAGCATATTTCTGTAAGTCAAGACGTCCCAAGACGATCCTCCTGAGCATCTGGCCAACTTCGTACAATAACCACTTTTTTGTACTTTTCCCGAGCCAAAGAAAGCTGCTATTTCAACATTGGAGATGAATTTACCACGAGAGTTTCTGTGTGAGATTTGTCTGGGGGAAAGTATGCTTAGTCTTGTGTGGAGCCGGAGACTCATTTAGAATTCATCGACAGGAAAATGTGTCTAAACTGCCTGAAGGAAACAGCGTAACTTATTTCTCACTGAAAAATATGAAATGTAATTAAATGGGTCAGTGCCGCCCCTGTCCCACCACAAGTTAAACGTAACTCCCTTCGGATTGTTTAAAGAGGACCTATGATGCTTTTTGACTTTTATGACCTATAAACGTTGTTATGATGATTCATAGTCATGCTTAACCATACTAAATTATCAAATAATGACTTACATGCATTTCGACGTATTCCCTGCTGACCGTCTGGGGTGTCTGTGCAGAGCACTAAACACTATTCTAGCCAGTCGAGAAGTCACGGTCTACCCTTTCATAATTTGTGACGTCGCATAAAACTTTGTGAAGTCACCACGCGGATGTTTCCATGTATGGTAATGCTGTCACTTCCCTGTTCGCGTATGCCTCGCGCCCTTATAGGTCCATGCTCGCGCTTCCCGCCACTGAAAGTGTTCCGGAAGGAAGGTAACCAATCACAACGGAGTGGTGTTTGCAGGAGGGGGGGGGGACGGGAGCGGAGATCGCCGAAGCACAGGCGGAGGGAGTGGAGATGCCCGAAGCACACACACTCAAGTGTTGACAGGACGTGCTGGATCGCCAAAATAAGAGAAAGAGCTTCCCGAAAATCTACATAGTTTTTTGTGATGTGATTCGTGTCAGGTTGCTCTATAGCAGTGTAAAACAAGAAATTAAGACCAGAAAAGTAGTATAATAGGTCCTCTTTAAGGGTTTTTTTTCACAGCGCCGATTGCATTTTTTCTAGTTTTGGCCATCAATTCTTTTGGTTATGATAAAATTTCAACAAGCTTCATAACTACTCAAATAAACCTTCAGCTCAGGGAAAAACATGAGCCTTTTTTAAATCTCGCATTCACACACACAAAGAGAAAAAGTAAAGTGAGTCCAATGCGCAATAAAGGACAAAGATGTGAGGAATGAGTTTTTCAAAACGATCCACACTCAAAAAATGTACAGCTAAGTTTTATCTTGTATTAATTAGTCCACTGGAATTAGTCCACTACTCGGACGTATCAAGCTTCAAATACTGTGGCAAACTGAGCTATGGCCAGGATTTCAGAAATATTGAAGGTTATAAGTCTAATACATACCATATAAAACTGACTAACATTCTGTTCTCTTCACATTCATTCAACTTTCTATTTTCTCTCAATTAAATCTCCAACACAATTACCCAAACCATGTGTCAATGCCAAGTTGCAATCCATTTTGTGTATAATGTAACCTCTTCCTCCTGTCTTCAAAGCCCACAAATTGACCGAGACAATACTGAGGCCATTTCCAAGTGTCCTCTATGATAGCGACAGCCCTGACTGCAAATTATTGTAGGTAGATGGAGCAGCATATCTGAACACAAACTTCAGTATATACCCAGACAAATAGCCTGGTGAGAGGTAAAGATGAATAAAATGGTTATTTGTTTACATTGATTGAGGAACAGTGCAGTGTGCATCAAGTGTGCAGTGCAGAAGAAGGTAGGCCTATTCAAGCTGCAACTTTATTACCATTATTTTAACTATAATTGTATTGTTTGACAATTTTATCGATCTACTGATTAATTTACTCTTTGAAAGTGACATCAATCTGTCCGACAATCTTGTCAATCAAAAAGTTGTTAATTTTTTGTCAACCAATGAATAGTTCAGGCTCTAATAGGCCTATGTAAAACCCTCAACTATGAATGATTGAAGCGCTTTTATGTCAAATGTAAATCAGAGTTGTTTAGCTGATGCTCTTTTAACAGGCCCCCTTTTAATGCAAACAGTTTACTAGAACAGAAGAACAAAATACTGAGGTTTCTTCCCTTTGATTAACTTTAACCATCATCGGGCAACATCAAAACAAGCAAACAATAGAGGGCCTTCCATTGTTGCTCCTATCCCTGGCATTCTGTCCCAACAGGGTTGCTTAGTAACAGTTGTGCTGGCAACCTTTGGCTCCAACTTTAATCCTCCCTCTGAAAAAAGTGTTTGAGGAGCGTCAGAGAAAGTAGAGCCTCTGAATAAATAATACAGCATGATGAATGCAGCTCATGAGCAGGGTGCAAAAGAAAACAACCAGAAGTAACATTTGAAATAGATAAGCCAAAAAGTCATCACAAATAAGTCCAGTTCAGAAACCACACACAGCACACAATCTGAACTACACAAGCAGTCTGAAATTGACCCTGAATTCTACAATGTAGCTCACAAAGATCACACATACCTTTAAATATTTAAACAGAGCTCGTTAGGGGTATATTTTAAGAAAACATATCCATATGTTATGTTTAAAGTGACCAGACATTCCAGTTTGTCCAGGATAGTCCCAGTTTCAAGCTGGATGAGCGGGGCCCTGACAAATGGGGACCGCCTTCCATTCCGACATACCGCCACTCCGACATTGACGTCTAATTGTCGGAGTGGCGGTACTTTTTTTTTTTTTAAACGTACCGCCATTCCGACATATAAATTCCGACATAGGCTATAGGCCTATATCTGCCTATCTCTACTCTCTATGCCACTTTGCTCTCTCTCTCTCTCTCTCTACTCTGTAGGCTATAGCCTATGCAACTTTCTCTTCTCTCTCACACAAGCACCAAAAAAGAAAACGTGAAAATAAAGCTCATTTTGGGTCAAAACAATTTTATACAATCTCTCTGGTGACTTTTTACGACCTAGCCTACTTGTAGGGGAAACCCCCAGTCTTATATTAAAACCATCCACCGCTGCATGTAACAATATTACATTGGTGCAGTTTGTAGCCTATTTATCAATGTAGCGAGTTGCGAGAAAAGTGCAGGCTGAGCTTTTTTTTCAGCACCCCATGGTGAGAATATGTTCACGCTGCTATGTGCGTCTGTTTTATGTTGGCGAGCCAAGTATAGCCTATATTTTAGAGAAGATTCACATCAGGCCAGCCTATTATGTAGCCTAGTGATGTGCCGAGTCCTTTTATTTATTTATTTTTGCCTTGCACCCGGCCCAGAGTCAAGCAGCTCCGCCGGGCGGCGTCCGCCTGACAGCGTGTCATTCAAATCTGCAGCATCCAAATCATCCCGTAATCACCAATTTGATTTTGACGTGCGTTTCAGCACTCCAATTACAATGAATCGACAAAGCGATCAACTTTTACTGTGGCTTTTTTCCACTTGGTAGCCTAGTGCTGAGGAAAGCTTGCCAACTGCACTGTCCTTTACGCACCATCACTGCCGCAGTAATGTTTAGATTTCATAATTTGCATCAAAGCCCTTAGGATAATAAGAATGAGAGGCTTTATTGAAACGCAGTCCATGCGGTGGTTATATTAACTGTGTCGGCTGAATTATTTAGCCTAACAAAAGTGTTAATAGAAAGAAAACACATTTAAACCTCCAAAAGACCTGCCCCTGCACGGCCGCCGAATAGTCGAATCTCTGGACTGAAAAGGCAGATCTGGCGGGGGGCGGCCGCTCGTAGATTCGCTCGGTCGAGAGGGCGACTGAGTCGGGCATCACTGGAGCTTCTCCCCGCCGGGAGAGCCAGCGAGTCGGGCAGGGCTGGAGCGGCTCTGCCCCCAGCTACGGCGCATGAAACTATAGGCCAGGGATGTCAAACTCATTTTGGTTCGAGGGCCACATACAGCCTCTCTGATCTCAAGTGGGCCGGACCAGTAAAATAATGCAAAAATCTTGGGGGTATTTTGCTCAAAGATGCATACGCACTAATGAAATAAACAACTGTTTATTTGAATACACAAATACTACAGGCACTTTTGTCCAATTTTGTTTACTATATGTACAGGGACACATTTTGTGCAAACATGCAGACAGTACAAAATACACTGATTTATTTTTAAATACAATATTGGTTGTTTTGGAATAAGTTTTTCCCAATTTAAAACATAAAAATAAAGCAGCATGGAAAATTAGAAAATAAATCTTGTAGGCCTACACTAGCATGCTCCTGCTCGTTTCGCGCGCACAGAGCCGCAGACACACCACGCTTGCTAGTACATTAATTGTTCAGCACTAAAAAAAAATTTTTTTATTTTATTATTATTTTTTTTGGTTTTTACTTTGCCATAAAGAACTGGAGGAAACATTAATAGCGGTGAAGCAAGATTGCCATTTACCATTTACCATTTCCCACGTTGCTAAAATCTTTTTTTTTATTTTGGCTGCACCCTAGCGGCTGGAGTGAGCAGCTCTTCTTAGATGCAAGTTCATCAATTCATGCCTTAAAATCCTGAGCTGTGGAACTTTCAGCAGACATTCCTAGCTGTAAGCCACGTAAGTTTCCTGACAGTTGGGAGTGTATGCGACGTGCGGATATGGCACAGACTCCATTAAAAAAACAAAAAAAAAAAACATGATTTTTTTTTTTATTTATTTATTTTTTCAGAATTGATTCAAATCGGCCGAATTGATTCGCGGGCCAGATCAAAACGTGTCGCGGGCCACATCTGGCCCGCGGGCCTTGAGTTTGACACATGTGCTATAGGCTATTGCGACCGGGGAATATAGGACCATTTTTAGCCGTGCATAAAACAAACGGGCTCATATTATCAAGTGCTGACATAATTATTTAAGTTTGCAAGTCAGAAAGCCATAGCCTAATAAAAAAATTAAAACGACAGTAAGCTAAACAGCCTGCTGCCTGCCGCGACTTAATAGCCATACTTAACTAAAGTTTAGGTCTTTTCTCATATCAAATAAAAACTCATAGAAAAAAGAAAAAAGCAGGCCCTAATGCACTGATAACAGTCTCTCTCGCTCGCTCTCGCCCTCCTTTTCGGCATGGCATCATCCGTCTCTTCGGAGTCTATCAACTTGTAGTCCGATCAAACTTTATTCAAAGGTAGTCCATAATTCAAATAAAATTGTTTTCTAACGAAAAAGTAAAAAAATTGGGGCTCCTAGAGCGATATTTCAGTGCTTCTTAATTGTTTCAAATAAAGGTTTGCCGCAATGTCGCAGATTAGCCTATTTGATTGCACATTACGTGTGTCCTTTTCCCCCTCTGAGAGCTACTTTAAAGAATATAAATGAGGGAGAGAGCTACTTGTGTAGCCTACATTATGTGTAACGTTTATTCAAATGGCAAGTTTGTATAAAAATCCAACTCTTTGGAATTATAATCTATCAGTGATTCGCATGCAGGCACAAATATGCGGGAGAACACGAAACAAGTGTTTCGGAATGGATGTATGTGTAGGCTAACCTTTTATTTGTCTCTCTTCTATGCAATATTCATGTAAGGTTAAAACAATAGACACAACCCCCCCACACAAAAAAGTCGGGATGGCGGTAAAGGCTAGCCTACTAAAAGGTGTCGGAATGGGGGGTTGTCGGAATGGCGGTATGTCGGAATGGCGGCATGTCGGAATGGGGGCATGTAACCCTGACAAATATCTGACACTAAAACGTATAGGCTTAGTTTAGAATACGTATATTTCATGTCCAGCAGAGTTTCCTGTAGTGTTTAATAGCGGATGTGAGTCATCTCACCTGACAAAACAACAAGAAAGCCTCTCAGGGCAAAATATACTTATAAATGAATCACTAGACGAGATGGGTCAGGGTAGCTCACCATCTCTGCTTTCTCTAGGAAACTCTGAGCAGTGTACGTATGAAATAAAGTAAACAGTCCTGACACAGCTACTAACACAGATATAAAGCATACTTTAGGCTGAAGACGGAATTACCATAGACTATAAGAGTATGTGTGTTATGTGATTCTGGAAATTTGGCAGACAGGAAGCAGGCACAAAAATGTTAGTAATTATTTTGTGTGTTACAAAATATACAAAAAAAAGTAAAGCAACATAAAGCAGGTCCCCTACAGTACAGCTGCTCTTGCCTTACTGCAAAAGACATAGGATTCGGGGATACATTTATAGCTACCAAAGTCATTTAAAAAGGATAAAACTGATTCTGCTTAGGATTCCCAAATGAGTCTCTCAACACCTGTGAAATAATGAAGTCAGTAGGTGGTTGGCCGTTTCTTAAATTAACCATCCTTCATCCCGGGTACCTGTTCCTGGCCTAGAAATGTCAGAGCAGCTGGCTGCTGTGGGATCAGCAGGACCTGAGCTTAATAGAGCTAATTCATTGCTTTAGAATATCAGCAAATGGATAAAGAGAATGATATTTAAACAGATGTTGCAGGCTCATTACAACAGGGCTGACTAATAAAAAAATAAAAAATATATAGTTAAAGTTAAGCTAATGCTGTATTGTGTATTATCAAGAAGCTGTTGGATCCACAGAAACCTCAAAGGTAAATAAAGAGAACAAAAGCCTCGAAGATTTATAGTGTCCGTCTGTTGTATCAGAACACTGAGCAGCGCAGCATAATGATTCACAATCCTCAACTTCCTGTTTCGTGACGTGTCTGTGCCCCTCTGTGACACGTTCTTGATTAATTTGAAATGTATCATCCAATCATGTGCATTCACCCATGCAAAAATACACAGACCCACACACACACACACACACACACACACACACACACACACACACACACACACACACACACACACCACACACACACACACACACACCACAGTGTCGCTTGGAATGGAAAAGAGCCCTTCAGTATTATATGCTCAATTATTGCTGAACACAGGGTCAAATGATAGCATGGTCAGTGCATATCTATGCATATCTCATTACAAGGTTGTAGAAAACACTTCCTCATGAATCAAAACCTACTGTAGTGAAGCTGCATGACACTCATGGAGGTGGATAGCATCTGGTGAGCATCGCTGCATTTCTGACGCTGGCATAAAAGAGTAGCTTCATTCCTCTCAGGGCCGTGCAGCTCCCACGGTATGCAGCTGGGCCGCAACATCTTCTCAACTCTCAACACCAAGGAGAAATCCATGGCTTCCCTTCCTTCCTTTGCATTTTCTCTCTTTCTGTGGTAAACCGTATAGCCACTGTCACTGTAGCATAGCTTTACCGTTTGTGAGGATCCCAGATGAGGGATGGGACACAGATTACCATTGGGATCAGTCCACGCCCTGACACTATTTCTCCCCCCTCGCCCCCCACCTACTCTCCTTATCAACTATGATAAACCTCCAACCCATGCTGGTTTCCCCTCTCCCCCCTCCCCCCCCTTGGATCCAGCTCTAGCAGCAACCCCCTTATGGCAGATGGGACATTCCTGTACAGGCTAAAGGTACTGATTCACTGCTGGCTTACAGTCCTTCTTAAGCCGGGACCTTCACCCTCCAGCAGTGTAATCAGACAGTGGTAGTAGAAGAATTAATTACTAAGCTAATAGTGACATGGAGACATGTGTAAGGCCAGAGACATTCTTGGTGTAATCCTTTGAAGCCAGCAGTATTAAAGGATTGCATCATTTACTCAACTTGGAACATACAGAATGGCTGCTGCAAGAAAATATCCACTTGCTCTAATTGAAGAAACATATTGGTACATGAAAAGGACACTCTTGTAGTGACAGTCTGCATATCGCTGTATCTCACACCCCTCTGTCAGTAGAAATCGAATGACACCAATATGCCGTTTCCCCTGAGAGTACTTAACCAGCACCGTACAAGTGCAGCAATCAGATAAATCAACATAATGCCAGCTGAGATACTGTGAGAGCATCTGTACGGCGCAGTGTTTACAGTACGCAGCTGAGAACAGACAGATATTTCTAGCATTCAGGAGCACAAAGGGCAAAAACCTTTTTTTTGTCACAATTGACCCTTCAGCTTCATTCAGCACTTCCATTTTAACTGCCACGAACTTCATGCACCTCTGCTTTAACTTGTCTTATTGTGTCTGAATTGTGCTATATAAATAAACCCGCATGCCTCGTCTAGCTAGCCCACGTGCCTTGCCTATACTTCAAGAATGTGTCAAGTCTTCAGAAGTGAGCTTACGTAAAATGTTCCGACGCACAGAGGTTCAAATAAGAAGAATAAGCAGAACTCGGGCACACGTATAGCTCAGCTTTTGAAGTTAAGTGCGTTTTCGAAACAAGTAGATATTAAACAACAGGTTTGCAAACCACATTGCAGAGGTTTTTGTCAGCTACATGAGGACAGAAGGGAGCCGTGTCTTGGAGGACAGAACCAATTAGTCCTCTCTTTCCACAGCTTGTCACATGACAGTGTGCTCGCCCACAGCCTGATGGAAGAGCCTCTCCAGCCTGCTCATTCAAACCAATTAAGGTGTAGAGGTGTATTACCACACACTCATTACCTGTCTCTCACACTGCTCTGCTGCTGTTCACGCCGCAGCTCATTGGTGTGTGTTGAAAGTGTCAGAGTTATACCTTATTCCAGTCATCTCGTTTTTCTAGTTTCCTTAGATGTGCTCTGTGCGCTTTCCTCTTTTCCATTTTTCTTTTTCTTTCTCTGTGTTACAGAAGGAAAATAATCAGCAGACCAATCATGTGCCTGAGAATGATGATAAATCGGTTTGGACACATGTTACAGTTCAGTTAGAGTTAGGACGAAGACAAAATAAATTAAAAAGAGGAGCGTGTTCATGAACTCATGAGAGTAAGGAAATAAAGGAAAGGCCCGACAGCAGCCAATTGAAAACAGCAAAATCATCCACACATGCACAGACACTGAGGAAAAAATGGTTTGCTGCCCAACATTTCCCCCCTGTCTGCACACAGAACGATAAAACAAAAACACTCAGATGGAAGGGAACAAAGGGCCGGACCCATGTCACAGCCGGAGTGTGTATAGTGTCTTGATTAAGCTAACAGTTTATGCGCACCACAAGATGGATGACATATCTGGAACAATTCAAATTCCCACATTCCCTCTTGCAAAAAAAAGAAGAGAAAAACGCTCCAAACCATGTAACTAAAAACCTTTCAGAAATTAGCTGTAATTTTCAGAGCACATTTTGACTCAGCAGTAAGCTGGTTGGAATTCCCCCCATGTCTGTTGCGGTGCTGGGGAAAGCAAAGAAAGACTAGCACTAGAACTGCCTCAGGGAGCAGGACAAAAAAGCAGTTTCCCTTTTACAAGAACACCTCATGATCATTTCCGTGGCAGAAAATGTCTCATAATCACCTACGGTGCATACTGCTGTAGGTCTACCAAGTGAAACCAGCCTTAATAATTACTGTACAGCTCTCCTGCTCCAGGTACTCATATGCCTTTTCATTTATTCATAAAGGCGGCGCAATGTGAATAGAGCCCATTTAAATCCCTGCTGAGCCTGTGTTAACTTGTTGAAAGGTCAAAACGTAACTAATAAGGAAAAGTTGCATCGATTAACAGGAATTAATGGTCACTTGGGCTCAACAGAGAAAACCAGCCCCTCTAATTATGTCCAGATGGAGCCATCATTAATACCATTCAGCAAAACAGAAAGCATACAGGGCCCCCAATGGCTGTGCTGGAGATTTAGTTTTTTGTGTTTTTGTTGCTTATTGTTATTGAATTGATTTTTTTAATATTCGTCAACTAATGACTTCATATTGCAACCATGAGGTGTGAGCCAGTCACAGACGACTTCCTTCTCCTACACAAAGACAAATTTACACACTGCAGGTGTTCTTTTTCACACCGGTGTGAGTCTTTCACACCAGCTGAACAGTGGTGGATATTAAAGGTGTAATCAGCCATTTGAGAGATAGGTTGTTGATATTTTAACTCACAACCAAAACAAATACACCCCTCCCTTCCTGCTCCTAAAGAGGCTTTGCCTTAAATTGTCTAAATACTTGGTAAAAAGAAAATGTTTTTTGGTACGGTTGGGCGGTCAGTCATGTAAAGTTCTACAAGCATGACTCTTTGGTAGATGCTCATCTATAACAAATAAAGCATAAGCACGCAGGTAATGAACAGATGAGAGCCAACAGAGAGACTGTTTGGATGCCATCTGAAACTGGTTGACTTACATCCTTGGAACAGATAGGGTCTGACCACCACCTCGGCTCTTTTCTATCTTTCAAGCAGCAGTAGTATATAACACACCTGTGAATTACTCCCACAGCCCTGCCAGCCTCCCCTTTCTGCCGATCCTCCCCGTCTGCACTAATAACACCATAATGATGCCACTGTTAGTACAGAGCTGAGGCAGTGTGCTTTATGGACTGGCCTGAAAATCAATTCGGCAGCACACAGGGTCTGTTAATGGAGCTAGGTCTGAATCTCCTTCAACCCTTTTCTTCTCACTCTCTTCTCTCATAACCTCCTATTTTTATCCCCTTGCCCCTCCTCCCCTACTTTTTTCTAGTTCTTGCTAAAGGACCTGGCAGCAGACAGTAAATTACACACACCCAGCTCTTCTCATTCAAAGCAGTGGACGTTCTGCAGCGACTGTGGCACACATTAACCTCATAATGGAAAACTAATAGAGCCTGCCTCGACCAACACACTATGGCCATGAAAATATGTATCATGGCGCCCAGAGTGGCCAAGTCTCACGCTTTGGCCGTGAGACACACGCATATCAACCAGTTCACACGCTCACACGCCACACCTCCAATTTCTCACGCAGAGAAATGAATCCTCGTAATATATATATTTTTTTTGGTACTTTTACTTTGAAAGTCTTATTTTGAAAAGCTAAACGGACTGAGTTCCGTGACATCGTCTTTCTGCCATGCTTTCTGCACGCGCGGTTTCTTTATAGGTCCATGGCATGGACAATATCCATGGCCGTGTGCAGCCCGTAGCCGCAGCAGCCATAGACATTATATTAGGCAGTAGCGGCCAACGCGGCGTCTATCCTTTATAATGTCTATGGCAGCAGCCACTTGGCAAACCACCACGGCCACGCCCCCCTGCGTTACACTACAAAACTAATAAAAGACCGCCGCCTCCCAGTCCCGCCCTTTGTTCAAATTATATGGAAAATTAATGACAACAAGGACGCCGGTATTAAATGAACAAAGAGGTAAGAACACCTTAATTCAAATCAGTCACTTCACTTGATATATTCAAGCTTGTTTTGCATTATGTTATTGGGCTGGTTGACACACCAACACATTTTTGTTCTAAAATGTTGTCAACATTAATTGAATGAATGTATTGAGTAACTAAGCTTAGAGGTTACTGTGGGAAAAATATGTTCTGAGAAGACATCAAGTGTCATAGATTTAATATAATAATGGTGAATTGAAATTGGATAATTGGATAACCCATACAATGTTGAATACATATAGAATAATTACCTTTATTACAGTTTAACCAAATGTTTTAACAATAGGCTACAGGAGATATTTGAAAGCACTACACATGCATTGTAGGCTATTCAATTACATTTGTGTCAGCGAAACCTTGAATGTTCTCTTTTACTTTACATAAAAATGAATGCAGAAAAGGCACACATTGCTTCATAAAAATTCACCAGAATGCAGGAAATTAAGTGTTTAATGCTCAAAATTTTATGGGGGGGAACCCCAGACCCCCACTTACAATATGTCCACACCCAATGTTTAATTAAAACCTGTCCTACGACTTTGCAATTCATGAATTTGTTTATTTTAATAAGATTTTTGATGTTTTATCACATTTTCCAATTGTCTTTTATTTCTGATTTATTATGAACAATATGTAAACTTGCAGGACACTAGCAAAAATTATTGGGTGGGAAAGAGGACATGGTTTTGGGTCCCTCGGCCAAAAAAATTCACTCCAAACTTTTGGTGAAACTTGGCAGCCCTGATGGCGCCAGTTAGGCTAGACCCAGAGGTAAAATTCAACACAGGTATGGCAGGTCATCCACAGCAGATACAGTACATGTGACGGTCCAGCCATGTAATACCTTGAAATAAACTGCTTTAGATTGGCTCTCATTAGCATCTGTGGTGCGCATAATTTGGAAATAAGAGGAGTTTTTACGTCAGGGATGGAACAGAAGCCTACTTTGGGGTTTTGGGAGCACATTCTTGGACAGAGACAGTAGCTGAGTCTCTTGCTGTGGTTAATTAGTGGAGCCTGTGGGAAACCCCTAAATGTGAACCCCCCCCCCTCCAAAAAACACACACCACTTCAAGTAATGGCGGCCATGTTGAATAGAACTCATTGTTCGCCGGCCAGAACGGAAGATTCCATCGTTTACATCCAGTCGTCTGGGCTGTCATCCATATGACAGGGTCAATACCAGAGAATTGGCTGCGGTGATAATAACAGACAACTGAAGAGGGAAAAGCAAAGGGGACGATAGCAGCTAAAGGGTCAATTAAAAGGGGAAATTTACCAATTTTGCATGTGAAAGTAGTAACAGGGAGTGCCAAAAAGCCTGTTAAAACGGGTTCCTTTTTTTATGTTGCTCTGGGTGCCTTTTCAGGTCCAGGATTGGTGACATCACTAGGGTTATCTCATTTTGGGTGTGGAGAATACACATTTTTAAACTGGCGGGGATGAGTTTGAAATAAATGAGAGGACCGGATAGACCGTCTAGGCAATAAAAGAAGGCAAAATACTAGAAACACCTTTCAGTACAACTCAACACATAAACTACAGCCTCCAAATGACCATCAAGTTGAAACAACACCTTCTTGTATATACTTTCTCTAGAAGGAGTTTTTATTGAAGGGATTTTTTTATTAGACTACATTAGTTTTAAGCTAAAAGGAAGTCATGAACGGGCAACTGTGTGTATTTTGCCTTGAGCCACTCCTAAACGCCACACTTATGGGAACATGTACAATGCCGCTCAGAGATTTATCTAAGAACAGCATTATTGGGTTTCCTGACAGCCGTTAGATCAACCAATGATCTTGCTTGAACCCTAAGGGGTTTGGACTGGCAAATGCAGTACTTAAGTACCTTTGATATAAGGGTAGTGCATACTGTATGGGATAGCTCAAGATTTCTCAGCCTAAGCTGCATCATGCAACGCAAAACCATCTTTTAAAGTTGTGATGTTGGCTCTGTCCAAACAAGAATAAGAGAATCCCCAAGTCTGTTTTAGCCATTCTACACCGTCAACTGTACAGCTCAGACATGAGATATCACACATCACATGTATCACACATCACAAGTCTGTAGATGCAATGATGTAAGTGGTTAAAAACAGCAACTGAAGAAAAGCTTGAGATATATATTAAAAAAGCGATAGCAAGAAGAAAGGATACTAGTCAACATACAAGGCAAACTGGCACTGCTGACTACACTTTCTTAGCTAAAACAAAAAACATGTATAAAAAAAACTGTGAAGTGTGTCTTTACTGCCGATGCACCAAAAACATACTGCAGTTATTCTGCTGACTGATTAAACAATTATTTTTCCATAATCTAGCAGAATAGAACTTTTTAAATCACACCACCCAATTTGAGAGTGACCCATCCGATGAGGGAAAAATGACATAACATTAAATCAATTATGTGAATCACGGCAGCGTGGAGCCATACAGATTCATTTGTCTTTTTGCTATGCATGAAAACCGAAATAGTGTTGATACGATTGATTAGTCTCACTCAGCAATAGCTTGCTGGGAATATAAATGTAGCTTTTCTATATACACTTGATCTACCCTATTGAAACTAATAGGAACCCGATACTGTAAGCTATAAATAAATGCTGAATGAAACTGCTGATTGTTTGATTCAGATTTTCATTGCTGTTTGCATAATTCAAGATCAAATGGCCTATGGCAATTTATTTGAGTAGCCTATGTGCAGATGTACAGTCAATTTGGAATTATAGTCCCATTAGCCTAAATAGATTAGCAGGTTTATTTTTGGTGGGCTTTAGCTTCTTTTGAGGATGCAGAAGTATCCGTATTTTGAAAAGGCACAATGAGTGCAGTTAATCTGTGCATATGGCAGATTACTATGTGTTACGTGATCAGATCTTTTAATGTGGAAAATTGAAGTCGAAAATAGACGCTTTTCAGAACAACAAAAGCAATCTCTCTGGTCATTAAACTGAGTGCTGGCTAGCTGTGAGCCACTTTAAGAAGCTTGGTGATAAAGATTCTTTGAATCACCTCCATTAAAAATGGGAATTCACAACCACGCTTCAGACAATACACGAAAGCTTTGCGAAACACCACCATATCTCCCGGGATATTGGTTGAAACACATATAGTTTGAGGTAAAACTTGGCCAATAACAATAAACAAATTTAAGAGAATGCATATACACGACCAATAGAGGCACAGTGTGTTTGCATATGCCTGAGCACACTGGGTACAGTAATTGGCGATCTGATAAATATTTGTGTAGAACCTCCTCAGCAGGAGAAAACAGAGAGGCATGCTTTCAACACTAATGCCTTCAGGCTGCAGACCAAAAATAATTCAGGGATGGAACCCACTTACATGCTTCATGTCAACATTTCAGGGACCGTGGTACGTGGGAGATGATGGCGATGTGTCAACAGTAACATTCAAATGTATTGTTGTGCTGTGTTGTAAAAACTGGTTAAAGGTTTGTTGTTATTTTAACCAAAAAAGAAAATGGTAATTAAATGAAACACAGACACATTTGTGCAAAAATTAATAAAAATGAGAGTCAGGATTTATTTAGAAATGTGATTGAGGTGATGTTCTTGTTTATTTGGTTGATAATAAAGAAGCTTTGATCCAGACAGACAGAACTAGATAAAGTTTAGTCACATTCTTTCCATCTCTAATGGCGTGCTTTGTCAGGAGTATGTAATCTCATTTGTGGAATCCATGTTCTCCCTAATTCAAACATTGAATTGATTCATTCTAAACCTCTGCATCGGTGCACAGAGGAATGTCACTGGAAAGTGAACTGTGAGGTGTGTCGCAGTGAGAACCTTCAGTCATTGTATGAAAGGAGATGGAGAGTAACAATCAGACACAATTTTGACTAAAGTAATGCAATTATTATTTGTTATTGTTGATTAGTCTATCTGTTGTGTTGTTGCAATCTGTAATGCATTCTTGAATAATGTCTCTCCAAAACGTTCGCTTGTTTAGTTCCACCAATTTACAAGGAAGTTTATCAAGCAGGGATCAAAACTTTTGCTCATTAATTTTCAGTTCGCTAATCAATGAATCGACTAATCCTTTCAGCTCTAATTGTGACAGAGCTTTGTGCACAAGGCAGCAGAGAAAATCAGCATGCAGGGAAGATAACGTCACAACTTGCATACTAAGATGCACATAACATTTTTGGTTTCAATGACTGTATAAACGGATGTCCGCGGAGGACTTTGGTGAAAATTTGACCTAAAAAGAATCCAAGTGATCTTACTTTACATTGAGGTAAATGATAGACACAATACTGTCACAAAAGTGTTTTCCATGCATGGATAGTGTGGGGTGCACATTATTGTCCTGAAGTTCAGGAAGTCTTCAGCCCATTAATCCTAAGAGGCCTGCGTGAACCAGATGATTGGGAGAAGTGGCCAATCGTTCTCCTCTCTGCTGGAATGTCACGCTTTACGTCCCCTGGACACGGCAGGGTGTTCTGCTCAAAACTCATTTTCCTCCACGCCTTGTCCACTCTCTTCTGGGGGATAGATTTTTAAACTGCAGCCAAGGCAACAATATGTACCAGCAGCAATAAAAGTGCCTCCGCTGCTAAAGCAATGAGGCATTTTAATAGGATGAGCAACCAGGCTTCCTTTCCTCTCCCCCTCAATGTGTCTGTCCCCTCCTCTTCTTTCTGAGAGTCGCAATTGTTTGAAGTTTAAACTCAAAGGGGATTTGGATGATTTAAGGTTTAAATTTTATAAAGGAGTTTTATATGTTTAGAGTGGAGGCATAGATGAGATGGGGGTAATTGGGTTCTTAAAAGTCATTATCATTATCGGTGCCTCCTGTAGTGAATCGGGCACCACAACACCCAGACAGTGGCCTTTAAACACACCACTTGGGAGAATAAACTTAACATACTTTCAGAACTAGATTTATTTATTTTTTGGTCTCATCGCAGAAGTAAAGAGAATCTTTTTTTCCACTGTCTTAGGCTTCGGTCAGACACACTGACTATCGTAGACTGTATGTACTATCATCCAACTACAACATAACTCCATCGCAGCTTACCGTGTCTTGTACTATTTACCAACCTTTCATTCCCTACACAGTCTGATCCCTCTCCAGACGCACACAATGCAGATGACACATCCAGTAGGTCCTCAAAACTCCAACCAGGAGGCAATACTGCCCCAAAATCCTTCATGTCATACGGTGATGGTGATGAATGCAAGATACCTACCCAAGTTCTTATGCTCTTATTTCCTATACAGTCCATTTCCTGTTGAGTACTTTGCGTCGTGCAAAGTTATGATGAGGGGCACGTGTGAAGGAAATGGGGGAGAAAAGTGCCGTACGAGGGGGCGATAACTGTGAGGAATACCCTCATTAGTCAAGTCCTCGCTCTGCTCCACAGCCAATAAAAAGCAAGTCACACGATGTACTCTTAAACGTGAGCCATGACCTCCACACAGGAAATCCATATTAACCGCTGTCTTTGAACAAACATCTTCTGGGAAACAAAGACTGCATGGGAAACCAGTTTAACAAGCGTTTTGGCTTTCATGAATGTAATAATCAAATGGAGACATATCAATCTTCAATCATATCACTTCAATGCCCAATAGCACGGCTCCAGTACTCCTAAATTCTCCCTCCACTGGTTTTCACTGACTTTCTCTGTGAAGTTTCATTCAGACAAAGTTTGCCTGACAAATGTAAGTACAGAGGAATGTCTCTGTTTGAAATATATCCTGTGTTTGAGGCATCTTTCTAGCAGCTCCCGTTTTCTGGTTCTGCTCCACTGCCTTTTTGCAGTCTCTCTCTCTCTCTCTCTCTCTCTCTCTCTCTCTCTCTCTTCCTGGCGGCATTTTACATCTCGGACCTCCTTGCGATGGCACTACTGCGGCCATCTGCAACCCAAAAACGGAAAAAGTTCCACATCACCAGCTGGCGTCGGGGGCAACGCTTCTGTCACCTCTGCTAATAGGCCCACTATGACACGTGTGTGGGGTCAGCTAAAAATATGTCACCTCTGACCTTGTGGCTAATGCTGCAGAATGAAATCAATAGCACAACCACAATGACCTGCAGCTGAACTACAAACTTGGAATGATTTCACAGCGATTTAAACAATACAGGCCCAGCTTCCTCTGCCATGTACGGACATGAAAGTGGATATGTTGCTGTGCCGCCCAGCATGTCCTCTCTGCACTCAGGGGCAGCCAAATTCTGGAGTGGAAACTGACTTGAAATCCACGGAGACAAGCCTCCACGACTCTGTCAGGTCATTACTAGGGCTTGTGTTCCATTACAAAGCAAAACAAATATCCACAGAGTCATTATTTATTCAAGCCCATTACCATAACAAAGGCTTCCCATGATGTGCCAGTAAGTACCGCTAAGCCCTGTCCTGCTATTAAGTACTGATACACTGAACCAAGATTGAAAAGAAATATGGGAAGGCAAAATGAATTGAACACAGTAAATGGGAACTTAGCTTTTAAACTGTTTTTAACTGTTTTTAAACTGTTTTAATCATTTGTCCCTGCGGCGGATGCGTCGCGCCCTTTGTGCTTGGCGCCTCTGGCCTTGCCTCAAGGCTGGGCATGGCCGGTCCGGCGGGCCCGAGTGGGCTGTACGGGCCTCCCCTCCGGGGGTTCGGTTGTGGTTGCTCCTCGTGGCAGCGGTGCTTTTGGCTATTTTCCCTATTCTATACTCTATTCTCTATCTATGGCCCCGGTCCTCCTTGGGACTGGTGCCGCACTGGGGCGTGCTCTCTGGGGGCGGGGTGCTAGGGGGCGGGCTCTGGGTCTGGGTGGCTGGCGCCGATTGTGTGTCGGTGGGGAACGGTAGAGTGTAAATCAATGTAATTTAATGTTAATTGTTTTCATATTGTTTACCATTGTTATAGCGTTATTATTAACAGCCTGAGGAGCTGCCTCGGTCTCGGTTTGTCTGGGCCTGAGTACCGGTTGTCCTCCCACTGAAAAACTGTCTTGCCGACGCTAATTGCATAACTGATACCATTTCTCTGACATTTGTTCTCCTCTGTCTATCTTCCATGATTGGCTGAGCGTTGCCCCGGGGGTTCTCTCCCTCTGTCTACCAAGCACTCTCCATGCTACTCGACTGACTCCGAGTTCTGTGCGGAATCAGCTGTCCTAGAAGGATGCTCCCCCTCTATTGCCTCACATCAGCACTGACTCATCGTCCATCAGGATAGTACTCTTTCTACTCGCTTGCTTGTTCAATCTTTAAATTCATTTTGCTTTGCTCACTGGTTGCTTGTCTGTCCTCTTCCAGTTTTCCCTGGTCGTGACGAGACAGTGTGGATCTGGTCCCCCCTCCGGTACCATCTGAGAAAACGGACCATCAACGCGAAAGATGTTGCAGTGGTTAAGGATGCCACCTGGAGACGTGGGATGTAATCCCGGCGCTGGAAACCTTAGTTTTCCCTGGTGGAGACGTGACGGTGTGGATCCTCTGGCAGCATCTGAAGTCTTCCTGCATCCACACTATTCGCACTTTACTTAGTATTACCATGTAATCACCTGGGGCCTCATTTATAAAGCTTTGCGTGGGATTCACGTGGAAGCTGGCGTACGGAAGAAATGTAGGATGTACGTGCGAACAAAAATATTCGGATTTATAAAACAGTGCGCACTCACGTCCTACGCCTGTTTCCCTTTATAAATCACAATCAACTCTAAATGTGGCGCAGACTTTGCGGGCTTCACGTACCGCCCATATTTACCCATACATAGTCATCAACACGCCCAAATTAATATCATTTACTGAGTGCATGAAGGCGGTAGTGGCAATCGCCGACTGAAAGGGAAATGGAAAAATAGACTCCACACGGTGTGGATCACTGCGGTCACCCCGAAGTACCCGTTGGAGAAGTGGCGACCAGGGAAAATATAGTTTGGTGGCAGTGTGAGCGTAAAGGCGTCAGAGTGCAGCCTGTGGCGATCTCTGTGAACGCTGTGGCCGAAATAAAAAGAAGCGATCCGACATAAAAGTGGACGCAAACAAGTGCATATCCTCACACAACAGTGTTTGTGCCACGAACGGGGGACACTGAGACCCCCCATGAGATACAGATTCGGAGAATTCATCCCGGGGCAGTGGCGGGCGGCGGAGGGTTAATAATAAACTTCACAGTCCCTTTCAAAACACAATTGCGACGTGCTTAAACTCAAAGAAAAACACATAGATAAAACGGACTAAAAGCCGTGAAAAAGATCACAGTAGCCTATGTGATGTACAGTAGGCTTATCATTAGTGTATGAAAAGGTGCACTCCTGTCTGCCTGACTGAGGCATCGAGAACAGCGTCAGTGTAAAAGTAATAGGCTGTATTCCACCTCAATATTATCAGAATTAATTCCACAGCATGCAGATAGGTTATTCTAACTGCAGAGCTTATTCGAACGCTATTTTGTTTTTATTTGCACTCATATAGCCTATCTCCGTTTGTAGGCTATCTAAGATCCTAATTCGTTTTGTTTTTGTTGGTATCACTCCATGGAATAATCCGTGGAGGCATTTGTTCATTAGAATGGCTTCTTCCGTTTTGCAAAGGAACTCCCAATATATGATAGACCTACATGGCTTATAATAGGCCTATCTGGATTCATTTTACACAAACACATTCGTTCTCGCACTTCATACATGTGCCGACGGAGTCGCCGTTTCTCCTTTCTCCACTTTCTGTGCGTACGCATGGGTCAGAGTTTGCGTGGAGGACCGCACATCTCCCGTCAAGTTTGGTTTTTATAAATCCCAATATTTGCTTAGAAATTGGCGTGCGCCCTCTTCTGGGCGTACGCAACGTTTATAAATGAGGCCCCTGGTCAATGATCAAATTCCTTCGTGATTTCTCTACTTATGACATCTATTGCAGCATGTCCGTCCTGGGAGACGGATCCCTTACTCTGTCGACTCTCCCTGAGATTTCTTCAATTTGTTTTATTCCCGGTAAAGGGTTTTTTACTGGGAGTTTTTTCTCAGCCGAGCTAAGGGTGTAAGGGCAGGGTGTCATATTGTATCATATATCACATTGTATGAAATGTAAAGCCCACTGAGACAAATGTGTTTGTGATTTTGGGCTATACAAATAAAACTGATTTGATTTGATTTGAAGTAAGTGAATTGCAAAGACTGCAAAAAACATGGGTCATGGTGACTAGCTAATTAGCAGTATTTTTGTGCTCTTTAAATGGAGCCGTCATTGTTTTGGTTGGTTGGAGCTTGCATTTTCTTTTTGTTTTGTCTGTTAGTTTTGATTTGTTCATATTCCAACTCTCCATGACTTATTACTCTAGATATACACTGAAAATAATGATTCAGGAGCGCGTTGATAGCTGAATAATGGTAAATGGTAATGGTAAATGGACTTGTATAGCGCTATATCTCCGTTTATCACAGACTCAAAGCGCTTTACATTGTTTTTTGTACACATTCACCCAGTCACACACACATTCATACACCGATAGCAGCAGCTACCACGCAGGGTAGGCTTAGCACTAGGGTGCTAAGCTAACTAAGCTAACTATCGGGAGCAATTCGGGGTTCAGTGTCTTGCCCAGGGACACTTCGACATGTGGCGGGGAGACGGGGGATCGAACCTCCGACCCTGCACACCAGAGGCGAACTTCCTACCCACTTCGCCACTGCCGCCCCATATACTAACAGTAACATAATCGCAATGTTGCCAGTTCAATTCCAGCTGCTGACCTTTGTTGGAGGTCCTATCTCCCTACATTTCTCATCTACTCTCTAGCTTTCCACTGTCCATTAAAAAGACAAAAATGCTTATATTTATATACAACATATACAGTATATGTCATGATTCAATGTTCTGCATTAATCTATATTTAATCTCAGCTGTGTTCCATCAAGTAGAGCATAATATTTTTTTGTAGTGTACTGTCAATCAAAATGTTATTAGTTTACCATCATGTTAGATCATTGCCTCTGTCTTCGATAGAAACATCGCTGTCGTCTGCATGTTCTCCACCTGTAAGAGCAAATCAACCCCCCCTTTCAGAACCCTGGGACTCTGTGCTATGCCTTGATTAGTTTTTTTTTCCTACTGGAGGAAGTCTAGTGAGGAAGAGGAAAAGAGAGAGAGGCAGAAATGTGAGGGGAGTGAAGGGGCTGCCTCTCTCTGGCTATTGTTTGGACACAGTTCCTCTCACGCTGCATTGACTACAGACAGGGCGTGGCTGAATGGAGGCCAGGCAGGGAATATGAGAGGGGGGGGTGAGGTATTCGGGTGGTGATGGATACAGGGGGAAGGTTAGAGCACATTGCATACTTTCTCTGCATGTGGACAGCGAATAGGAAGGCGGGTGGTCCCTGGAGTGCGTTACACAGAGAGAAAGAGAAAGAGCTGGAGTGGGTGGGATTGTGCCCCTGTAGTTTTTTCCCAGCCCTGCTCATATGCTCCATGAAGTAATGAGAGAACCGAGGGCCTCCGACAACCTCAGGCCAGATGGGGAGAGGATTCTTCCCCGCAATTATACTTTACTCTGCAGCAGCACAGAGCATTATAGAGCCAGTGCAGCTTTTCCTCTACGAAGAAATGATAATCACTGGGTCTTTTAGGAGAATACTTAATCAACAGGGTTTTACATCACACTCTACATTTAGAGGATGTAGTTTTCCGCTGTGTCATCTTCTTCTATCGTGGAATACAGTATTCCTAGTACCATTTCTCAATGGCTTCTATAATAGGATTATTTTTTTAGCAGGCTCAACTAACAATGCTCCTATGAGCCAATGACCTTGACAAGTGTAAACAAGATAACATAATTTGAAAATTCCATGTGGTAAATTGTTTAAAGTCATGTTATTTCTGTGGTATAGTGGGTAGTTCATGCTAGAATAACACTGAACCTCTGCCACTGTTATGGAGAGGAAGCCATCCACAGGCTTGAATCAGAGCTGTAGCAACACAACACTTTTTCAGTGGGATTGGGAACCAAAGACACAGCAACATATACATTGTGAAATTGTGCTATATGTGAATCCAAAGTGGATCTGAACTGCTGAATGTTTAAAGTTTCTACAAAGCAAAATATTTCAGTTCCGCTCACTGTTGTGGCAGCACTCTGAATAGTCCCACCTAGAATTCCTCATGGGAGTTGTAGTCAACCTACACCGTTTTTCCCCCCACAATTAACCTGATATTTTAAAACACAAAGCCCCCATCGACGTCCTGGAAGTGTCCCCACTGCAAAATACATCTAACAACAACTGCCTATGCTGATAATTACTTTTACTTCCATAACCCTGACCGGGTGAAATACCTCCTTTCATTACATAAAGCTGTGTTCCTAACCTTGAGCCCCTTGCTTTCTCCCTTTGTGTTAATCACATTGTTCCCTGTGTCACCCATACTCCCCATACTGTGTGAGTCACCAACAGCTGCCGTGTTTTAGAACAGTTTATGGATTAGTATTGGCAGACTTCCATGAGTCCATGATGAGTGCTGTCTCACCAACTGACTGCAGGGCACAATCTACCCGGAGTATAAATAATATAATATCAGACTCAATAACCCATAAGGTTAGCTAACATTGATTTTCGATGACAAAATATTTTTCATACTGCTTCTGTTCCCCAGCAGCACAAATTGAATGCAAGCTGGATGGGTTTCTTTTTCCCCTAACAAGTCAGATAGACATTAGGTATGGCAGTGAAGCAGTCGATTAGTGCTGAAACATCAGCGTCATTAAAGGAATGATAAACAAGGCCTTGAAATCAATGTGTTGGATTAAGAGAAGAGGCCAATAATAAAGTAATGTCATCACCTCACAATGAATACATTACTGCCATTGGCTTGAATAAAAGGAGGCAGATTGTAACAGTCAGCTAAAGACCTTTCCACTGACTCTACTGTACTCTAAGACTAACATAAGACATGCAAAATAAATATTTTGAAATCAGAGATTGCTTTAAAAATAAGAAAAAAGTACAAAATGCACAAGTGCCAAAGCCAAAATGAGATTGATGAGTTCAATAAGAAGGACAGACTCCTTGTCTAATAGGAAGAGCCAAGTGAAGTGCTGTGATCATAGCGTCGTTGGACATCTGTCAGAAGTTGTCGAAGCACGGCAGGGAAACAATCTGACATTTTGGCAAACTATGATATATTCACAGGAAGTCAGGTCATGCATAGTAAAAACCCTTTTTTCCCTGTGGCTGCTTTGATCCTGCACAGGGCACAGACAACAAATGGACTAACAAACAGCCTGGCCTTGATAGGGATACACACCTAAAGAACATTTAATCTCCCTAAGCCACTGGACGCTGACTCTGGCTCATCACATAACAAATTGACGAAACCCGAGAGACCTCTCAGATGAGTCATCTTTAACTGAAAATCTTAAAAAACATCCTTAAGCCCAGCCATCAGGCTCATCCCGCTTATATGCTGTGTTGTTTTTCAAGTAAAACAGGGTTGCCTGTGTGTGTCTTTAGATTGATCAGTCACCTGACTGCTGGCCTCGCCTCTGGGAACAGGAAGTATGACATCATCGCGCTGACATTCAGGAATGTGGGAATGTCAGACTGCAAGTTCACACTACTGGAACCAAACGCAGAGGGAGAGCAAACAGCAGGGACATAACAGTTAACTCAGTGCAGCTAAGTTATTTCGACCATAAAGGCTAAACACTTAGGTCATTTTTAGACCAGTTTGAACTATCCGCAGTTTGAATGAGACCACTCCATTGATTTTGTTGAGCCGCTTAGCAATGCATTGGCCAATCAACTACATGCAAACATTCATAAAGATGACTTTGTATTATGTGAACAGCATGTTCTACTTCTAACCTTGCGACCCTCACAACTAATGATTCAAAAGTGAGTAGTGAAATCCCCAAACTGGACCTCCCGGATCGTGTTCAATTGTCTCACTAGTACCTAAAACAACACACCCCCATGAAGCGATGGATTTTTGAAGACATGGCTGTTTTCATTGCGAACACCAACTGAGTGGAGAACCTGATGTGTGTGCCATACCCCACTGATTCAGAGGTTGTGGTTACGAAAAGCTATCCAACCGTAGTTTAATTCCTTAGGCATATCTGCTTTAAACAGTGCACAAGTGTAGACAAGTGACTATGACGCAAGCTGCCTTGCCTGTTTACATTGTGTGTACCTGGGGGATTTAAACATACATCCCCTAAGCAGCGCATGGGGGCCAAAACAACCACGGTCGATACTTGAATACCTGCCATGAGAACTTCCAGTATGAACAAAAATGACCAAACACTCAGCAGCAACGACAATCACTATTTTCTCTTTCTAATGAGTTTGGGCCATTGTTGTTGTAATTTGTTCACTGTGCTGCGGACCTTACATCACACCCTGATTAAATGCCCCTTCTGTTCCTATCTGTAAAGGGTATCACATTAATTCATCTTCCATTAAGTCTGGGGACTTGCAAGACACAATAAAATAAAATAAAGAATGTCCGAAAAAAATCAGAGCAGAATAGGCATGTAGGGTTTAAAATTCTCAAATCCCTGTATCCTATTTCCCATGATGCAACTTGATAGCAAAATGTATCTCCTAGATAACATCATTATGACATCTGTGTTATTTTCTCAGAAGACCTTATACAAGTGATCGTAACGTACGTGTGAAATATCATTTTAATTGCACCTCAAGGACACATTACATTTATTCCCTGAGACATGCACAAATAGGGCTTTGAGTGTACGTGTATACTGTAGTGTACATACTTAAAAACGAGTACATCAGCTCTCCAAAACCAGTCCTTAGCCTTAGGGGCCGACATGAGGATGTACGAGGACTCACCTGCTGCTGAACACAGTGAGGCATTTAATGGACACTGCTAGCAAACTGCTTGGTAGGGTCTGCTCTCAATAACCCCCAGGCTTTCAACCATATCTGAGTCAAACGCAGAACACAGACACCCCATGGCCAATCAACACCAGGTCTTTTATCTCAGTGGCCTTTCGAACTACTTCAGAAAGCGGTAGGCGATGAGAAGATAAATCTGTCATGCCATCCTGTAGCTGTAAGTCTTGTCAAGGCTAATTAGTTGATCAATGTTGATTACATCACGAGCTGTGGTATTTGCAGTTCAGTTCAAGTCAACAGGCTAACACCATCACAGAGACATTGTTGTTTTAATAATAATGTTTAAAAAAATCTCATTAGTAATGAATCCAAGATATCAGCCATATGAAAGTAGCTAAACATTTGTAATGAGAAGGTTTGAGAAGATACAGGCCATGGCCTCACAAAAGCTAAAGCAAACACAAAATAGCTGTAGAGATAAAAAATGGCAAGCGAGCATATTTACTGACAGAAAGAAAAGGATCTTATAAAGCATGGGAATTTAAGACATGACAAGTCAAAACTCAAACATTTTTGGCTAATGAAGCCATAATGAGCAGCCCTAATGAAAACTTCTGTTTAAAGCCCATTCCTCATTCATCACCTCTCCTTTACCAGCTAAGTGACGGTACCATGGAGTGGCCAGTCCCAGTTGTCAGAGATGTTGGCATTCAGTTTGAAGGCCTTCAGCTCAGACACACACTCCTTGCCAGACTCGGGGAAAGAGAGCGCAGAAGGAGCCAGAGCCGGAGAGGGAGTGCGGCCCCAGAGGAGCACAGCTGCTGCCTGGGAAACCAAACCCATGTACACCGAGCTCTGGCCCACGCTCTCTAACCCCAAAACCCCTCCCGTCTAATAACAACAGACAGTCTGTCTCTTGTTTTTCTTTTTCCCAGTATGCTGCCTTTTTTCCACTGTCATTCTGCCTTGGAGTTTGGGGGGGGAAATAAGTCAGTGAAATGAACGGTGGAATGATATCCGTCAAACCCGCTGCACATTCCCCAAATACTTCCCCGCTGTTGATTTCGGAACACATGTTCATGTTCTCGCTCTCACACTTACTCAGAGAGGCGGGGGGGGATTAGGCGCGAGTACACACACACACACTCACACTCACATACATGCACGTGCTCTGCCACTCACCCCGGTAGTGGAGGCTGTCATCGTGGTGGTGGTTGTACATGTGGTGGTTCTCCAATGCAGGGGGGCTGCTGGCGCCCAGCTCTGCCAGTCTGCGGCTGGTGGCAGAGAGCTCTGAGCGCAGGTTGGTCACCTCCTGACTGGCGGACTGGATGGCCCCATCTATCCTGTGTGCCAGCTGCTTGTTGTCTTCCATCATTTTAAGGATTTTCCCCTGAGGACCAAATCCACACAGCAGAGCAGCATGATGTCAAGGGGCGCATTAGAGGGACCCTCTTCTCCTCCTCCTTCTCTTATCCCCCTCTCCTCCTCCACCTGCGCTTCTCCTCTCACAGTTTACTTTGCACATATATGAAAAAGAATAAAAATGAAATCCAAAACACCGGTCCCTCTCCTGGTCAACGCAGAGCAGCGCAGAGGCGATGTCTACCTGTTACTGCACAAAGAATAGTGTCCGTGTGGCCAAACACTACACATTCAGGGAAAGCATGTGTGTGTGTGAGTGAGCACAGGGGCAAAAGAGAGCGCGGGAGAAAGAGTGAGGACGCAAAGAGAGCACAGAGAGAGAGTGAAAGAGAGACAGAAAAAGAGGAGAGGAGAGAAAGAGATGCAGCTCAGCAGGCAGAGGGGAAAGTGATTTCTCCCGCCGAGGAGAATGTGCTGTGAGCAGCTGCTCTCAGAGAAAACCCAGCACACACTGAGATGACATGCAGCCTTTTAAATGGATTGTACCATGTGCTGGAGGACCAGGGGAGAGAGAGGGGGGGACACAGTTGGACTGAGCTGCTCTCCAGCGACAATCCAACTACGGTTTGTGTTGTGGATCCCACACCGTATGGAGTCTGTAATGAGTTGGCAATGGGGTCTGTAGTATTGGGAAAGTACAGATTGTTTCTCTTTACTTCTTCCGCCCTCCGTGTCCCCACACTCGGAGCTTGGCAGCAGTATTGAACCCTTTGACAAGCACTTGTCAGGATCTCTGCTCCCACGTTCCCTTCCTCCCCCACACTCACACACCCGCTGTCTTTTTGTCTCTCCCACCCCCTTTTTTTCACTCCATTATATATTCATCTCTTTGTCCTGGGAAAGCTCACCCCCACATTGGTGGAAGGGGAAGGGGGCCGGCTCAGAGCGCCCAAGGGGAAAACATTTCAACTCTGAGAGCAAACTTTGTGGAGGACAGAGGCACAGCCTTCTAATGGGCCAAATACAAAGAGGAGAGGCCCGGATAAAATTACAATCGAGCTGTGGAGAGAACATAGTG
This sequence comes from Hyperoplus lanceolatus, assembly GCA_026929865.2. Taxonomy (NCBI): domain Eukaryota; kingdom Metazoa; phylum Chordata; class Actinopteri; order Uranoscopiformes; family Ammodytidae; genus Hyperoplus; species Hyperoplus lanceolatus. Next base: position 16,447,103 of record CM049396.1, on the reverse strand, counting down.
GAGCTTTGCTTCTGTGATCAAAAACTGCTGGAAAGGATTATATTTCGGCTTAGCAAACAAGCACCACCACCATCAATTCGTATCTGTACAGCTGTAAAATTCCATCACACACACAGAAGGTTAGAGAGGAGGGGTAGACCGTTCATCTTCATCTAAACTTAAAACAATTCGGCACATCACAACTGAGCCATCACAACTTGGAATCTGCGTTTGACATTTCATTTCCCAAGTAAGAAAACATATCCTGTCTCCGGCAAGAAACTGAGGCAGATGAGTGATACATCACTCAGATCCTGTCATACGAGGCTGTTGTGATAACGACTCAATGCTCATTGGTATTCACACAATGGCAGAGAGAGACAAACAAGAGATGGGACTGCCGAATGAGACACACAACCTTTTGGTTTCACTAGTAGTGTTTTCATCGCACCGATGCTTTGTAATTACTATCAGATAGGGGACCATTAGTGTGGCCTCTTAGAAAATATTACAACTGGCCTGCCTCTATTTATCAGCTGTTGTACTACTGTATCTACAGTACACAGCGCATCAGGGTTATGTGATAGCAGTGAGACTAAAGAGGCTTTTCTACCAGTAAAGATATATATAGAAGTATCTTTTATTTTAAACATACTGTTCAACAAGTAATTTGAAGATGTCCCCTGACATTAAGTGGACAAAAGGTTTGTGCTTTACATTATCACGGTGAAAATGCAAACATCATATAATCGTTCATCATCTAATCATTTTGGTGATATTGTACTAAATGCCAAACTTGTCAACCAGCTGGTGATAAGTCTGGTGATGATCACCAAAGCCTGTATGCATCCTATGCCCTGTAAATCATGAATGTCTGTACAGATTTCCATCGCAATTATTCTGGTAGATTTCAAGATATTTCAGTCTGGACCTAAGTGGTCCAGTGGACTGACCGACTGTCAGACAATATTAGCACCCTCAGAGCCACACTGTATGCCAGACTGAAAAACATTTGTTGCATGCTGTAGTAGATGAAAGATTTGATCCGATCCTGCACCACTAGCACAACCTCATTATCATAACAGTGCCTCCCTTGTTAAACGCCACTGTTTGCTTTTCCTGCTTTGTCCGTCTTTCCTCTTCCTGTCTCGAGCCTCCCCCTTATCATATAATCCTCCTGGAACATCTAACAACATCTGCTTTTTCAGCTCAAAGCCAATGACACCAAAACAGGACAATTATGACCAGAGAAGAAGAGTTTAATCAGTCCTGGCATGTTTGATCACATCACATGCTAGCAGATCATTATCACTGTCTAGACAGCCACATCGCTGCCCCCCGATTAGTGCACTGGCCCTGATTTGTAGCTGATAAGCAAAGGACAGGTGTAATGCAAGGCGGGCATGAGGGTCGTATCACTTCTAATTTCGCACAGAAATGTTCCCGTAATTCCAACACAGCTTTATGTATTCCAACAATGTGACAGTTCAGTCATCCTTTTTTATGAAATCACAGCTTCGGCCATGCTTTGCGCTTTGTGAGAGGCAGGGCTTTCATGCACTCAACTGTGGAATGCGAGAAAATTAATGATTTTGGGGTCAAGGGTTAGGGACGTGTCCCAGATACACATCAATAAACAGACAAATACTTTTGAGGATGCGTAATTGTGGCGTGTTAAAAACATACAAAGTCCCCCTCTGTCTTCACAACTGGACTGGAAAATGGCCATGGCAGAGACCTCAGAACATGTGCAGGAGTATGGCATTATATAACCAGTTCTTAAAGCAGTGCTTGGATTTGGTTTTCACTTTTGCAAACTTGGCAGAGTGTTTGCGTTGTAAGTTTGCTCACTCGTTTGATGCCATTAATGAGAAGTTTAATTACGTGTGCCAATGGGCGTGCAGTTAAAAAGAGGAATTGATAAACAGTCACCATAACTGTCTGCCTGGGTTAATTGAATATCGACAAATCCTCCACACACTGGAATGCTCCCCTTTTTTTCAATAGCAAAGTGATATAGGGCCTTGCTCAACTATTTATACAGGTCTTATCAGAGGCCTGGAGGAAAACATCCACTTTGCTCTACTAGACTTACTAATGTCCATCAAATACTAGGAGAAAAAATAAAGCTGTATGGCAGAGTGTGTAAGTATAGGCTAGATTATGTAGCTGTGGTGTTGAATTGAAAGCTAGGTGAAAAATATTTTTAAAAAGGTGTGTTATGTCAACTGTAGGATGTGTTTATTACTATTGAGCCGTAAATAGATCAGTGACCTTGTTATATAGAATCATTTCCATCCGGTTGATGATGAGGTGAGAGCAGAAAGATCCGTCATAATGCCAAGGTATCACTTGACACTCAGACCTCGGCAATGTGTTGGTCAAGGATTCTTCCCACTCAGCTGTCAGGAGGCACACGGTGTGGTGTTGCAGCTTACACATCCAGAAGAGGACATGTTGTGATACTTTAAAAAAGGGAGTGAATTATTCATACCAAAGATACATGGTGCCAACAAGCTGATGTTTGCAGGGGAAGTGAAGGGAAACTCCCATAAGGGGGGGGGGGCACACATATTGCAGGGTCTGAAGCTAATAAGACACATGAGTAACAGGATAACAGCTAACTCGGCAACATGCTGTCGCTGCAATGTCATATATGCTACAACATAAACTCAAGATGAATGAAAAGAGAGAAAGAAAAGGCTGTCCTCACATTTTCCATCTTCATATCCACTTCATCAAATCAACTCCTTATTCCATGATAATCGTCCATTGAACAGTTACATGCAACATATAAAGATGTAATAAATGGTTTACAACACGGTAGCCCAAGTCCTATACAAGTGTTAATCACTGTATTTGGCAACAACTAAAACTCATCTTGTTGTTGGCCATAATGGAAGGGGCTGTTGTATAAATGGACAATAAATGACAATATGGAAAAAAATAGCTGCTAGAATAGCGGCAGCCCAACGAGTTGTAAACATGACCCTGACCTATTAATACCACCCGGAAGGGTTAACCAGACTAATGTGTTTAGCAATCATTAAGATTTAGATGTCACAAGGAGTTCTTTCAAAGACAAAATAATCACATACAAAGAATTCCTTGTGTATGATTAGGGCAGATCTAAAATTAAAATATTTGGGGTTCATTTCGTGGTCAAGTAATAACAGGCCTCTTTGATGAAGTGGCGCTGAGAATGTCAGAAAATTCCACTTTACTAGGAATGAGGCCCCTTCCACTTCCACAGACAAGAGTCATCCCGGGAGGGGTTTACTAAAGCACACTGCTTTCATTATTGTTGTTTATATATTCCAGATAGACATTTGACAAAGTATGTCTCAGCCTCCACATACAGTACAGTAGAGCTGCTCTGAATCAAAACCTTTCGCAGACAACAGTTGTGAAAATCTCTTAATCTCTGTCTGTCAAAATGTTCTGTCTGCGTGGGGATTGAAACAAAACACCAGCTTTCAAGCCCTTTTATTCTGAAAATGAAGGCTGTGTGGGTACACTGAAAACTGTCTGTCAATATCAAAGAGTAAGAGTTTCGATTCGTTTTATACAGTATGTGGTAAGGTTAATAGGCACCACATTTAGATTTTGTCTTTTGTCTGTTCACCATCACTGCAGTGTGTTTGTGTTGGTAAAAAAGAAAAATGGAGAAAATTGTTGTATGAAAAGGATGACAAGTAGAGTTTTGGTGAGAGGATCCTAGCCAATGTTACAGATTAGAAACAAGTGCTCTCTGTGCCACTACAGTACCTCATGCTCTCTTTTGCCATTATTTGTGACACTTTTGGCATTTGTTAGCTGGATCGAATATTGCATCACTTAACCACTGCAAAAAAAAAGGCAGCACTGGCAAATTTGTAGATGTGCTAACGTGAGTGTTTTTTTCCTCGCTACGGGAAAGAATATATGCTGATGTAACATAAAAAAAGATCATCAAGCATGAATGACTTGATGGTGAATAAACAGGGGGGGAAAGACAAGACGGTTCAACCCTACACAAAGCTGAGTTTCAGTCACATTGAATTCAACCGCTTTGACTGCCAAATTATCAAATACAAATGCCACAGTTGGGAGGAAAAAAATAGGGTATTTATGTCCATGCAAGTGACGGGAAGAGAAAGCCATTTGCCCAGAGTGGTGTCATGCAGCGACAGAGGGACATTGATGGAGTAAACAGTGAATGGCAGGGAGCGGAAACTCCACTATTTCTCTTTGTGTCCGTGTGTTCTCTCTCTCCTTCTCTGTCTCTTCCTATTTTTTTAACTCTCGCTCCACTAGCTGTTCTAGTTAGTTTGTTACATAGATAGACAGGAGCTTTTGTTGTCCATGATGTGGGAAAATGTGATGATGTGTATGTCTGGACCCTGTTGTAAAAATACTTTTGCATTTCAACACACAACATAACTTAAATCAGCTAGAATAAGTATATTTTACTCGTTCACTCGTAGTGTGGAAGGTGCTGCGTGTACTGACGAACCCACGGAGAATACTCATTACAATGTTTTGTTCCTGCTTATAGCTTGCTGTTTTTGGTTCCCTCTCACTGCTCTCATCAGGGATCTGTTCTCAGTGATGAAATCGAGTATCGCAACCTGCACAGCACCAACTAGAAGACAAGTAACTAGCTGTTGAATGCAGTGGAACAGTTAGCAGCAAAAAAAACAGATATGTCTTTATGGGATGTTGTTGGCGAACAAAACAGTAAAGTAAGTAAACAAGAGAAGAGTGAATATTGGTCTTACATTTGGCCAGACACACGACTCCAAATGAACCCTAATGTTGCGACGTTCATGCCGGTCGTGTTGATACCCAGCGTTTTGGTAACAAGATCACAACTTACTACAAAAGGCGATAATAAATCTATGTTGTGTTCAATGCTTCTTTTTACCACTCCAATGTGGTCAAATATATCCGTTCATGCAGGTTTAATACACTAAATAAGACAGTTAACCCGAAGACAGTCCTCAATAACAATACATCAACAAACAAAATTAGTTTTGAAAAAACATACAGCAAAAATTGTAATTCAAAATTGAGATGCTAAGTGAAGAATTTAGTTTGTGAAAGATGCGGAGGAATTGGCGATTGGTATTCTAAGTGCATGTATAGCTGGAGTGTTTTTTTGCTGCACAGGTTTCTGGTGGCTCTTATCAATATATACAGCCTGCTGCCTGAAGGTAAACTCTCTCTTACAACTGAATCTTCAATCTTCTATCAGCAGATTGCTCAACAGTGTGTAACACTGTTGAAATTGGCAAACTGTCAATCACATCCCCTGAGCCAATCAAATCCCCTGAGCCAACCCCATTCCCCAGGTGAACCAAATCAGCTAATTAAGCATTCAGGCAGCAGGACACAGTTAAAACCCCAGTCAATCAGAACTTTTGTGAGAGAAGCACAACACAGGAGAGACACAACCAAACTTACCAACCCTGGAAACAAAACATACTTACCAACCCTGGAAACAAACCATACTTACCTGGACTGTGACTGAAAACATGGGGGAGCTGATCTGCTGCTGAGGAGGACGCTTCCAACACTGAACACTGGTCAGGCCCTATTGCCGGAGCAAGATGATGGCGAGCTAAAGGAGAAGAACAAACTCAAGTCCAATTCCCTAAAAAGGCAGGCTTAAAGCCTGGCTGCCTGGGGGGTATACTACGAAGCGAGATTAAGGGCTGAGCGAGGTCTGTTGAGTCTAAAGCGGTCTAAAGCCAGCATTTTCAGTATCACGAAAGGTGGCTCTCCTTTTACCTGGCTAGATCACCGTGGTAACAGAGGCTGCACGGCTAACCTGCCCAGACCAGTTTTTGTTGCAGAGTTTGAGTTTAAATTCGGCTCTGAGAGCGCTGCCCTTTAAGGAAACTACACATTTTGAAATCCCGCGGACCTGACTATATTGTCTGAGCGATACTTCTCACTGAGCAAACTAGTTAAATCAGTAAACTTATTGATCAGTAAGTAAATGAACAAAACGAGGCCGTGGCATAAGGCTTACAGCAGAGTGAATTGTAACATCGCGCTGCGGCTTTTTGCCACATGCATAGTTATTGATGCAGAAAATTTAAAATAGCCTAGACCTATGCAGCGCCACTCTATGCTCTCACCTCAAATGAGTTTACCTGGCGATCTACACACACTGGCTCTTAATGAAGCGTTCTATAAAATCACAGGTTGCAACATTATTTCACTGAAGGCTTCTTTCTTTTCATCAGTAGCGATTACAGTTGGGACGTGACAGGTGACAGCTGTCACAGTTCGGACATCGCTGCAGACTCGCAGGTTAAGCTTCTCACAGTAGATTCATATTTGTCCGGAAAATACAGACTACAGGTTTTGTATCTAGGCTATTTATTTTAATGGTATTTATAAGATGCAAATAAAGGGCTATTAGCCAAAATCAAAAGTGTATTAATTTTGATGTGGCCCAAAACTACAGTGGTTTTCCACATAGGCTATGCTATTCATTAGGGGACAGTGTCAGACTTAAATCAGATTATTAAGTGTAGGATTATCATTCAACTAGGCTAAATGGTGTACTGTTTAAATCAGAGTTCAACCTTTAATTGCTTTATAATGTCACGTTACGCACTGCGAGAACGATCTGTAAAATAAATTAATCAATTCTATAAGCCCAATTTTCTGACAACATTCCACTCTCTCCCAGTGGTGTAGTGGTGCCTGGAGAAGTGGGTATACTCAAAATTGTACTGCGCGCAGCCGCTTTTGCCGGTCCTATATTTCCCATAATTGCGCTGCCTCACAGCCCCTCGCGAGTAGTGGTCCAACACAGGCCTAATGCATGAATATAAGATATATTCAAGATGAGGCAAAAATGGTGTTTCAGTCAGAGATTAGTTTATTTTTAACAAACTGATTTAAAAAAAAAATAAAATAAAAAGCATTCACAAACCAACTTTAGGAAAGATTGCTCTGGGTGTACTGCAGCAAACTGATTTTTAAACATCATGTAACAGTATGATATTATTTATCATACTGTGGCAATGCAGCTTTGTTCATATTTCAACTTAAATAAAAAACACATCCTCTTCCACACATCAAAAATGCACAGTCCTAAAACTGAAAATGAAATAAATTATTTGGTTTCTATAGCTGAATACTATTTATAAACATCAGGCATAGTACTTGTTAACAGATAAATCATCATAAATAACCTAATTCAAAGAATCCAACAACATGTTCAAAACAATATAGACTATAAACAACAAATCCAAATTGAAGCATGCTAAACAATAAAATTCACATCAATAGTAACAATAGTATTCACATCTGTATGTAGTGAACACACACACACACTGTAATAAACAAATATTTTCACATGTCAACTGTTATAGAAGCTGTCAAACTAACAACCTAAACTTACCCACTTTTTTGTTTTTATATCCTAACCAGGGGTTCTTGGACATAAAATCTTATTTTTGTTTGGCTGTCCACAGGTCTGGCCATAGACGGATTATGAGACAATGGGCCCCTGGGCACAAACTCTTAAAGGGCCTATCCAGTCCGGTACACCGACTTGTTCGCACAGATACATACAATTAATGGCAAAACATATTAAGGAAGTCAGTGTTTCCCACAGGTTTTTGGGATACTGTTGGAGGGACCCTGTACCATGTTGGGGGGTCCGGGGGCATGCCCCCCCGTTTTTTTCTTTTTACATTTTTTAAGTAAAATGCATCAATCTGGTGCACTTTGAGAGGACATTTTAGAGGCTATATCAAATCCTGAGATGCAGAAGGAACATTATTCATATTTTTCTGAGATTGGTCAGACCCATGTTCCATTATGGAGGGGCCCATTTCAACAGATAAATGGTGCATAGCTACTTTTTATGAACAATTTAGAATTCACACATAGAAAGCTTATTTCTCTATGTGTGAGAGGGCCTTCAAGGCCCCTCATGGAGCCCCTTCGACAGAGCTACAAATGCTGTTGTTTTTAACTTGCTTTTGTATTTCTCCCCTACTAGTTGAGGGGCCCATGATGATTTCTATCTTGTTAAATTGTGATGAGTATTCTTATATTTAGGCTATTACTTTATGGACACTGTTATTGACATGAGTGACTTGACTTTGACTATCCAACATGAAAAGTTACTATCAGTGTCTCTGGCTTAGGGCCCCCCTGAGCCCTTGGGCCCCTGGGCCTGTGCCCGGTGTGCCCGTGCAGTAATCCACCCCTGGGTCTGGCCAGTCATTATTGGTTGCTACAAAAAACAACATGAGTGAATGAAATACAGGCTATAAATGTAACTATTTAATTACAATTAGCCTCCTGAATTCTGTTCAGTGACATATTTTCAGACAGACTCACGAAATGAATTGGAACGTACAAGTAGGCTAATGTTAGATGCCAAAACAATAGAGCAATTGAGGGATGAATATTATATTGAAAACAGGCTGTCTTGTGGTGAGGGATGCATTTTCTTGGGCCAGGTACATTTAACATTTTAAGTTTTCATTGTTTTAATATATGTTATTAACATAATTTACAAGGTCCCTGCTGCTAAAGTGCTCACCGTGGTTGACGTCTTTATTTAAAGTTGTAGTCGAAGGAGCAGCGGCATCACTTTCTGCATCGACATCCTCTCCGACTCCGACTGGCCTGGGACTGGGAGACGGAGCAGGTGCCGGTGCTGGGCTGCTTGCTAACAGCAACGGCGATGTAGCAACGCATGCTTTTTTATTCACAAAGCAGATTTTTGTCTGACTAGTTCGCTTCATATCTTATTTTATCATGCCTTCGCGTCATAGGAAACAAAATGTGCTCGGAAGCGCTTCGACCAGCATTTATCCGCCAGGAGAAAAAAACGCCGGTTATTATCAAAAATTGTTTCGAGCAATCTAATTGGTCGAGAGAGCGTAGCTGGCAGAACGGCACAGCCATTAGGGGGGCGTTCACTGTCCTGACTCCTGACACACAGACACACGCAGTGGAAGTACAGTGGAAATTAATGGAGGCGGCCGTTAGAAGTGGATATATATGCAATGTCGCCTAAAAAATAAGTGGTTATACGCCGTATACCTGCGTGTACCCTCCACTACGCGGCCGTTAGAAGTGGATATACGCAATGTCGCCTGAAAAATAAGTGGGTATACGCCGTATACCTGCGTATACCCTCCACTACACTACTGCTCTCTCCTTATTTGCAGTAAGAGTTTTTTTGGCTCTCTGTTTTCTGCTGTTCTGTGATAATTCAGACTGACAAACTCTTGTGAAGTCAGCGAAGTCAGCTGCTCGCAATCAGTCCGTTAGTGTAAAGTTAGCGGCACAAGATCAGTCCAGTCAGTGCGGAAACAGAGTCAAATGACGGCCAAACGCCCCTTTATAGGTCCATGAAACGCCCCCTCTTTGTTTCGTAGTATACCCCCCTGGAGTGTGGTAGGATTTCCCCTGCCCAAACGAACACTGACTTCCTTGAACATACTGCACCCACAAACACATCTAACCTGCAGTGAATGAAGTGTGTGGGATGCATTGTTTTATGTTTAGTCTAATCAATGTTTGAGTAGAACTGGGAACTGTGGATCTAAATGTATGGAGTAAAGTGTGCCCATACCAAGTGTGAACATCTAAGATAATTGAATTGAAGGCCTAATTTTTATTTATGTTTGTTTATATTTCCTTGATTGAGTCAAGTGATTATTCTTTGTTTATTTGAAAAACAAAACCGGTTACCAAATATCTGTGTCGTGTCTTTAATCTTCCACCAGCTCCACGAGACCAACCTACCTATTAGCCCAGTACTCTGCAGTTTGATTTTTCGATAACATATTATTTACAAACATATCTCAGTTAAAGTAAAATTGTGTACCCTAGGGTTACAAGTGGAAAGCAGTTGTAGCTCCACTCCTCCTCTGGAGCTGAAACTCTGGCAGAAGTGCAAACTCCCATCCCTTAAAGGGGGCCCATAGATGCTATAGAGATGAGACCTGGAGAGAAGCACCTAGTATCTGTTGTCAAACTCAGCACGTCTGTCACCCCAAAGTCATCCTGCAAGTTCCTCTTCAACGCCTCCCAGCCATGTCCATCTCTTGATAGTTTGGTAATAATAATAAACAGTTTGACAGCCCCTCCACTTGGAGATAATGGTCGGCAAGGTTGCGGATGAGTTGCAGTGCTGCAGGCCTTGATGAGAAGCAAGATAAAGGCTTGCCTGCAGGACTCTGGGGGAATGGAGAATGCTAGGGATGGCGGGGGGAAGGAGATCTGGCAATGATTCAAGACCCAGGGGGCGGGAAATATACGTCTGATGATGGAGAATAACACTGCAAAAAAAAATGACAATCCTCCACCGTTCCACATGCCTTCTTCTCCATGGAGACCCATTTTGTTTCTTGCCTCATTTCCCCTCGATCTCAATCCTGCTCCCTGCTGGCTTCTAACTGTCATTACCTCTTCTCCCAGTGGGCCCCTGAATCCATCGCCAGGCCCTCCTCCTCAACCCCACTGCTGCGCCTGCTCAATCCTACTCTAACCATTACTTTTGTCTCCACACTTAAATGTGATGACTTGCAAGGATGAATTTTGCAGTATGCTGGAGAGACATGCCAAAACGGAGCAGGCGTCAATACAAAAAAGGGTGCATGTTTTTCACGTAGCGTCACACACTCGGCTACTTCGCATGCTGTCTAATTGAGTTCCTCACCCCTGTCATTGTTCTCCGCGCTCTCCTGCATGAAACACAATTAAACAGAGATGTTGAGAGAATGAGAGATGTGCCTATGGCTCACAGGGGAGATGAGAAAGATATTTGACAGTGTTCTAATCAACATAATTAAAGTGTCATTTCAATGAATCCAAGCTTTATAAAATCGTCAGAGTAGCTAGTGGCAGCTTTATGGCAGTGTTGATATTAAAAGAAAAAAATACAACTACAGGTTATAACTATTGACAAGCTGTTCAACAGAGAGAGGAGCTGTCTCCAGGTAATACTAAAAGAGGGTATCGCTCACAGTAATACATTTTTTCCAACTTCATTCATTTCCAACCCTACCTCTATCCATCTCTCTTTATCTATCTATTCCCCCGGAGTGATCTTCAGTAGGCAACTGCATTGGAAATCAACCTGACAAGAGTTCTCCCTATTGATGTATGATACATATGTTTAGTTATCTATCGGCTAATCATGGCAGGCTGGTAAGAGCAGGTTAGGGTACACATCCCAAGACAACTGGGCAAGCCTCGTATATGAAGTAATGAAGGGGCAGGAGGACTGAGTATGGGAGATGCTATTATCTCAAAGACTTAATCTCCAATTATTGAAAGAAAGGTGGATCACTCAAAGGTGATGAATGCTTTATTTATTTACTTTTAGATTAGGGGCTTCATACCACTCTGTATGGAAAATATGTGGCATGTTTGGCTTAGCTTAAAATAAAAGCATGGAAACATGGGGATACTGCAAGACTGGCTATGTCCGAAAAGGAATACAATGCACCACCAGCAGCTCTTAAATAAACCATTACATTGTACACATCAACTGTAGAGGGATGCGAGTTGTATACATTTTCTCATCAGAATTGTGTCAAGAGAGTGTCTTTAACAAAATGAAAACTGTTCCTGGAAGTGACCAACGCACAGTTTGTTCTCAGCTTTCAGTAACAGATGCAAAGCGTTCCATACACTGCAGTCTGCCTGTGCAAACACTACACAGCATTATGGCTGAGACCAAACAGGAATTCTGCAGCAAAGAAGAAGACCACTCCCAGGTACACTGTAGCACTGCAGGCAAACAACTGCCGGACAGATTTAGGGGGAAAAAACGGTTCAGTACTGAGGAGGGATTAATCCATATCTGATGGAGCGCTGTTTCGGTACAGTGTATTGATAAGGAGCTTACCCCCCTGTCATACGTGTGTGTGTGTGTGTAAAGGCACATCTGCAGAGCCTATTGATTAAGACACTGCTCTTACTATCATGTGCTCCCACTCACAGGGGAGACTTCCAATGAATAGCAACACTGGAGACAAAAATCATTCAATCTTCCTCTATATCGCTGTCAGCTACTCTGTATGCACGCCAGCACACTTTAGGCTACACACTTTTAAATGTCTGCGCGACAAAGTGACAATTTAAATCAGCTTCATCTTATCAACAATGCATTTTGCAAGGAGGTGAAGTCTTATTTTTTGTTCCAGTACTGACGTCAAGCTCAGTTTTTTTCACAAGAATGAAGAAAATAATCGACATAACCCTTTAAAAAAAGATAACATGATATTGTGAAGTTCTTTGTTGTTAAAGAGACACTAACAGTCCAGCAACACCAAGAGATTTCCAAGTTGTTCCCGAGACACACAGTTCGCTTCGCAGCGGGAATTACTTTCTTTATTCACCCAAGTTTAAAACTTGAAACTTGTAGGAGCATGTAGAAAAATGGAGGCAACAAGGGAAGCGAAGAGAAAGATAAATAAGGGTAGAGAAATGGAAGGGGAGAGATAGTGTGAGAGACACAAGGCTGGAGCCAAAACATGTGAAGTTGCGAAGTCGTTTATTATATTTCAACATTTATCTCCACGAGAGGGAGAGCCGAGTTATCAGAAGGACTAAATTGAAAGGCATTCAAGCTTGCAGTAGAGAGTCAGTAATAGGAAAACTGACGAGCGGACCAGCACAAAAACTCTCTCAGTATTCCAGGCTTAGCATACTCTTCTGCATGGGAAGCCTTTCGTGCACATATATGCCCCACACACACACACACACACACACACACACACACACACACACACACACACACACAAAGAAGGCTCAAATGTTAGAATGCCAAAGCAATTAAACAGTGCAAGAGAAGAGCCAATGTGACAGTAGGACTTTTATTATTTTAATTAGAACAATATGTCTGACTCATACGTGAATATAATTGAAGGAAAAGGAGAACCATTTTACAGACTGTTTTATAATGTGGCTGACCCTAAAGGGTACGAACACTTTAGTGCAAAAGGGCAATGCACTTATTCAAATATGTTGAGAGAGACAAACGGTACTGATGACATACCTTTGTAAAATGTCCTATATTTAATGGATCCAACTCATTCTAATTGTAAATAAATGTGATTTAAATGTGCTTAATAAGCTGGCTCCTGCAGCAGCGGGGAATTGCATTAATCTGCATGCTAAATTAGTTTGTCTGAATCCAAAACTTGTCTGGCTCAGGGAGCTGAGCTCTTGTAAGGGATTATAACGGAGCATTAATACTAAGAACCGTGGAAAGCAAAACAATTTGATGTTCCTTTCTGTTTCAAAAAACATTTGCATGAGGGCTAATTACCATAGTATCATTTTACAGTCATGCTGAATAGATGAAATATGCTCCAGAGTATGTTTTCAAACAGTTCCCCTGCAAACGTGTCCCTGTGTGTTTATTGTACTTGGTGTTTAAAGTGTGTTTTCCCCTTTGCATCTAATGTGACTTTGAGTGTTGTACTTTTATATACCATCTATGGTTGTACTGTGTGTGCACGTGAGTTTGGGTAAATAGGTCTGCTGTATTGCTGTTTGTACTGTGTGTGTGATTCTGTCAGGGAAAGCAGAAGAGAATGGAGAGAAACACGCATTCAGATGAAGTTAAGAGGGAGGAGGACTAAAAGAGTATCACCACAGAGCTTATTGCCCCAATCAAAGGCAGTTTGTTTACAGAGGATAACAATCACATTGGATCTAAAGACCACCTTTCATTACACACACCTTTGAAAGCTTCATGTTCACAGTGCTATTGCCTGAAGAGACATCCAGTGCCTGAACATAAACCACAGTTGATGCTGGAGAGGATATTGAGGAGCTTTCATAATTCAAATACAGCCAGCTGCATAGGGTGTGCACCCTCAGTTTACAATGGCACTGCTATGTAAACATATAGAAAAAAAACTTAAACCATTAATCTGCTGAAATGACATTCGAATGCCACTTATGATCTAAACTATGTGATGGAAGATGTATTATGGTAAGTATAACACTTACATTTTACATATCACATAAAAAAAACGTATTCTACCTTATAATATTCATAGAATAGCAGATATGTTGTTGAGGTTGTTATTATTTCCATAAAGCTCTAGCCAGTTCTGCTCCACTGTTATATCTTCTACCATACGTTACCCCTTTCTCCTTTACTTAGCCAACTACCTCTACTACTACTGCTACATTTTTTTGCCAAATAGGTTTTAGGAAGAATTTTATTGCAGCCTGGATTATGTTAACCGAGATTCTTTCCTTTTTTTCATTCCATGTATTATTTCCTGATTATAATAATAATAAGACTATGTCTGTGCCATGAATGTATGTACAAAATATCTCTGTATTCAAAATTTATAAGACATTCCAGGGTAAACCAAAATGGTAGAGTGACAGATGCAGCAAATCCATAGGGCTGTATTTTGCCAGCGTGGATAAACACATAATCGGCGAAGTGTTATGTTTTCCTTAATTCACAGTTGCATTGGCAGTAAATCAATGTGTGACACAGTTGACACTATGTTATGGTCGAATGCTACAACGAGTAATCATTCAATTGATCGTCAGAAAATGAATTGGTTTAAATGAACTTGTGACAACTGACTGACTACTAGTCACATTTAAAACAAATAATGTCGAACATTTGATGTGAGGATTTTATGCTTTTCTTTGCCATTCATGATTGTGAAGGTACTAACCCTGGATGTTGACACCAGTCAGACAAAGATACTTTTCAAGACGTTACGTGATGCTGTAAACATAATCATTACATGCAGCCCTACAATGATCCCGCAAGTTATCAAGTGACAAGCTAAAATATTATTGTAAACACAAACACACACACACACACACACACACACACACACACACACACACACACACACACTTATCAAAATTCACCTCTTATTTAGCACGTAATATCAATGCTTTAAAATGATTATATTCATATTCACAGGCTTCACTAATAAAATTCCAGAATTGGATTGTTTGAAACCAGCTGGATTTTTGGATTACAAAGAACTAGAGAACCATAGGAAGCAGCAGGTTGGAGGGATTTTAGCCATATATTGTAGAGCAACAGCTCTGAAATTGTTTGACTAGAGATCCATTTTCAAAACAGTCCTGCTTCAAATCAGACGGGGCTTTAGCGTGCTACATTGCAAAGTAAACAGGCAGAAAACTAGTTTCTACAATGAGCAAACAACTGGAAACCTGCTGGGCCTCATTTTGCCTTAACCAGGGAAGGTTTTGTAAACACACAAGGAACATTTGTATAAAAATTTAAATATATAAAATGAAAAAAATTACTGAATCAATTAATAGAATACGTTTAACTTCTGAAATATAAATTGTGATGATTTAGACAGTACATAAAGCAGCACCTGCGGATCTCAAAATGAAGAGATTTGCGTGGCATAAATATGGCCGTCATTGTTTTCTGCTAAATGGGCAAGAAAACATTTCTCAAAGTAGGTCTTAAATTTGTGTGCGACATTTTATTTAATCTTTAAATGATAAAAAAAACAAGCGAGCGCAGACCTCAAACTGACACTGTGGGTGATTTACAATGCACAACAGACACATTAAGCCTCACCTTGCCTCTTAAGAACAACCCATCATAGCTCATTTCAAAAGGATCTGTCGGAAAGATTATATCGGGGTTGCAAGAGGACAAGCATCACATTAAAATATCTTCTGTGGAGTTAATTAAAATACCATCTGCTCACCCCAAATAAAATCACATTCATAACGGAGCAGAATCGCTATCCAGGGAATTGTATACAAAAATAAAAATAAAAATAAATCAGGAAGATTGAGTAATTTGGCAACAGCGGTGTTAGAAGATGCATGAGTATGCATACTGATATGCTTTCAACAGAGATCCTTCTAAACGTGTTCTCACTGAAAAAGTCAAACTGCAATGAGCGAAGCAGCTCTGCAACCAGCCAGCAACACACACTTAAAAAATTCATACATGAAGAATTGCAGGAGAGCGCAAGAGGATTCAGGAGTGGGAATGGAGGAGCGCAATCGGAGTCATACTCATGAATACTAGGACTGGGAAAGAACAGAACGGCACATTAGCAACATGATTCATTAGCCCCCCAAAAAACGTACACAGCACAATCAAACCGACTGCTTCCGTTTATTATAACAGGCTTATAGAAACCTACTGAAATTGGGTTTTCATTATGAGCATTTGTGCTTGAATTTCTGATCCCATTTCCCTGCGTTTGCAAAGTAAATATTTCCGCTTTGGTATTTGTCCTCTCTCGACGCATTTAGCATTCCCTCTTCTGTACATAGGAAATGATGAGGTGAAGCAGAGGAGTGGGAATATGTGATATGAATATGGTAATAACTGAGTGAGAGCCGTGTGGATTAGGGCAAAGCATGATATGGACAGTACCCATGCATTCACACAAAGTAAACACTTTCAAACCAACTAAACATGAGAGGCCTAAGCAGAATCCCCGTAGGATAAAGCATTTGTATTTTGAAGTGTTACTGCACAGGGTCTTGAAGGAGGGAATCATATACAATACTGTGTAGGCTTTGCCAGCTGTCTCTTCAATTAATCCATCATGTACTTAGAGTAACTTAACTCGCTCTCTCATGTTGACTTTGTGATAACTACTGCTGTAATGACAACAATATTTAAAACAATTTCTTCAAGGTGAAAATTTTAAAATGTGGGGGATTTTGCTGGGATCGATTGCCACTTTTCCTGATCTTGTTGTAGGCAAACTGTCTCACTCTGTCTTCTCTCACAGCATACATTAACATAACATTTGTTGAATAAATATCTTAGATGATTTTGTTTCTGTCTTCACTGTCAGCAAACACTAGCAGCACTGGAAACAACCCTGTTGCTGCATCTGCACAACATGGGCATACAGTTTTTGAAAAAAGTGCAACAAAAATTATTTACTTAAAAAAGCTAAAATTATAAAGGAAATTAAACTTAACTCTGGCGGATAGGAAACCCCTGACTCAGGGTTACAGACTACCCAGACAACGTCAATGAGCACAATACTTCTCCCAGGAATAAACCAAATCATAGAGATAAATGAAACAATCATACCAGACCAAAATAATGCTTGGTCATGTGTAATGGCTTTGACCTAATCTTAAGGACAACTGAGTGTGTTTTTGTACTGACCACCTGGTGGCGTACTCATACAGGACAGCAGTATGGTGAATGACTAGCTGCATTCCAATAGTAGTTGCACTTCCCCTCGTTCATTTACCCTCAGCCCTTGGTATGACGTAACAGCATACGTTGCATGGAGGGAACTTGGAGAGCGGAGGGAGACTGGGCGGGGGAGGAGCGGAGGATTTAAATGGAACCCACTTGCTCTTGTAGTCGCAATGGACCGTCAGTTACATAGGTAAATCTGAATGCAAATAATACAGAATTATAACATTCTGCTAAGGTAGCCTATGTTGCAGAAAGCCATTTCCATAGCATAACAAACATTGAATTTCGACACGGTAACTCAGATTATCAAGATATTGTTACTTACACATGTAAATTGTTTGCTCCGACATATTTTCTTATTTATGTTAGTTTCAACCAAAAACATTTGTTTTAAATAGTCCTCTAATTGGCAGCCATCTGTGTTATAGCAGCAATGTGTAAACTGCAATAGATTCACTGGATTGTTCGTATGGAAATAGGATAGCCTAATTGAGGTGTTTTGGAATATATTTATATATATATATTTGTCCTGCGGGTGGCCGCGATGTCCCTAAAAGCATACAGTCTACCGGAAAATAAAAGGAGAAGAAGAAGAAGACGAACTGCAATGCACTGTGGGTGATATCCACCTCGGAGTGACCATGGATGTTCACTTGATCACTCAGCCCTCCGAGGGTCTATATCACGAAGTTCACTTCAGTTTCCAGACTGGAACGATTGGAACAACACTTAAGATGGCGGCGGGGATTCCCCCGAGGGCAAGTGCCTAGGGCAAGTGAACGAGGGCATGTTGAACGGGTATTGGAACGCAGGGACTGTGTCTGGAGGTCTGGAGTCACCAGACAGGTGTAATGATGGGCAAAGGGGCAAATCCTAAGCACCATGGACTGAGGTTCCACAGTTGAACACTCTGGCCCTCCTGATCCTGATTTACATGGTGGGATTACAACCACATAGCCTCAATAGCCATAGCCTGTTTAATTCCATTATTCCAGATTACATGATTGTGTAGCAATGTAGAAGCATTTCTAATCAGTGTTGAACCTAGTGCTCTTGAACACAGCCTGCAAATGGCCCAGTCCCCTAATCAAGCCCCGTATATAAAGCAGGTGTGTTGTGCCAGTATGGTGTTGTCTCTGTTGTGGCTGGTGACCATGTGAGTATCTGTTTTTAGAAGATGTACTGAACGTAATTTTAAACAAGCGTCCATTAATTTGGTATTGTTTCTTTTAGCTTTAGGATAGCCCCCCTGTGACCGAGTGAATTTCATGCTTACCCCCAAACCCGTGGTGGTGAGTAGTTTGTAGGCCACACTAATTGATTCAAGTAAGCAGCATAGTGAGCCGAAGTTAACTTTATTTTCCTTCATGTTGTAGGTTCACTTGCAGCTGTTTTGCCTTAGTTTAGTATTTAGTTGTTTGTCTTTCTTTTGGAGTGTTTATTGAACCAACTGGGGGTTAATTGTTGTTTTTGATTGATGTTTTAATAGTTATTTTGCTTTAGGCTGGAGCTGGGTGCCAAACTGTAAGGAGGCTAGGCACCCCTGGTGAGGTCCCGTCACTTGCATGCGAGTTAAAGCACAGGGATATAACACGTTTTTCACCAGTTTTAGTGTGTGGTGACTATTGATGTGAGGCACTTGTGGTGAGTGGTAACACCCCTAGGCACTCCTCGGCGTAGTTTGCCTCTCAGCAGTTGGCCTCAGCTTTAGTCTGTTTGGTTTTGTTTAAGTTTGGGACTGCTATTTTAGATATTGTGACTTTTAGACGTTCTATATAAATGAGTTTTAGCAATTTTGTAATAAAGAATATTTTCTCTTTAGTTATCTTGTTTATTCATTTTTACACACTAATCCCTTTTTATCCTTAGTAGTTCCAGTTCCTGCACATTCTATCTGTTTTCTATCAAAATAAAGATTTGGTTTATTTTGAATTCCCTTCTCTGTCTGTCAGTTTAACGAATCTGTTTGCCTTATCAGCATTTTTAATATTATTCAACACAAAAGTTACATGCCTTATCTTTACTTTATTTCCAGGGGTGTAATTCCCCTGGTGGCGTTGTCGGTACTCCCTCCCCCCAATTCTTCCCCCTTTATTGCCCCGCTCGCTACAATTGCAAGGCGGGAGAGAAAGCACCACAGTAGGGTGAAATTTCAGGGAGGAAGCGTGCTTCATAAACCACATGATGTTGTTGTTTCTTGGTCTGGGTATTATGTGTTGTATTTGTGTGTTTTTATCATCATCACCAGAACATCCAAACTCCTAGAGATAGAAAAGAGGGCATTTAATAAACTCTTGAAACAGTCACACATTCAAAATGATAATCCTTCCAGTGTTCAAACAAGAGCCTCTTCACTTAAGGGGGAAATGTGTATAGTTCTGCTTCATACTACCTTTTTACCAAACATTTCCACCAAATCTATTTTTCCAATCTGCTATATAACATATTTGATATTTGAATTTGTTGAGGATCAAATAACACAGTGAGAAAGATGAAATGTTCAAACACTATCTATGTAAAACTGTAATAAACAGTTAAAACTAGTCAATTAATTGTTGTTACAGAAGAGTGAGAGTTGTAGCTTATCTATGTTTGCTACATAATGGGCCAGTTTCACAGACATGGATTAAGCCTAGTCCTGGACTAAATGGAATTTTGAATGGAGATTGTCCATTTAAGGTAAAATTTAGTCCAGAACTAGGCTTAATCCATGTCTGCGAAACCGGCCCAGAGTCTTGTAAAGAAACCTTGCTTTACATTTTTTGAAAGACAAACAATGTGAACACCTAGTAGAACACAGACGGAAGCATTTCACAGTAGCAAAATAGCAAGTTCAAAGAAACATTAGATCTCCAAAAACAGCGACAAACTCAAGGTGCAGCGGTCAAATTGAATGGAAGGTTTGTGAACTAGCTCTGTGCCAGCCGCCCGCCTGGCCCGACCCCTCAGAGCGATTGTTTCTGGCAGCGAATCAGATAGAAGGGAGAGTCATTTATATTTCCTGCACCAGGCCAACAAGCTGTGGAGGCAGGGAGCATTTTAAATCTCGTCTTAAGGTCAACAGGGACCTCAATGGCTTTGATAACAAGTATCCCATCTCTTTTGTTTTCCAAACTGCGGAAAAACTGCTTTTGATGAGGGGTTTGTGCAAGAAGCCGGTTTTTCAGACAAGACAAAGCAAACAACTGTGTTTCAGAGGCTGGGGCTGACGTGTGGAAAATGTTTGAGATAAGGGAGACAAAAAGGCATACCAATGTCACTCGCGTAATATTAATGTGCACGCTCATGTCTGCTGTGTACACAAAGACACTGGATGTTTATCTCATGTATAATTCAGGGGTCAGTCCCGTGGAGGCGCCTCCAGCAGTCGAAGCACAACGATGCTAACCTACTGCTGAATGCTAAACAATGGACTAATATATCAGTTTGATCTTCCTTTTTCTCAGAGTGTGTCCAAACTGAAAAGAACATTCAAGGTTTGCTTCACGTTGTCTGCAGTGAAAAATCTCTCCAGGAACTTGAAGCTTTCTGTAGTTGGCAGAGAAAGTGACTGGAGGAGGATGGTACAGCTGCCTCCTTCCATAGCAAGCCAATCTTAGAAACTTATCCACATCAGCCAGACGCAAACAACCCCACCGCAAAAAGGTCTGCAAAGAGTACAAACAACTGTCCGTCACTCAAGCGGAGACTGACAGGGAGAGTGGCCCTTTTCATATCACCCAAACTCCCTCTGAAATTGAGGTTGAACACCTTTGATACCACGGCAAGATGCCAGTAGTGATCCAGATCAGCTTTGTGACAGTGCTCGGGGTTTCCATAGAAACATGCGTCCTGCAAAAAAAAAAAACATCCGGAACCACATCACCAGATGGTTTCTTGAGAGGCTGAGGGGGTTTGATGGAGGCTCACAATCTGGCATGCATCATTTCATCTGACGCAGGCCAGATGAAACTAGCCGCAGCAAAAACTTAGATCCATCAAACAATACACCCTCCTATATTTACCAAAAATAGCATTTGAGTGATTGGATTAGGGATTACCGTGTGTGCAATAATGCGACACTGTGTAAGGGAACACCCACTAAATCTTATGCGTCCGCCTCGCGGCATTTGAAAAACAATCTCCTCTGTCATGCCATATCAGGAAATATGAATCCAGTCTGTTATTCTATCCCCTGGTTTGCCTAATCATCAGCTGCGATGGATGAGTTTAAAAAAGTCCTCTCTGTAGCTCCAATGTGATTATTGTTTATGTGAACTCATTCATCTTTTTCGTTCCACTGGTGTTTCTGAATTTGTAGAAGTTGGGGGGTGAGAGATGGCTGATACTGCAGTCGTTTAAAAAAAGAGCAACCCTCTGCTCTTTGAAGGCCAGCCCACTACAGGTCACGCCGTGACATTTAGAATGTAACATTGGCAAAGGAATAGGAGTCTACAGATTACCATACAATAGGGCGAGAAGAGGAAAATCTCGCAATGAGAGGAAAGCTGTGGTTCCTTTCAGCACACTGAGGTAATGCTCAGCACACCAACCTCACTGCTAAGACATCCAAACAACGGCTCTCATAATCTGCAACTTCTATGGGTTCTTCCTCAGCAGTTTCAAACTGAACGGCCGAAAGACCAGGCTCGGCTGCCATCCATGGAGGAGCCTACAGTACAGTATATACCCAGCGGTGCAGCAAGGCCAAACGGGCCAACCCCCCTCCCCCCCCCCCCATCACCCCGGCAACAAAACTGTGGTGCCTGCTGCCATCTGGCATCGCAGCTTCCAGTCCCGCACCACCAGGCTCAGGGACAGCTTCATCCAAACATGCCAGAAGACCGTTGAACTATTTAGCTCTCAAGCTAAAGAGCACCATGCCACTTTAATACACCACACTGGTACCCTTTACATTATATGATTTGCACTTAAAGTAACTACCTGTGCATCTGTTCATTTTCCTTTATTTAACCTCGAAAGATCAATTGAGGTGTGACCCTCTTTTACAATGATGTCGAGAATACAGATACACAATATACAATGAGAATACATAACAAGTTTACACACACACACACACACACACACACACACAACAACAATTTAAAACATTCAAATAAATTGAATGAAAGAGACAATAGCCTAATTAAAACAGTTACAAGTGTAGAGGGGCTGATTCAAAATAATAATTTTAAATTGGTTAACAGTTATGAGTGTATTTATTTTAATCGTATGTTGAAGGCTGTTCCAGGAGTCAGGGGCACTATGGCTAAAAGCGGTTTTACCAAGCTCAGACCGGGCATAGGGAACATATAACATGAGCATGTCAGTTGAGCGGGTTTGATAAAGCCCATCTGAAATAAGCAGCATTTCAGTCAAATAGAGTGGTAGCTTTCCAGTCAGAGCTTTATATATAAAAATATGCCAATGTGCATCACGTCTCTCCTTAAGGGAGGACCACCCAACCTTTTCATATAAAATACAATGGTGTGTATCATAGGCATCTCCTGTAATGAATCTCAAAGCAGAGTGATATACAGAGTCTAGAAGTTTAAGACATGAATGAGATGCATGCCGATAAACCACATCACCGTAATCAAGGACAGACATAAAAACTGCCTCAATAATCCTTTTCCTACTGAACAACGGGAAGGTGGCTTTATTCCTATAAAAATATCCAATCTTTTGTCGCAGACGACAGACAAGATTTTTTATGTGAAATGTAAAAGAGAGTTTTTCATCTATCCAGATGCCAAGATATTTATATTCAGTGACTCTTTCAATATGAGATCCATTATTTGTGTGAATAATAAGATCATTAAAATGTGTAATTCTTGCTCTGGAAAAGCACATATATTTTGTTTTTTCTGTATTAAGGACAAGCCTGAGATCCACTAGACAGTTCTGCAGGGTGTTAAAAGAGCTCTGTAGGTTCTGAACAGATTGTTGTACTGAATCAGAAATGCAATACAGTACAGTGTCGTCGGCATACAAATGGGCATGGCAGTTTTGTAGTGATGAAACAATGTTATTGATGTAAATTGTGAATAGGACTGGACCTAAAATTGAGCCCTGCGGAACACCATTTGTAACTGTTAAAAACTCAGTTTGGTGGCTTCCCAGTTTTACTGACTGCTGTCTATCAGAGAGATAGTCCCTAAACCAGCTACATGTAGAATAATCAAAACCAATTTCATGCAGCCTCTCTAAAAGCAAATGGTGATCTAAAGTATCAAAAGCTTTTGTCAGATCAACAAAAAGTGCTGCACAGTGCATTTTTTTATCGATAGCTGTGACAATGTTGTCTAAGACCAAAGTGACAGCAGATATGGTACTGTGGCCTGCCCTAAAACCAGATTGAAATGGACTCAAAATGGAAGCACTGGATAAAAAGGTTTTCAACTGAGTATTAATGACTGATTCTAGAATTTTTGCCAGGCATGGGAGTTTGGAAATTGGCCTGTAATTATTGAGATCACTTTTGTCACCCCCTTTATGTAATGGAATGACGTGAGCTTTTTTCCAGACTTTAGGAACAATACCAGAGGAGATGGAAAGATTAAAAATATGGGTTATTTGTTTTGATATGATGTATGATATATGTTTGTATGTATTGCTAACAGTATTCTTTATTTTTTTACTTTGCACTATTGCATCTTGTTTCCATGGCTCTCTTTTCCACTTTTCTGATCTTCTTAATACATTTTTAAAGCATTGTTGGAGAGAGCCTGTGAACTAACAACTACATTTCAATAACAACTTCTTCAGTAATTGTTGTGCATATGGCGACAAGAGAGTTTTGAACTTCAGAACAGTCGAAAGCTCACTGGATCATTAATCCAGCCCCCCAATCTATTTCACTTTGGGCTTGGCGCTCACATTGCTCTCTTAATTTTTCCGCAGTCAACAATGAATCAAGGTAGATTTGCCAATATTTTAATTGAAATGACTAAACTGGCAGCTTACTGCCACAGTCAGCCATGAGTTCTGGCTTGTGTCAAACTTTTCAGTTTCATTTCTCTTCTAAGCTTTCTTTTGAACCCTGTGACTTTGAGTAAAGATTATGCATTTTTGAGAGTGCAAGGCTGTAAGAAGAAGAAAAAGATAAATTTGTCAGTTGAAATGCACGTTTGGAATGCTGTGAGAGAAGTGTGCTGCATAAATTATAAATGGTAATGTAAATAAACACTGTAGGTCTTCAATTGACTTAAACTGTGGAAATGGACGTTTCCAGTTAATGCTAGCAGCTCTGTGAGGCTGTACTTTTTTGCTTTGAACTAAATGCTGCCTGCTAACATGCTTATATTGACAATGTTTTCACTGGTGTGAAGCAGTTGTATTGTTTACCAATGGTCACCATCTTATTTAAGCATGGTAGCATGGATACAGCATTATAAAAATCCCCCATGGCCCAAAAACTTTGCACATAGACCACCATTATCCATTAATGGTGGAGTCAGCGATTCTGAAGGGCGCTTATTGTCAAAACAAAGTTTTATAAAATCAGAGAATATTTCCTCATAATGAAAAGATATTCATTGATTTTGACGAAAAGGGATTTGTCAACAAACATTCTCTGAATTACCTAGTATGCCTTTTAAGTTTTGTAGCAGCCACTTACCATCAACAATTAAAGGCTGAATTAGCTGAAATTAGAATAGAAACTATGGAAAAATACCATAATATACTATTTAATACTTTATAATATAAAGGAAGGTTTGAGGTCCCCTGCTGGAGCTGTTGCCCTGTGACCTGACCCCAAATAAGCGAGAACAATAGATGAATGGATTCTAAATGTCATTATTGGTAAATAAATAATCTGCCTGAACATTTTCTGCATGCCTATCTGCTTGACTGAGGCTTTATTGATCACGGAGATAGCTTGACTTGGAATGAAGTGAAAAAACTAAAAGAATGGAGGTGCTGTTCTGGTTGAGGTGATTGACATGCACAGCTATTTTAGTATTTGCTCCAAACTGATCCCCTCTCTCCCTCGGTGAGAAGAGGACTCAGACTTCACATTATTTAGGTAGTTATTATTATTGTGAATTTTTAGTCTCCTCTGTCACGTCATCCTCATCAGCTATTGTAGACCCGCTGACTCCTCCACCAAAGTAGCTAATGCGGTGAAACGTTCCACTACATCAACTCACAGCTTCGACACCCACTGAAATGCATTTGATTAGACGCCCCAGCACAGCAACAGGGACATAAATAATTCATCTGTTTCAAGTGACAAATGAGGCAATCAATTCTGGGACAGCATTCAAAGAGAAAATATTCAAATCCCCCCTAAATTAATTTTCTGCCTTTTAGTGGCCGCTGACCTGATTTTAGTGCAGAATTCATCAGATTATGTTTTTTCCCAGACATCCACAAACTAAAACATTTGGTGTCTGAAATGTTTCCAGTAGAGAGACACATAATATATATGACAAGAACGTTTCTGTACCAACAGTCAGCCTCAGAAAGTTCTTTAAAAGCCTCACCACACCATGGACATCAGAGAGTCTTGCTAAGTTGCCTTGCTTGAAAATAGCTGGCACTTTAAAAAGCAGGAGCCCAAACGTAAAAAGAGTAGAAGACTGGACTTATCTCATATTCCATCCAACAGCGGAAACAGAACACCCTATGCATACAAAACCTTCTGGATGAGCCCAAACTCCTTCACGTCGGATGAGCTCACACTTGACTTTGACCTCCGAGACTCAAGGAAACAATGAAATCCGATGCATAATCAGGGCCACAATTATTTTGTCTGTCTATTGTAGCCTGAGCTGTGATAATAACTCAATCCTGCTGCTCAGATAAGGTGAATTAAGTACAGAAACCAGGGTTGGGAAATATCAAATCCGAATCTAGTATCAAATATGGGTTTTTGAATCTGAAGCCGGTCCAATTCCTTACTGTGTTAAATTAGGTTTAGCTTTTAAGATTTACAAGGAGACAAAGTCAAAAATGACTTGGCCTACAACTTTCTAATCTTCTTTCATTGTGTAAGTAGAAAAAAAAAGTTGTTGACAATGGAAACAGACAGGATTTGATACAAGACTGGACAGAGAAAAGGCTATCAGAACCCAACCCTAATAGACTGCCTGTTTGGGACAGGGAATGTATCGTCAGTCAAATGTCAGTTGTGTGTCAATTCAAAGCCCCCGGCCGACTGATGCCTCAATTTTACACTCCTCGGGAGAAATAAAATGCAGAACATGTAAAGGTTGTGGCTATAGCCTCTGACACAAAAAAGGTCCATCAGGCAGAGAAATCTGTCATGCTGACTGGCGCGTGGTCTGAGCGATTCAGTTAACATTGACCTACTGGCAAACTTTTTTTTCTTCTTCAAGTACAACTCCTTGGGGAGATAATCGGAAGTCCATCCAACACTCATCCATCACCTCCCAATGCTATAATATCCCTGACAAACAGGAAAGAAAGAAGAAAAAACTGACTGCCGGCTAACAATCCTTCACTCAAGCTTGCACAGTGAGCTGAGCTGAAGGCAATGGCCTTTTGCCGAATTACCTTCCCTTTAATCAATGACACTGTGTCAGAGGAAATATCTCCGGGAGAATGGTGGCGGGACTCCGTATCCATCATGCAAGTCCGGTATGGCGCTAATGGATGACACAAATGCATCACTGTGTCAAGATCCTTCACAAATTAATCAAAATGTAGAAGGGATATAAATAAAAGGACAAATGGTACAAACACTATAGGGATGAATTATCATCTCATCTGAAGTGGAGAGAAGAAAGGAAGAGATTTTATTGCATTGGTATAACATTTTCCATTGCAAAACGTGCTAGAACAAGCATTAAGATCAGAGGGCAAAATCTCTGGGAGTAATTCTAAATACACTACTGTCAATTGTGTCATTGGTGTTTTTGCCTGATTTAGGAATTTTGTTGAGACGATGAAGGTCCAAAGGTTTGATTGTGAATGTTCTTCAAGTTTTTTTTTTTTGTGTGGACTTTCTTACAGAAATTTGAAAATCTGTACACGCAGCTCACTTGTTCTGGCCTAAATTCATTGATGGTGTCTTGGAAGCTGAGCTGAGCTGTATGCATGACATATTGATTAAAAAAAACGGTATCTGTCAGCAAAAAGGCTGACATGGTAAACAAATAAAAAATAACAACAACAATAAAAAAACTATTCAATTCCTAATGTGCCTTAGACACATGTGCGATTAGTGGGCCACCTCTCTACATCTGAGGTGGAGATAAAATTGGTGGAAAATCCCCAACTGTATTGCAGCAAGATCTCTCCTCTGAGCAGAATATTGTCCTTTCTTTTTTCTAGTAACTATTTTAAGCAATGGGACAGAGTGACCTTGTTGAGAGGGCAGAGAGGCTGTATACCTGAGCGTCCACCAGCAGGTGCCTCATCAGGCTCATAGACTTCCTCAAGGTGTCTCTCTCTCCAGGGATGAAGGCCTCGTCTTCGTCGGTCAGGCTCCACGGTCTGGTCACCACGAAATGAGCAATCTGGTCGTTGAGTCTGTTGAGAGACTGGACCGCTGCAAAAAAGAGGCAAAAGACATGCTCAGAGACACAAAAACACACAGTCTTCATCACAATACATATGTGCCTCTCTTTTCTGCCATAGGCTATAGACAGAATGAGCTCCAGAGTTTGTTTCGCCCCTCTCTCTCTCTCTCTCTCTGGATCAGACTTGTGTGATTTACTACATCCATAGCCATATAGACGGGACGTTTTCCTTTGTGCTCCTTTTCTGACTAATCCCTCTTTTCAGACAAAAGGGGCGTCATTAGGCTAAATCCATTACCAAGACACAGACACCCCTACTATATAATCCATTCCTTTATGGAGACAGTCCGAGTAATAATGTCTATTATGTTTGTTTTTTTTCACTCAGAGGCTACATCCACACAATATGAGGTTGAGAAATGGCTGGGCTCTTAAAGCTTGCCAAAACTCTGCTCTTTTGTTCAGCAAAATTTCACTTAAGTATGTAGGTTTCAAACCAAGCCAGCAGGGTGAAAGATGAAGATTTTGTCAGAGCAGACGTGGAATATATTAAACACACAGCAGCTTACAATTATTTATCAATTATTCTTTTGATGTTTTAAACGAGCAGCGGCCTTCCAGTGGGCCAGAAATAATTCAACTCCACATCGATCCAAACCCAAACACATTTATGTTAATGCTAGCTGAGGTCAACAGTTAGAAGTGTGGGATTGATTGAATTATTGATAGAAATATACAAGAACGACTCACTGCATGCCCACTGTTAGGAAAGTGTCAAGTTGCAGCTGCATGCAGTTACATGATACAAACAGTGTAGCAATAAGAGTTTATTGAATACATGATAACAACACAGATGATGTCAATTCCATGTCCTAGGCAAACTGTGAAACACTTGTGTTTCAAAAGATCACAAAAGATGTGCATGTTAAATTTTGGGAGATGTGTATAAAAACAATAGCAAGACACCAAGAACATTTCCATTTGATAGAGGGGATGATGAAAAACATCCTTTCATTTGAGAGACTGAAACCAGCACATAGCTGTCCTTTTTATGTGTGATGAATGAATAAAAAATATTGATGATTCATCTTCAGCCAATCCACCAATCGTGTCAAGGTTATTCACCAGATGGCACGTTTGAAGAAAGTCAGGTCACTTGCTCCAAGTCAAGCATCACTTTCCCTCTCTGAGAGGGCAATCTGGGGCGAGCCTGACAGAGCCACTGAGGCCACGTGGTGACTCACTGACGACAGCCAAGGTCGGCTTTTCAGCAGAATGATCAAAGATTTATGGCAACACCTTTCAGCCTCCTCTTGAACTGCAGGAGCAAGGCGGAAAGAGGCATGTTTACGAGTGCACCGCAGCCTCCACAGGCAGCGCAGCGTACATCAAATCAACACGGGCTGGGTGGAGGAAAATGGGAAATAAAAGATTTTGATGACAGAGGTTGACGATTGCTTTTCTAATTTCACATTCAACATTTACAAGGTGTAGCTCTCTGGCCCAAAGAGGTTGGGTAATGGCACGTTGCTGCTGCTGAATAAAATGACATGCTGTCAAAGCTCGGAGAACAGACACACCTCCTTCTCCACTGCACTTATTTCTATTCAATGCTTCCTGTCACACACTGTGAAACATGGAAAGGGCAGGTGGCTTTTTATAAAAGCAAATTGACCACCCTGAATATGTCAGAATAACATATTACAATCATAATGAAACAGCTCCCGGCCAAAGCCATAAGGCATCAGAAAGATAGGACAGACACCACAGCAGTTGAATTTCTAGTAGTAACGGATTGCTTCTCAAAATTGCAACAAATGCTGAAACTCTTAGAAGCTCAGTTTGACAGCGTCTCAGTTGTGAAGGTGTAGCCCACACGTGAAAGTTTCCTTCAACCAGACACTGTTTTTCACATTTCTGATCAGAGTCAACAGCAAGTGTGATCTTGAGCGTTTTATTAATAAACCAAAAAAAAAAAAATAACCCAGGATAATTTTCTTGCAGATTGTCTATGCATTCATTTTTGTCTCTGGTAAACACCTTTTTAACTAAATGCACACTACATGCATGGAATCCTTTCTTTTCTATCAAAGCCAGCAGCAACTCTCTCTTCTCATTTTGTCAATTAAAAGAATAAAGCCGAATAAAAGAAAGTACGGCTCCAGCAGACTAACAAAAAACTTGATACTGAAAATGACACAATATTAAATAAAAGGCAAACCACAGTTTTACAGATAACAACCATGGCGACGGGTCAAGTTCTGTTTTTTTTTATCACTTAAGGGAAGAGCAGGAGCCTATGCGTAGGTGTAGCTATGTGTAGCGCAAGCTAGAGTATCTGATGATGAGGCTAACTTATAAAGTACAGTAAACTTTTATTTCAAGTTGTTTTTGTGCCGCTCATTGATTGGATGCCTTTTTAATCTCTTTCAAAAAAGTTTTTTAATGGTCTACTTCAATTTACCAGACACTGTGTGATCATTTAAATCATCGGGATATTGTATTTTATATGCCAAGCACTCTCCCATGCACAGGTGCCCTTACTGCTGCCTGTGACTGTGAGATGTGGACAGCTCATTACAATCTTTGGAGCCACCCACAGAGGCAACATCCACAATGAACTGTAATGAGGCATGGTGGTGTTTTGTCAGCCTGTACGGTCCTTGTGAACAGAGAATATAAAATGCATATGAAGAAGAAAAAAACAAAAAACAGCTTGCTCATAAAATGTAATTCCTCCCCCGGGAAACATATCCAATCCAGTTTCTGTGCAGGAAATGTTGATTTGTACCGAACTCATTTGAAATATAAAATATTTAAATTGAGTTCAGTCAGCTTTCCCACCAGGAAGTGTTATGTGAGAAATATTAAAATGACTCTTTAGTTTTGCCTCTGCTCACTTTAGGGGCCGACGGTTAACAACACACTAGCCAACCAGCCTCCGCCAAATCAGTTTGAGGAAGCTCCAAGAACTCCACTCTACAAGCCCAAAAGACCTGGAGTAGGATAAAAACGATAGGAGAATGTTAGAATGTATCCCAAGACGCAGAGAGCCCGGATACATTTCAGTTATACAGATGCCAAATTAATACACTCCTCAACTGTGTTGGGGGACAACAGCCTGTATTGAACCACACTCCGGATGGAAGCCAGCAAATGTTCAATTTCAAGATTTGTATAACAAGCCAGTGTATGGCTAACTGCATGTTTGTTGGACAGATCAATTATAGCTAAGCAAAGTTTGATTTGCATAGAAATAACTGAATCCCTTATCTGTATCTGACAGTATCAACACAAGCCTGTAATTTTGTTGACTGCTTCATATTCTGGTGATTGTCCAATTCACCCGCTGGAAGTCACGTTTCAATTCCACAGCAGAAATTGAACACTTTACCTCAAAGGGAAACATCTACCAACTGGATACGTTGTGTCTTAAATGTTCACTGATCAGAATGACATTTGTTTACCATGCGTTGCAAGCATGTTACAGCATGTCACACAAATCTTTTTTTTTTATCTTCATGACTCGCACACATACAAAGTCGAAAATACATCTCACCCCAATGTCATTCTTCCACACTTCTTCCAAAAGTATTTGATCCTTTCCCTCTGGCTAGTGTCCACTAATTTCTGTTGTCGAACAGATGGAGGCTTTTTGCGTGCGCAGGGCTTTGTCTGCTCTTCGAGTCAAGCTGCATGCGAGCATGGAGTGCATAATTGTGACAGTGTGGATTTAGGAGATTGTCCCTCGCTGGAAAACAAACTACATGGGCTTCTTTGTGTGGAACGGAACTCTGAGAAATCACAGAATCAGCCCAAAACAATGAGGTGGACAGGAGCTGAGGCACATTGCCAGGCATCTTCTTAGAGAGCATTTGATTTTCAGTTCCACAGTTCCCACAACGCAGCAGTCATGTTTTGGCTGGTTTGGATACTAAACTGTGTCTGATCTGATCAGATGTGCATCCAGACACTTAACTCAATTCAGCCAGTTCCAGGGAGAAATATCCCAAATGTCTGTTGTTCATACTCTGTATCCTGCCTGACTTCATGTAAACAAGCCTCATCCAGTACAATTTGTGTGAAATTCTGATTTATGTACAAAAGGCATCTTGGTTTCATTTGTGTTACTAATGTCTATCAAGAGTATCAACAAATTGGCCAACTGCTAAGTGAATGGCGTCCTGCCTAAGCTGGTCCATTTGATCTGTTTTGTAACACAGTTTCAAACCGCATAATAGTTAATACCGAAGATTGAGATAAATTACCTTATTTCCCCTGAAACAGGTTCTTCGTTTTCTTTTCTGCTTCTCGGTTTGTCTATCAAGTGACACTTGTTAAAAGTAAGACAGTGAAGACCTTGAGGGCAGTCTGGAAGCAAACATCCTCACAATGAAGGCCTGCAGGGCAGTAAAGTTGTAAACTCTTAAGTGCAGATCCACACTGCAGTTTCTCCAGCAAACACTAAATTAGAAAAATAATCAGAGTGAGAAAGGTAAAGCTCTACTACTGGTAAATCACGTTTAAAAAAAATTCTCACAAAACATGTCAAACCCGCTTCTGTTGGACAAATCAAGGCTAAGAAATGTAAACTCTGATTCAATTAACCTTGCTGTTTCAAGTCTGTTCACATGTAAACACAGTCATTTGCTCATTCTTACAATGCAGGGCATATCGTAATAAACTTTAAACGGGAACTACATGGGAAAGAAAACGACTCAAGGGAAAACACAAAATGTTTAAACCCCCCCCCCCACTCAGTTTGTGATTAATTTAAGAAAGTGTCCCTTTTAGATTTAAATTTCTTTGGAACAAGGCCCACCCCCTAAACCATGTGAAACAATCTCAGAGACTCAGGCCGACAGTATACAGATGTACCACATACTTTTGGTCCCTCTGTATATTGAGAAATCAGCACAGATGCACTTCTCACTCCTTCTTAAATTAGGATGCAATTGTCGATTTGCATATTTGAAGATACCAGCTAGCTACAGGCTAATATGTCAAACACTTGTCTCAGCACGGGACAGTTATCCTGAAGGTTTTGCTTTCAGCAGTCCGCCGCGTTATCTTTGCACAACCTCTGATGTACAAATGTACGATCTACACAAGAAGTCACTCTTTGACCTGTTCAAGTTGAGTTGAGGTCAAACCCTTTGAGGCGCACTGAGATGGGGGAGCCGTATCCCACTGTGTCAACCAGCTCTGCATTAGAGCATGAAGCCCCAGAGTGGAGGAACAGACTGCAGGAGGGAATTCATTTTGCCCACAGCAACATTGCCACCACCTGGTAGCTTTGATACATGCTGCAACCGCATGAAATGAAAATGTACCTCTCCAAGCCGTCTCTCTGATCAGCAGCTGCAAGTAAAGCAGTGACAAAGACATGTGACACTGCTCGCTCAC
This sequence comes from Hyperoplus lanceolatus, assembly GCA_026929865.2. NCBI lineage: Eukaryota > Metazoa > Chordata > Actinopteri > Uranoscopiformes > Ammodytidae > Hyperoplus > Hyperoplus lanceolatus. The sequence continues at coordinate 16,414,058 of CM049396.1, read as the reverse complement.
ACACACACACACACACACACACACACACACACACACACACACACACACACACACACACACACACACACACACACACACACACACACACACACACACACACACACACACACACACACACACACACACACTTTCTCTAAGCATCTCAAGTGATTGTCAATGAGCTATCTCAGACAAGTGAATACAGTACATCACACATGTAAGGCTGAAATGAAGAAATCCTGTTTCATTCAAAATAAACTTTTCATCTATATATGATAAAGTCCGCAAATTGAACTTTTAACATAAACATTTTTTATGACAGACGAAGAATAACGGGATTCGTCACAAGAAAATGGTCATTTATGGCCTCTCCAAAACCTTAGTTAGTTAGTTATGTATAATTAAAACATGGTTCTAAGCGGTCGAGATATAGCCGGGACAAAGTGCCCTCCGCTGATCATGCATAACTTTGATCAGTGTGCCACCTAGTGAGTGGTACAAGAGCCATCCCAGGTTGGTTCTTCTTCCTTTGAGTCAAAGACTTTAGAAACACAAATGTCACGGGGCGGGCTGAACCATGAGCTGAACATAAAAGCCCCTGATGGCCCTTTGATAATCTGCCTGAGGTTTCCTCTTCAACACCTAATAAAACCACTCGCAGAAGAGTGTGTCGCTCACAAAAAAAGAATCCTCCACTCATTTAACACACACACACACACACACACACACACACACACACACACACACACACACACAGATGATTAATTTACAGATACAGAGTTGCTCTTGTTTACATCAGGTGTTAATGGCAACAAAAAAAGAAAAAAGGAGACAGACCGTTTGAGTGACTAAAATTGATTGTCAGCGTTAAAGGGTAAGTACTGTCAGCATCCATGAACAAAGTCTCCTTGTTACAGTTTTGTCTAATTGCAGAGCAGGAGCAGGTAAAGCAGCACGGAAAGTAGTGAAATCCTTTTCAAGAGCCATATATATAAGTTAAAGAAAGAAATCCACCCTCGGGGTCTCCTTATATAATAATCCTTTTGTTATGTGTGTTGCACTCTAGGAGTTGCTGCATATCAATTTATTTCTTCGGTGTACCCCACTTTAGTGCAAAACTACTTCATCTCCTCCTACATACAGCAAGTAACTTCACATATTTCCCCAAATCACTTTGATAAGAGGATTGTGAGCACACGTCGCATTGAGCCGTGGGTTATACGCGTAGGTGTAGCAAAAAACAGCATCAGCGACAGCAGCAGAGAGAGACGAGAGCTTTTACTTGAAACCAAACACGTCACTGCATATACCTTGTGTTGTTTTAAGACTATTGTTGAAACTGATACCTCCTCCTATGCAACAATTCTCAGTATAAACTTCACCACCAGCAAGATTTAAGCAGATAACTAAAAAAAAGTTACTGCTCGTCTACTGTGGCTGTGCTGCAAATATCTCAACACAATGTAACAATGTCAATATAAAGCTGGTTATCCACTGGGATATGAAATATACAGCAGAAAATAGACCCAGGAAGGTGCATTGCGTATAGCATGTTTTAAGCAGCAACCCCAAAGCAAGATTGGAGAAGATGCAACTGAAAAAAAGAGGGGAGGAAATCTCTCTGCATCAGCTGTGATCAAGAGGGGGGAAAAGAGGAATCTTTGTACAGAGTCAGGGTAAACACTGCTTATTAGAGAGGACATGTGTGAGCTCAAACATGATATTTGGAAAATCCAGTGGCTGCGCAGGGCTGGAGTGCCTTTTTCAAAAGCTGGGAGCTACATGCGGCGCCGGTGACAAGGCCGCAGCCAATTAGGACTGTTTGTGAGCAAGTGTCTTTGCATGTCTTTGAGGGCAGATGAAAGTGGTCAGAGCAGCCAGCTTCTCTTCTTACTGGAGAGTACAATGGCAGGTAGCGCACAACTAACTCACTAACTTGGAATGAGACAGACAGGGCTTAAAGAGCTTAACTTCAAATTAGCTCAGATGCGGCCGGAGTGACGGTTCTGAAACCATTATCAGTATCAGCCACTTTGATGCTCAGAATTCCATTTTGGAGCAGCAGGTTTCTAGTCAGACTGCAGGTACCACTATCATTCATTAAAAACCTTTTCCGTGCAGGTAAACAACTGTGAGAGTTCAAAGGCATATCATCGCTAACATATTAGCGAGTCAGACACTCCGGTGCAGAGAAAAACCGCCGGCGCTGTATTTCATGGTCTTTTTTTTTTCACTTCCCTCTCACATCAAACACTCCAGATTGCGCTGGAAAGGAGAGTGCTGTTTAATGATGCTGAGCATGTCTCTCTGAGCACACATCTGTAGAGAGCATCCCCCCAGACTGAGATGACATCAGAGTTGTGATGTAATGAAATACCTTGACGTCATCGCTGGTTCGATACGGTGGTGAAATCGGATGCAGTCTCCAATCTACACTCAAGGTCTTTAGTCTCAGCTCTCTCTACATGTTTTGGTTCAGCTCACCCACAACTGGGTAGACAAGAATACTAAAATAAATAAACAATAACACATTTGACATTGTACTAAATGAATCCATCTATCTGTACTATAAAGATAATGTATGTTAGGGTAAGTTCATTTTTCTGCATCTGTCAAAACCTCCTCTGTGTTAAGGACACAAGGCTTTGTGTTGACTTCAGCTAGATGAGTTATCATGTTACTGTATGTAATATATTGTCCTTTGGTTGTTGTGTTTCATATATGTTGTCTTTCTGCCGTTTGAATTATAGCAATACAAATAAATGAATTGTTGAGGTGGAGAAGGGAAGATGTGTCAGGTCAATTGTAAAAAGAAATGATAGCCTTTAAAGTTTGAAACAAAGCATTGGCTCAAAGAGGTCCTGACAAAACCTAAGTGGCTGAAGTGAAAATTCCTTTGTCATGACATGTTATTTGATGCTTTATTTTGCAGTGTGGCCTGTGCAGACTGGCTTTGCATAATTTTACAAATACAATACAAATAAGCTTAATTATACACTTCATATTCTCATCAATGAGTCTATAGATCTTGCACTGAAGAGTGTGTTTAAGTTGGTAAATTTAGGTTGTTTTTATCCTGGGATTGTATTGTGTTGGCTTAATGGTCAATTGTGTATACTTGTCCAGCAGAGACAATGTGCTTAACAGGTGCTTTGATGCATTAGGAGGAGACTCATAGTTTTAATCTGAATGTATTGTCACACACAAGTCACTCTGAAAGCTCTGCATCAGTCTGGAGACCAAGAGAGAGTTATTCAACACGTTTAAAGAGGCATTCTCACAGGGCTGCAGACACACAATTTACCAGAAGTGTTTATACAAGCATTAAGTGTTTGACACTGGACCTCTGTGAGCTGTAAGCTGTGGTGAGTTTGGTGTCAGTTACAAATCCACAAACAAAACTAACGGCTTACATCATGTAATATGACACACTAGTGACTCTACACCTGCTTTAAGACACACTGTATAACCAAGAACAAAGCAGGCATTGACCCCTATATCACTGTTTATCAGCTATTGTTGATTCGGTACTCTTGTGATAATGCAACTTGAATTCAATTAGACTCTTCTCTTCCTGGCTCTGTACAAGGGCATTATAAATTGGTAGCAAAGCCCCTTGTGTAGTCTTGCTTCTCAGCTTCCAAGCAAAGAGTATCTGATGTATCACACCTAGGTTCAAACAAAGCTCATTAGCTGATCCACTGTCAAAAACATCGCCAAACTTTACTTAATTTAGCAAAAAAAAACATGCTGCTCTTTCTTAGCAATGATTCATAGGTATCCCTTAAGAACAACACATATGGAGGGTCTATATTTTTAAAAGGAGACATCATTAATGGAAACAAATGTTGCCTTCTGAAATAAAAATAAATGTTTCCGTAGTTGTTAATCATTCATAATCACACAAAGGAAGTTCATCTTACAAAAAAAATCACTCCGTCATTGCAAATGTTGACGTCACACTGTCGATCCCATTCGTGCACTGCGTCGTGCCCTGCATGTTAAAAAGAACCCGGGAGAATAGGCTGTATTTCATCACCACAGGAGCGCCTCCACTAACTACTAATGCAAATTTATACAGACTCCAGAGCACACCCGATTCCCCTTAGGATTGCTTTTTGCATCACGGTGATGTAGTGCAGAGAGAGTGAGAAGAAGTGGGGTGTCGAATGGAATAGGAAAAGTATTTACAATCATGCTGAGCCGTGTAACAATTATTTATTTCCCAGCTCAGGTATACTTTATGTTATGTTAGCTGCAGTGAGTTGACAGTTTGCGGAACAGACTTTCATTTCTTAATTGACTTTACTTCCTACGAATTCAGGTTCTCTTTAAGTTCCTCAAATGTGTTTTGACTGTTGTCGCCGCCTTCCTCTCCTCCTATCGCAGTCTGCCGTCTGCTCTGTGGTGTATTGAATGATGAACAGCAGTGTGTAGGGAGGCAGCTCAGCATGAGTCTGCACATGGCAGAGGGGGAGAGAGAAGAGGCCGCTAGTACTTGGGCAGGGTGAGGCCGATATGCACTGTCAGCAGACACTCAAGCAGAGGGGCTCAATGATGCAGAAAACTCAGCAGGGATGTGAATGGCACCCTGAGAGCTGCTCTCGAGGTGTATGAATTTATAAAAATAAAAAAATCATCAGAGCAGCTCTGAGTGTGTGTTTTGTTTTTGTGCTATGGACCTGAAGTAGATAAGAATCTGTGTTTTTACACTGGCAGGAAGTTGAATAGTCACTCAAACGCACACCTCACCTACACGTGCCAAATTATGCAGAACTACACCCCCTCCCCTTGTGAAAGTTGCTGTTGTTTATACCTTAAACTCTCTCCCAGCAGCCTGCCCTACACCCAGCAAGATCCCGCGGTGACAAATTTAGCTGCTTTAAAGTAGAGGGGATGAGTGACTATTAAATCCGGGAGATGTGTTCGTCATAAAAAATTGTGGTGGTGTGTCATGCCTGGTGCATGTTTAGAATAAATGCCTTAAGAAAGTGTGTGTGTGTGTGTGTGTGTGTGTGTGTGTGTGTGTGTGTGTGTGTGTGTGTGTGTGTGTGTGTGTGTGTGTGTGTGTGTGTGTGTGTGTGTGTGTGTTTGAAGATGCTTTAAAAGTGAGTGACAAAACTCCTGTTAATAATGTAAGTCTTATTTGTCAAGAACCTTAAAAAAAACTTTAAAGAATGTCAAAAAAAGCACAAAGCTTTTTTATTTAGACCTGCCCGCTCACGTGACGACCTCTTAGACGGACAAAAAAAGAAATGGAGACTGCAATGGAGTGGGTCCCCAAATAAAATGCCACTGCTGGCTGAACCAGCTAATCTGGACAAAGCTGTGTGCAAGATTGGCATGAAAGAGGTGACCGCCAGAGATGGAAACACCTCAAATCTGTGAGCCCACCTCAAAACAAAATGTCCTTCTTTTCCTTCGTTTGGAACGTAGATTGTGATGTGTTCAAGTGCTGTCAGTAAAAATGTGTATATGGCGGATGTAACATCATACTGAGTAGTTCAATTAAATTTTGTAAAATGTAGCAATAGGAAGCCTATACCGTAAAGGTATTACCGTATACCGGGCTATAATTTGGGGAAGGTTTAAAGGTATTAAAAAATGGATACCGCCCACCCTAGTGTGTGTGTGTGTGTGTGTGTGTGTGTGTGTGTGTGTGTTTGAGTGTGTTTTGAGTGTGTGTGTGTGTGTGCGTGTCCTTGAGAAATAACTATAATCCTTTAAAACAACGCAGCAGTATGAAATGTCTTTTGTGGAGAAGGGAGGATCGCAGCAACTGTCAGGTGGAAATTACTAGGACAAAGCAAAGCATTGTGATGCTAGCCCACTTCAGAAAATCATAATTATAATCATGATAATACATAAATAAATACAGTATGGTGAGAACGAATGTATATTCTTGACCTCTGTGGCAGTAGATGAAAAACAAAATATCTAAAAGCCGGGCAAACTCCATCTGCTGAGAAAGATGATGCGATAAAGCTGCAGCACAGCTGCCTAATGGACCTTGTGGTAAGATTGTTTTGTCAAATAAATATTTATGTTCTCTCTGCTTTCTCTTCCATTATCTTGTGCCTCCATTCTCAAGTTCCCTATCATAACAGCAGACAGGATGACCATCTTCACCTTCTGCTTTGTAAAGTCTTCACGGTTGTGGTGCAAAGATACTGAACGGCAGACCAAATACTATTAATAACTAACTGCTCATTCAAGGTTTACAAAAAAAGGCATTATGTCTATTTCAGGATGAATCAATCTAATGAATCAAGGACAGTAGGTCCAACACTTTGGTCCGGACTAAACTATTTCACCAACTATTTAAACATTGAATTGACTAAGTTACATGGGTGGTTAAACCGAAATAAGTTATCACTAAATTTAGAAAAAACTAAATTCATGATGTTTGGCAGGAGAGCATCAGATGTCGCTGTAAGAATCAAGTTAAATGGGATTGAAATTCAAAGGGTCAAGCAACACAAAGTCCTAGGGGTAATAATTGACGAGAAATTAAGCTGGAAACCACAAGTTAGCCATCTCAGGGGCAACATAGCCAGGAGTATTTCTATACTTTGGAAAGCACAACATTGTTTCAATCAAAAGGCCTTACTTGTATTATACTGGAGTTTAGTTTCCCCACATCTGCATTACTGTGCTGAAATATGGGGAAACACTTACAAAGGTACATTGCACCCGTTGGAGATTCTTCAAAAGAAAGCAATACGAATTATTTACCAAGCCAATTACAGGGCACACACTAATAACTTTTTTATTGAAGGTAGAATTCTCAAGTTACGTGATGTGGTAAATTACCACACAGTACAAATTATTTACAAGGCTTAAAAAAAAGCCTTCCTAACAGTTTACAAGTAATGTTTGAAGACAGAGAAGTTTCGCATGATTTAAGAAGAAAAGATAAATTCACTGAGAAAAATATACGGACCACACTTAAATCCTTTTCGATTTCTGTAAATGGTATTAAGCTGTGGAATGGACTTGATGAAGTTGTCACAGGGAGTTGCAGTTTGCGCAATTTCAAAGCAAATTATGTTTCAAAAATTATTGAAAATTACAGACTAATAACCTGAGCACAATGTCAATGTCACTTTCATAACAATATTGTAACGAATAATACAGGCCAGCAGACAGACTTGTTTTTGAATACTTTTGCAGAAGTGTTTAGACTACCAGTTAAGAAATGGAACAGGCCAAATACAAGGCCACTTCACACTTTATACACTTGGCATTGTCACAGAAAAACTGAACTGTGCTGAACTGATCTTAAAAGCTGAAGCAATTAGATTAAAATTGACTGTGTATTGGACTGCAGATTCTTAAAAAAAAAAAAAAAAAAAATATGTGTGTATATATATATATATATATATATATATATATATATATATATATATATATATATATATATATATATATATATATATATATATATATATATATATATATATATATATATATATATAAAAATGTTTTTTGTTTTATTTTTATTTTCTGTAACAGTAACTGTGTATCTGAATCCGAATTTGAAATGAAAAAATGGGGGCGGGACCTGATAAGCCTTTGGCTTCTTCCGTCTCCCTAAGGACAACACAAAGTATGATGTATGAATATTTGCAAGAGAAAATTGTGTATTGTGTGGAATTGTCCGAAAGAATAATAATAAATAAAATAAATTTGATAAAATGTAATGCAACTCACTAAAGATATTGACAGAGCCCAGAGGATTAATCCTAATGACTTTGCTCTTCACCTGAAACTATTGGAAGGATTGTCATGAAATTTTGTACACACACTCAATTCAACCTCAGGATGGATTGTAGTCAGAGTTAACTGCTCATTTAGTACAACTAGAGGGTCAAATCGTTCATTTGTCAAATAGTTTGGTTTATGTCAAAACACCTGCCAAACTAATAACATTCAGCTGCAGCTTTACTTTGTGTTTAATTCTATATGTTAGCATGTTAATACATAAAACTAAGACGGTGCACATGGGTTAACATTATATCTGCTAAACATTAGCATTGTAAGCATGTTAGCATGCTGTCTTTAGCATTGAGCTCAAAGCACCACTGTGTCAAAGTAGAGCCTATCCGAGACTCTAGCATGGCTATGTAACACCAGCTTCTTGACATGTCCTGTCACACTTTTTTTATGTGTTTTAATGATGTGGGTATGTGTGAGTCATTAAAAATCCAAATGGCCTTTTGGTATAAGATATGAACCGTTAAATAACAGTGTCTGGTAACGGGACATGCTACCTCCTCACACTATGTGTCCTGTCTATTTCTACTCACCGAATAAATAAAATTAAAGAAATTAGACAAGAAAAATAGAAAAACATGTATCAGGAAGGGTGTAGTAGCAGCGCATCCTTGGGAGCCATCCTTGGAAGCTGCTCTCTAGCCTCATTGTGTGTGATTTGTCATAGCATAAAACCAATAGTCAGACTCTGTTATGAGCTCCATCGTTAAGCACATGCTGCATCATGCAAGTCTGGCCAAGGATCCGCCACTCCATGCTGTAAGCAACTGCTCAGGAGCTCATAAAGCCCAGCATCTCCTGAACACAGTGGACAACTTTCTGTCAGTCAAGGAGAATATATTGATCTCCTGTCAAAGAGCAGAAACGTTGATTGTGCGAGAAAACACCCAACTAATGCAGTGGGTGAACTCCCATTGGTGTATTGATCCCCCTGAGAACAAGTGTGCTAATGAAGACACATGTCAGCCTCTGACATGAAGAACTGGAGGAGTCTATGCAACTCAATGTGTGCAATTATAAAGAACAACCTGATACAATTCAGCACGCTGCTGTACATTAAAAAAAAACTAAAACTGAAAGCAGATATTTATAGCAGACGGCATAGATTTACACGTTTGATCCGAGTGGCCCGAAGCTGTCGATGTGAGTCGGGTACCTCGACTAACAGACAGCCAGGGTCTTCCACTCTCAGCTCTACTGGGGCCGTTAGACTCAATATGGGGATTAGACAAGACGAGAGAGATCTAAATAGGGCCTGTATCTACTCTGAAGGAGTGATTTCCAGTGCTGCTACTTAGGATCAATAATTTAGTAAGAATAACAAAAACATGAAAAAACATAGTGAGATATGTATTAAGTCAATTTAGCTGTGGCCACCTATATGTTATTTGCATATTTAAGAGGAAGAATGAGGAATTGTATCATATCTGGCAAGAATCCTTTTAGCTCTGATGGGATTTGTTTTGGGTACACACACCTGCACTGAAAATGACTCAATTAAAGAGGCACTTTCAAAGACCCCTATCCCCTCTCTCTCTTTCTCTAAATTATATTACTATTAGGTGCAATGGCCGTCAGCCGGGGAGGCTTAATAGGGATGAGAGTGTTGGCCATATGCCAGCACCTTGACCTCCCTGCGCAGAAACACCATATACGAGGCTGGCTCTGTCCACACACCAGGGAGAATGAAGATATTCAGAGTTACAGGCCCTTACAGACCCCCTGGACTAATGCTGCGGACAACCGTATACACTTTGCCTTTGCTCACATCACTGTGGTCCAGTGGAGCAGAAAGGGGACTGAAAGCTGCGCGGCTGCACTGTCAGGGAAACGGACATTTGGGCAAGAAAAAGAGCGGAGCCTGATCTTGCAGGGATTTGTGCAAACGCAGTACTCATGCACACAGGAGGGCTTTTTTCATGTAGCAGTGGACTTTTTGTTGCCGCAAGCAGTTTAATGGCAAGAGGTGGGACAAATTGTTAGTAAAAATCACAAGCAAAGATAAAGAGGAGGAAAATCTACCAGCCGAGAGGAGAGGCACCACCACACATACAGTCGGAATTGAAGTGATTAATGCATGCAGTTCTCAGAAACAGAGGTTTTGCCTGCGATTTGCTTCAGGCAAAATTAAAGTTGTAGTGAAGATGCACAAATGAACAAAAGCTGAGTGTCGCTGAATATATCGTTTTCCATGTGAGTATTTTGTCTACTCCACACACTCATTGCTCTATTGCTGAAAGCCTGCAAATGATGGACCATCTCTGTAATATTATCTGGCTGTGTTTGTGTACCAACAGCTCTTCTTATGCTCCTCGTGTTTATTTTTCATGAAAAAAATAAATCAGTAACAACTTAGCATAAAGCCCAATTTCTGCCCAATACATCAAAACACAACGGCAGCCATATCTGGAACTGTGATTTGCATATCTGTTAGATTTGCTCCTCTCGCTTTGCTCTAACCCATTCATTTTGGAACAATCAAACAGAATTTGCATGAGGCGGACAGTGTATAACACATAAAATATTTTTATGAGGCCTTTCATGATATAATTAACAGCCACAGCAAAAAAATATATTTCTTAAGAACTTAAGTAAGACACCCTTGTTAAGAGCAATAAAAGAAACTGTGAAGCTGTGCAAGACTTCAACAAAACTACCCAGCTTAAGATAAATATGAGGAGTCATGAGGGGTTTCATTAATATCTCTGCTATATACATTTTTAATTTTTCAGAATTTTCTGTTATCTTTGGGTTTTTTTTGTTGTAAAATACTTAAAGGAATACTTCACCCATACGGAACCAGCGTTCTATCATTATAAAATAACTATTATAATATAATGAATGAGGTTTTTCTTCCCTCAGTCTTCCCTTGGCCCAGCTGTCCTGTTATTCCTGACCCTTACTGTGATGTCACAGTAAGGAAACTGTAGGGTTAGACAGTGAGACCATAAAACACTCATTCTGCCTTCTCAGGCTAAGATGATCCGATTTCATTTTTTTTGCACATTTATACTAAATAGGACCTCCGAGTTCAATACACCTTCATATTCCAACCGGCGAAGTAGGCCTTTAAGTATTCTAGCGGACATAGTTGGGGATGCAATTACAACATGCAGCATTATACAAACAGGCGTTGATGTTATTAAGCCTTGGACAAAAACATCTGTCTGTCATGCTGATGAGCAGTACTGCATTAAACAGACTGCATTGGATCAACACCACTCAAAATAAAGAACATTTAACCTTCATGAAGGGAGGAAACATTGCAGGACTGTTGCATTAGATTACATTAGTTAAAGCAAGGTCTGCATACAACACTGGTATGTGTTTAATACCATTTACAGTTCGAGTTTTATATTATTATTCCCTAAATCTAAATCTGAGAGTATATCACGCATCCATTTCTTCCATTTTTATTTTGAAGGTTTAAGCGGCTCAGCTGTCAGCCATGATGCGATACGACTCTCCTGCACTGCACACCCTCCTCTTGTTTTACCTCCCTTTCTTACGATGTTAGCCTTCAAATAAACTAACACTGTCACACATACAGCACGGAACCGAGGGGAAAAGCCTGCACACACACCAACACCAGGCCAGTAAGTAAAAACAAGTGAGGACTTGAAGCTCACATCATATTTGACATTCATTCGTGTTTTACGGACATATAAATTGCACATAGAGTAAATCCTGAGAGGGTCGCCCTCTCTGCTCACTACAAAACACACAAAACTAGAGATACACACAGCAGGTCAGCAGCAGCACACCAAAACCACTCAATTCAGAATAGAGGTTTCCAGCATTAATCCTGTCTGAAGCGAATATTCGTCTCTTATACTCTTGCAACAGTTTCACAGTCATATCATGTAATTTCCTCAACACAGCTTCAAGCCAACAGATACATCCCAACGAAGTGTGACATGTTGGCCGCTCTTGTACAAAGACACATCAGCAAAGACAACAACAATCCACCACTGTGCCAGATTTATGGTCTCAACTCAACAAATCAAGCAGGCTAAATAAATCCCCAACAGAATAAGTCCTGAGACATAGCTTAGTTAAAAAAAAAACTCACGTAAAGAAGCGTGATTCTTTTCAGCTCAGGCTGAATAACTGATGTGTTTCCCATTATTAGCTACACAAGGTGCCATCTTAACTGGACTATTCTTAATGACACTCTCACACTTTCTCCCTCCAGTTGGTAATGAAGAAAGACACAGGACTTTTAAAACCCCTGTGCTGTCCACGGCCATGAAGCTCTCCCCTCATTATCCTTGATAACACTGTGTGAAGAATCACTTTGCATTTATGGTCAAGTGGAGACATCAAAGGCATCGACTAACAGGCAAGATGAGGGAGGATACAGCGGACACTTTCATTCTGGAGGCAAGTCAATCTCCCCCCCATTGGTTTCCATACTCCCTCCCACAGGAAATACGTATCCTGACCATGTGCATTACCTAATAAGATATCACAGATGTATGCCTCATTTGAAGTGCTCCAAGGTTGTCTTCAATGTTTATGCGCCCCTGAATATCTTGATAAGTTTTTAATAATTCAGCGGTCAGTCTGAGTTCCTCTGTTTGTGTCTCAGCCTGTCGGACGCAATACTCACACTGATACTGTGCACCTGCGTTATGAATAGATTTCAGTTAGAATCTGTTTGACTGGTTCTACATCTGATTTGCTGCTCCAGGATTCAGTGAGATTACTGAAAAAACAAGCTGAAATAGTATTTGCTACCAAACTTTGTATAACTGTCCTGTTAACAAAACCAACAACCCATCCTCTTAAAAGCCATTACACCATTAAGGGGCAACCTTTGACAAAAACGTTACGCCAACACAGCCAAGGCACAGTCCCAAGTTCATGTTGAAATTGTGTCGGAATAAAGATCTGCTTTTGTAGCTGCCTCTTAAAATACAATAATACACTGTCTGAAGCATCCAACCTGCGTCTTAGCAACTTGCCGCACTAACAGAAACAGCAACTGTGTGATCACAGTCAGCCATCTATTTAAGATTTGAAACAAGCACCTTTCAATCATTATTTCTTGCTATTTTACATATATTCACACACATATCTGACATCCTTCCCCAAAAAAACTGAAAATAATTCCTTTTTTTTTCCTTCCAAGAAACTTGCTATGTCTTAGCAGCAGCCCAGTGAGATTGCAAACGTGATACGGTAATATTTTTGTACCCTTCACAGGAGGAATCCTTAGCATCAGCTTAATAAATAACAAAATGTCAATAATATTGAGGATGGGGATCGTGAAGAAATGCTCAATATACAGAATGCTTTCTCAGGGAGGCAGGAACTGTGGCTTTAATACTCACTGGCTTGCATGAGCTGTCCCTGGCGTCCGAACACCTGGGAGAAGGTGGCATGGCTGCAGGTGAGAGTGTCCTCCATGGCTGTCCCACGGGCGCTCGCTGAGTATAGAGAGACAGAGGGAACCAGAGAGAGAAAGAGAGGACGGGGATGAGGGAAGGTCAGCCACACTGCGTCACATCAAGACGGGAAAAGAGGAGAGAGGAAAAGAGGGAAAAGACGAGGGAGAGGAGGAGGAGGATAGGGTGGGTGGCGGAGCTTGCCTTCAGTTGTAGAAGCGTGGCTCTACTGATGACTGCTGCTCTCCTCTGGACCCCGTCCGGCTGCCGCTGCTGCTGAGAAGTGGAATACAGCCCCCTCGCTGCTCCCACGACACAATAACGGGAGGGGGGTGTGCCTGCCTGCCTGCCTGGACGTCAGCTTGTAAGTGTGTGTGTGTGTGTGTGTGTGTGTGTGTGTGTGTGTGTGTGTGTGTGTGTGTGTGTGTGTGTGTGTGTGTCAAGTTCTCTGGATGTGTGCGCTCTGCCTGTGAGAGTGTTCCGGCAAACGGAAAGAGTAAATCACACACGAGGGTGGCGGGAGCAGGTAGCTGTTGGAGCTCAAAGGCATCAGTTGCTCCTCTGCCAGCGACTCTGATCTGGTGCTACGTCTGTACAAGGCTGACAGTCCTCTCTGCTGCTGCTGCTGCTGCTGCTACAGACAGGGTAGAGCAAAGGAGAGAAGGGGACACAAGGGGTTGGGGTTGGGTGGGGTGGGATGGGCGCTGCTCCTTTGGAAGGCAGGTAAAAGTCACGTCCCTTCCTCCTCCTTCTCGGTGCGAGTAGACAGCAGCAGCAGTGTCTGTCCTCTGGGCACCGGACGGGACTGTTGTTTTCTGATCTGTTTGACTATGCACCCCTCTCTTCTCTACTCTCTCTCCCTCCCTCCGCCCCTAACCACAGCCCTCATTTGCTGTGGCTCAGCAGTAACATCTCTCTCTCTCGCTCTCGCTCTCTCTCTCTCTCTCTCTCGGTCTCCTGCACATCTCTTACTCTCTCCACCACACCCCATGCAAATCCCCTCCATCCATCTTACAGCCCGGGCCGCTGCTGGGAAACAGATTCTAGCAAACTCGATGCTTCATCTTCCCCCAGTGCAGAGGAGGAGGAGGGGAAGGAGGATGAGAAAGTGGGTTGTATAGAAAGTGAAAAGTAGGGCTGGTACAGCTGTTGTTTTCCAGGGTCTTCGTCTTGAAAGAGGAATAGTAGGAGACTGCTGAGTATAAAATAAAAAAATTAGCTCACAGTCTAGTGAAAAACAAACTCAGACAAACTCCTACTTGCTATGCAGTGCAACAGCTCCGTTCCAGCAGTGCATTCACAAATGAGATGTGTGCACTGCAAAGGAACATGAAGGTGTAATAAAAAAAATATATATATATAAGAGCGCAATTAGATCAAATGAGCATGTTACAAGATCTTAAAACAGTCCAGTGATGGGCCTGTAAGCTAAATATTATATCGATTGTGGAGTCGTTGGCATGGAGACCTCCAACACAGACAAGAATCCGACAAAATTATTCCAGCCTCTCTGTAGCGTGTAAACCCTGCATTAAAACAGCCGGTTTCCTCCTAAACAAAAAAAAAGGAAGAAAACTGCCAGGAAACCCATTGTCATAGAGCCATCTCTCGCAGCACTTCTCCACGAGGCGAGCGCACCGGGGACCTGACCACAGAACTCACATCCTCACATCATATCCTCCTGTTTTGAAAGGAAATGGAAGGACACTCAATGGGCCACAGTGGGAGAGCTGGGAGGAAGGCTCGGCCTGGCAGTGGGCTGAATTAAACAGGTGGTTCTGCAGGTGAAAAAACCACTTGCCCAATGCACTAAAAGCATTAAAAGAAAAGAATTGTGATGTTAAGTGTGTTTGTTTAAGAGCAAGTTAAGAAGCTATTCAATCCAAATCACGGCTGCGGTGAATGGACAGCACGTGGCTGTATACGACCACTAAAATCTGCAAAACGCTAAGGTCGAAACCCAACGTAGGCATTTCACATATAATGAGAAGAGTTGTGATGCGATTTCACTTTCAAGTGTGAGAGACTAATGCTCAGCAGAATAAACCGCCCTGATCAGCTTTAATGCTATTCTCTTTGAACAGGGAGTAGGGGCAGAGTGAAACTCTTTTTTTCTTTGGAGGCTGTACATTGTCATGTATGAGCAGCTGTCATTACCACCCACACTGTCTCCCTTTCACAGCTGGAGGGTATTTTTCTCTAGAAGACTAATACCTGTATAGTTTAAAAACCTGCAATCCAGCTTCCTAATAGGCAACCATATATTTTGTAAGGAACAAATAACCCTAGCTCATGTATTAAAGCTAAAACAATTTACACTAGAGCTGAAATATTAGTATAGGCTTGATCGATTAGTTCAAGACAATCTTGATGAATCAGTTTATCCTTTAAATAATAGTCCAGGCACAATTTCCAAAAAAAGGCTTTTTTGAGTGTTTAATTGTTGGACAATCAAACAACAGAAGCTTACTAATATTGTATTACCATTTTAACAAAAATTAATATGTATGTAATGTTATTACTCCATGAAACAATGGCAGATTAAGTAATGATGGAAATAAACAAACTCCCTGTTCACACCAGGGTCATCCCTATGGTCCCAAAGCCCTATGTTCCTGAAATTGGCGATTAGGTTCAGGCATCACAGCTGCCTGGGTGGTATGGATAAGGGTAATGGGACAGGAAGAGGTTAGAATATGAGTGACACTCACACAAACATACTATTCTCTATTATATAGTTTGATTACTTAGAAATATGGGAACATAGAGCTGTGGGAACATAGACACACAACCGTTCACACCTAGCCTATTTTATCAATATTGTACCAAGGCTAAATATCCAGTGGGATGATAGCCTGATAGTTATCAAATTGCGTTTTCCTGTTTTTAATATGGTAAGCCTAAACATCATACCTCGTCAACATCAGCATGTTAGCATTGCCATGGTGCTTTTTTAGCATGCTGAAAAAAAAAGCCTCACACAGCTGCTAGAGTGGCTGCAAATAGATAACCCAAGGTGAAACAGGCCTGAAACTGTCCACCAAAGACAGCATAAAAAAACAAAGAAACTAGACTAGGCTATAACAAAAAAAAATTGGTTTCAACAAGTTTACCTTTTCCCCTCAACTCTGATTTTCCTTATCTAAAGTTTTAAATCACTCTATTTAAGACATCAGGTCAAGTTATGTAGTGAAATATTTTGGTGATATATCCCATTATAGTGAAAAAAGCCCCAAGTTAAGTCTACGGTCATGAATACGCTTCTCCTGAACCGTCTGCATTCGGTAATTGAGTTCCACTGCCAACCCCCTAGAGCGGTCTCCATGCTCTCCCGCGTCTTAAATCTGCCTCTCTGGTGTATCCTACTTTACTTTGTCAAGCCGCGCACAGAGCTGCTTGGAATTGCATTTTTTATGAATAAGGCTGAAGCATCTCACCCAGCAATCAATTGAGAGTGCAGTGATATATCTAGCTGACAGCATGAGTACGGTGCGGCTCTCTTCCAAGTGCCCACCCCATACACACAGCCTCAACACCCATAAACTATAGGCTAGGCTCCATCCAAGACATAAACTACAACGTCATGGCACCGGGGCAAATAAACACATCTCTCCAGCCCACTGAAGAAAGAAAAATCATGCTTGTGGATCAAAGCCAACATACAGACTGCATTTAAATCATAACCCCATCCATCAATATGAGCGCATTTGTTAGGCCTATGTAAGGATCCAGGTCCAACAGACTTCCCTGTTCAGCTGGAGGCACGTTTCTGTCGCACACCTTCTGTCCGGTGGGCTCGGCAGCTCATTAATGTCCACGACTGTGTGACGGATGTGGCCCGAACAAAAATATTAATAAACCACTTTTCTACACTATTCACTGAAACAGTTATAATATTAAGCAATGACTGTGTAAGAAGTAGAGGGATTTATGCAAGTTTGTAATGAGTGTGCACTTAAATATTACATTTAACTGTAATTCTTATCCTTCATGATTAATTTTTGTCCACATAATCCCATAATTTTATTTGATTTAGGATTTTTTTTTGTTCACTTATTAGCCTACTTACGAATGTGTTAGGCCTGGTGAATTTTTTTTTTTGATTTAGCTTACCAGGTTTGATTACATTTCATGTGCTTGTGATTTTTGTTTTACTGATTGTGTGCAAAATAAACTTTTTTTTATTGCCTTTATGACATTATTCTTACTGTGAGTTGTGTAATATGTTAGAGACCCTACAGTATATTTAATTCAAAACTAAATATAACGCAGTAAGACACAATATATAATATGGTGCTTACACAATTATTATATGGTGGGAAATTTATGTCAGGGGCATAGGACTTAATTTCCACAACAAGGATAATAGAGTTTGTAATTAAAGGCAGGGGGTTAGGGGTAGCTCATTCCAAGGTGCCGTTTTTTTAATGATTTAAAAAGGTGGAGTCAGCGGTTCTGGAGAAAGCTTGTGGTCAAAATCAGTGAATATATCCTTACAATCCGCTGCCTATACTTAATGCATGTGCGCTGAAAAAAGATCTGATGAGAATAAACAGCCTAGGCTCTGTAAACTGATATGTAAACAAGAGGGTCCACTGTAGCTAGCAACATTCCCATTTACAGAACCTAGGCTGTGTATTAACACTGGATTTTTTTCAGCACACACACACAGTACTTAAGGTGGCAAAAAGTGAGGAGATGGTCTCTGATTTTGACAAGCTTTCTTCAGAATCGCTGACTCCACCTTTGATTCAATAAAAAGAACTGCACCTTCGAATGAGCGACACTTATGAAGCACTGACAGGCAAAATGTGTAACTACTCTTGCACATTTTGCTCCCTTTTCTATGTTGAGCTACACAAAGTGAAGCTTCACAGCGGCATTAAGAATGTAAGGTACTGTATGACTCACATATCGAACTCCCTGACAAGTGCACTGCTCCCAAAATAGATACAGATCTTGCCGCAACTAGCAAGCTGACGATGGCCATGGCCCCCCCACAGTAGCTGCCTGCTGACCTGCAAAATAAAAAGGCAGCAACTTCAAATCTGATTCATGTAAAGTGCTACCTCCTATCAAATTCAAATAAAATGTTAACTAAAAGTCCTTTTGCATAACAGAGCAGATTGTTGACAGGCTGTAAGTGGAAAAAGCAATCTGCAAATGTAATCCGGAAAATTTTATTACAGCCGCAATGGCAGGGACATCTATTATGTTAAATAAAGAAAAGGTCTCCATGAATAAAGTAACCTGAAAAGAGAAGGACCCACTTATGAGTGCAGTTAATCACATTCTATCACTAAGGCTGCAAAGTAATCCTTGATTTTTACAAAACCATTAAACTAATAAGACCATTACCACAGACTGAATTTATCCTAACTGTTTGTACTCACATTTTGCAGAGCAGAATGTTTGGGGAACCACTGTAAGCAATAATAAAGCTGAACACAAATTGAAAAACTTTTTTTTTTTATTATGGTCAATTACAGCAAAAGGTTTTACTTGAGGTCATTCGGGATTTTTTTGTCTTTGTTCATCCTTAAATACATAATCTTGCTGCTAAAAAGGCAAAACATGAAGATTTTTCTTGTGGAAATATAAATTAGCTTCAAATCATATTGTTAAATGTTCCATTAACATGCTACAAGCGCTTAAGCACTGCCTAGTATCTCTGTGGTGCAACTGGGTCGAGAGTGAGACAGTGGGGTGAGCACTGGAGAGACCATACACTTAAAAATAAGAAACTTGTCATTGGTAAGTCTTACCAAATAGATCGACTCAAAAAAAAACAAAGAAGATCTTTCAGTTACATTACCGTGACCTGGCTCTCGCCTGAAAAATGACACGCGATACAACTTTTTACAAGTCCACTTAGAAGGGGTCAAAGTAATACAAAACTGCTGCATTCAACTTCTTTGAGGATTTGAGTAACCATCATGCATTTTGGCATAGAAAAGTTGGTTCATGTGTCATTTCCGCGCACTCGATTGCTTAACAGAGACGAACAATTCAGAGAGTTGTCGGCAGAAAAGGCTGCAAAAATAGTCTTTTGAGATTAGGTGAGTGATATGCACCAATTTACCAATGCAACAGACCTGAATACATTCCATTAATCAAAGTTTAATCGAGTCAATCTTACTGATTCAGCCGGAAACATTTTGGCAGTTTGTTTTAAAGTGCTGCAGGAACACTGAGCAGAATGGGTTATATTAAAATTTTCTTTTCAAGGCGGACAATTATTTTAAGGAGACAACATCATTCCCATCATTCTACAACTGGAATCAACTGCTAACGTCAAATTAACAAAAAACAAATAGTCAAGAGAAAGCAAGTAAAAACATGAGACACACTTGAGATTTAGACCAAAGGAATAGCCATCAGGCCGCACATCCAACCATAACCATACACATACTTACCATACACATATACAGTGTTCCTGAGGACCAATTGTTGCAGTAAACAACTGCCATTTTCATTTTTGTTTCCAAAACAAAAATATGCCGATAAGATATATTCTACAATATAATGACTACAAACATTTTTAAACCAAACATACATACTTTGCAAATCATGTATAAACTGAGGTGGCTGTTGGGAGAGACATGGAAATTGGCTTAATCTAGTTTATACTCTATTCAGCACACATGCATTAAGAGACTCTGGAAAAATTCAAAAATCTAAAACAAACAAACAAATGGGTGGGGAAACCGAACGAAAGAATAAACAAGTTTACCTAACCCTTACTGATACATGATTGCCATTTGCAATATATCAGCTTCCCAACATAACAGAGCCCTAATGTTACTGTTTTGGGTCCAGTAATGACACATTTGTATATATTAACTCATTGTCATTTAC
Organism: Hyperoplus lanceolatus; assembly: GCA_026929865.2. Taxonomy (NCBI): domain Eukaryota; kingdom Metazoa; phylum Chordata; class Actinopteri; order Uranoscopiformes; family Ammodytidae; genus Hyperoplus; species Hyperoplus lanceolatus. The sequence continues at coordinate 16,394,055 of CM049396.1, read as the reverse complement.
AGTTTATTTTTTCCTTTTTTTTTGCAAGGCTGGCTTAAATTGAGGCTCAGTTCAGTTCAGAAGATAAGATGGAAGATAAAGAGAGTTCTCTCCTTATATCCAGCAAAGGCAGTTGAGACAAGCAGACTTCACTTGTTTTGAGTGAAAAAGCCCAACACAAAAGATCAACCTCAGTGCTGTCAGTGCCTTGATTAGTCCGGAGCTGAGAGGTGAGCACAGTATTCCCAGGGAAGAGCTCAACAATATCCATATGGCTCACTTCATCAACACCTCCTGCAACACACAAGACAAAGAACGTTTGTCAAAAACAGAAAATTAACCTTTAAAAACACACACACACACACACACACACACACACACACACACACACACACACACACAATTTTTTTAAATAAATAAGATTAAATACAAAAAAATTACACGTGACGTATGTAATGAAACTGGAGAATTTGCTGTTTTTCCTTGTCATTTTTTACTGCATCTTTGGGTTTCTCGACTATTGGTTCAAACAAGACGTATGTCACCACTGGCTCTAGGAAATTATAATGGTTGATGTGATCCGTTTAAGTTGAATAGATACTGTATATATTCATCTTTTACATAGACACATACTTGCCCTCTAAATTCTAAAAAATTACTTTTTCATAAACTAAGCCCTAAAACAGTTGTGCTTTTAGATTTGTGGTCTTGTATTTCTTAAAATATAACATAAATCTTTTTTTTTCTCTTTATCTTAGTTAAATTAGATTACTTACTTATTACTTTAGTTTATCTGGAGACAGCAATGACCCTTAACAGTTTAGTTAACCCCGATTGTTTTTGTTTTGCATTGTGCCCAACAGCTGGACATTTTGTGGTTGAAAAAGTCGTCAGCGCTCTTTTGGTGGCATATAGTGAGGCCCGATATATCTGCCAAGACAATATGAGCCTGGCCTTATTATCTTGTCAGTCCACAATAAAGACGAAACAACACAATGGAGACAAAGGGGAGAAAGAAACGCAAGCAATGTCTCACCTGAGTCTCTTTTGGTTCTTGAATTGGTGGTTCCTCAGTTCTGACCTCGGCCGAAGGAGCTGTGTTGGCTATCTGTAAGCTCCTGGTGACTGGACCGCCTACTCTGTCCCTCATTCGAAGGGAGAAGCGCTCCTCTTTCTTCAGCTGTTGTGGTGCTGGTGGTTTGGCCTCTGCTAATCTCTTGGGTGCTGCCTCTTTACCCATCCGCTGCATTCTCATGGCCGGCCGTTGCTGTGCAGTGTCACTGGGAGTGTCAGGGGCTAACGGGGTAGGAGGTAGAGACTGTACTTGGCCCTTCTTTGTTTTTTTGCCGACAGACACTGGTGCTGGGAAGGAGGCAGGCCTCTTTAGTCGGCCCAGCTTAGCTTTGACTTTGCTTGCCTGAAGGGCCCCAGGGTCTGCTGCACCGGAGCTACGGGCTCTGGTCTTCCCCAGGCGCTTAGGCTCCGGCTCTGTCTGTGGTATTTCGGACTCTGGGGCTTTCTTCCTAAGATTCATGTTTTTATCTACTGCAGACACTACTGCTTCTTTTTTCACCTCAGCTACAGCTTTCCTGCCCTTTTTAACAACAGGCTTCATGGGACAGCTGACAGCCATATGTTTACTGAGACTTGCAGGATAAGTAAACTCACGACTGCAGTGGGGGCAAACATTAGAGTTGACCTCTTCTTCCACTTTAACAGTAGTCTTCTTTGCAATGGTGGCAGCTTTATTTTTATGTGAAATCGCCCTCTGGACGAGCTGGTGTTTCTTCTTACTGAGGGCACTCATTTTCGTTTTACCAGTGTCTTGATTAAAGTTAAGTCTCTTTGGCTGACCCATTCGACGGAAAGCACTCAGGGCTGCAGTGGCTGCTGAGGGTGACACAACTCCATTCGGACTCTTCACTATTTGCTTGAGGGGGATGGGGTTTTTCTTGGGAGTGTAACGCTTCTTATCACTGGCATTGGCACAGGCCAAAATGTGCTTGTGCAGTTCGGGCATATTGTCAAAGCTGTTGCCGCACTTGGTACAGCGAATGGCAGTGGTGAACGTTTGGGGTATGTTGTGCGTGGTGAAGTTAGTGGCTGAAGCTACAGAGCCGGCATGGGAACGGCTATGATAGGGAAAAGGGGGTGGTTTATAACTAGGGTAGTGTTGATTAATGCCAAGGCGGACATCTGGGCCTTTAGGCTTCCCACCTTCTGAGGCCATGATTTTTATTGTAGTGTACAGCTCCTCATTGGGGTCCTCTGCGCCGTCCACTGCATGATTACCATTAACATCAGGCTCTGCTTTTGCTGTATCAGAGTTATTTTGTGGAGCGGCTTCCTCGGTCGCCTCTGGTGCTGGTGTTGAGGGACTGCTTTCCTCTTTGGCTCGGGATGGATCTGTGTAGTTTTGCGGCCTCAGCTTGCCACTCTCCACGGTGGTGTGTGAACATATGTCGTTTGGATGCAGATCCTTTTGGTGCTGCTGGAGGTTACAGAGAAATGCAAACTCTTTTGAACAAACGGAGCACACAAAGATCCTGCCCACTCCATGTAGTGTTGTCCGGTGAGCCAGCAAAGCCTTGGCTTCACCGAACAGCTGTACACAGAATTCGCACTTGAACGGCCAATCAGCTGCATGCTCTGCGATATGTCCGCTGAGCTCTTTGATGGAGTTGAACGGGTCCTCGCAGACATTGCACACAAACGTCTTGCAGTACGGCGAGTCATCTTCATCCACCTCAGAGGCTTTATCAGGAGCGGCAGGCTGAGGTGCCGAGTCGACACCGTCCCGAGGTGCGTGATTTGTAACAGGCAGCTCATCTACGCAGTTCTGAGGCTCTTCTTTAATGTTGAGGGATTGTGAAACCAATGACGGGAGCGGATCTTTTGATACGGGGGCAGGAGATGATGATGAAGACGAGTAGGATTCTGGCTGAGATGAGAGAGCTGCAGGAGATTTCTCCGTTACCGAGTCAAGGTTTTGGTTCATTTTGCCATTTGGGAGACTGCTGCAAGCTGTAGCCAGAGAAACATCTTCTGTAGTGGGCTGATCTACTGAGGTCGGCTGGTGAGGGCTTGACATCTCGGAACGATCGAGGGGATCTTTAAGTGGAGTCTTTGGGGAGTCCGGTGGCTCAGGGATACTGTTCTCTTCCTCGTCTTGGTTTTCTTCAGCTGACAAAATCTCCTCCGAGTCCGACTTGTCTTCAACTGACTTTGGAGACATTTTTGGCGAGAGGACGGGAAGCGGTCTCAGTGCGGAGGAGTCTGAAGGCTGAGACAGAGGAGAGCTAGGCATAGTTGGTGGAGAGGGTATAGTAGGGAGTACAGGGGGCGGTGGGGTCGGGGAGGTCACACTGGAGGCATCGGGGGAAGAGGGGTTCATGGTGACAGGGGTCAGGGAGGGTGGAGAGGGGTGGGCAGACTCCGATGCAGTGTTTGGAGACCGAGGTTGAAAACAACTTAGGTTCGCTAAGGCCAAAGGACCCTCCTCCGCTGGCAAAGGCAGACCCACATACTCATTCATCAGCACTTTTTCAAGCATGCTGGTGTTGGGCTTTCTCTTTTTGACCAGCGGCTGTGGTGCTGGACTTCCTTTTGAGTCAGGCTCCGCATTGCTCTTTCGAGTAAAGCTTAAATCAAGAGCCGAATCCCCCGTCGGCTTATTGAAGCTGTCACTCCTCCTACTGACAGAGTTTGAAAGATCCAAGGGCTGCTGATTACAAGAATTTCCACCGCTGCTTGAAGACGCTTGGCCGTGCATATTATTTTCAGATAGGTTCTGGTTTTCTCCATCGTCCTTGTCCAAAAGGTTCCCGGGGGGTGACACGCAGCAGTTTTCCAGCTTTGGCACCTTAAGTGTGTAACAGGTCGCCACCTCGGCTTTATAGCTTTCTGTTTTACATGAAGGACTGAGCTGCGGGGATGACGGGGGAGAGGCCGTTCTTCTTTTAAACCTGCTAGAGGCCCCCGACAGTGCCGTGACAGAAAGCGGGGAGGCCAGTCTATGGCTTTCTGTTATCAGGGAGATGGTTGATTTATGAAGGTCTTGTGTCTGAAGGAGCTGTTTAAGCTTAGGGGAGAGATAAACAGTTTTCTCTCGTTGCAGAGCTGATGAATCTGAAGCTTGCTGGAACAGTCCGCCCATTAACAAGTTAGATGAGGAAGATGTAGAGGATGATGACGACGATGAAGAGGCTGTGAAAGATGTGGATTCTGTCTCCACTTTAAGGCTGGGGACGAGTGGGGGAGTAGTTGTCCTTCTTTTCGCTGCCATCTGGCCCATGTTGGAGTTTTGTTTTACGGCACTGGTTCTACCCTCCTTCAGTGCCTGACTGATCTGATTTGGGCTGATGATGACTGTGTCCAGACCAAACAGAGCCGCAGATCTAGAGTCCACCTCGATCACCTCACAGCTGCTCACAGCACTGGTGGACAGGATCTTGCCGTCGATGTAGAAGCTCAAATTCTCAGAGATGTTTTTGGATATGTCGATTGAGTAATCGTCTCGGTCTACCTCGTCTTCTGTGTCTGCACTGGGCACGTAGACGAGCGGGGGGCTGGTGCTGGGGGACTCACCTGGCTGCTGTTGTTGCTGCACTGAGGCCTCTTGCATGAGCATGCCTTTCCTTCGAACGCCCTTCGGTAATAAGTGTCTTTCGTGTATTCTGCGTTGGTGTCTGCGCATGTTTGTGTGTGTGCCAAATGCTTTATTACAGTACTTGCAGGGATGGAGTTCTTTCGACTCCCCATTTTCATCCAACATAAAGGGACGGTCGGCGTGAGGGCCCAACTCCTTTCTCTGCATCTCAGAGTTGTGCAGATGACCTCTAGTAAACTGGGATCCTATGGCTATGTAGTGACTAGTTGGGCTGGTGCAGTCTGGACTTGAACCGTCAGTCTGCACCACTGGACTGAGTAGGCTGGCGGTCCCAGCCAGAGAGCCAGGCCTTTTCTTAGGGCCACTCTCATGCCTTCTCTCGTGCCGCCGTCGCCCCACCTGGGAGCCAAAGGATTTACTGCAGTAGCGGCACTTAAAAAGTTGAGTTTGCTGGTTTGTGATGGCGTGAATGTGAGTGTGACGTTCCAGACCCTGTCTGGTAGAGAAGTGGCGCTCACAGTATTGACAGGGGTACGACTCTCCGTGAGGATCAACCTCAAGGTCACCATCGGGGTCAAGGTCGCCATCAGGGTCAACCTCTGGTTCTTGCCCTGCAAGAGAGGAAGACCCCAACATTCCTTGCAAAGCCTTATGGCTTTCTTCACCACGGCTCAGCTCCATGCCAGACTGTTTCATTTGCATGAAATGAGCTTTAGGTGAACGCTGAGCAGTTGGCTGCTGAACTGCTCTTTGCTCCTCCAAATAATCAGCATCCTCTTCTTCTTCCTCCTCCTCCTCTCCATTTCCTCTGTCTGTCATCACTGCTGACATGTCCTCCACATCTCTAGGGTCAGTGCTTCTCATGGGATGGGTTTCCTGGAGTTCCAGTGAGGGTCCAAAGGTTGATGACCTCTCATCCTCCTCCTTCAGACCTGTAAAACAATATATCCAGAAATTCAAGTTGTGCTTTTCATGGAACTATTTCAAGAATCAAGAATAAGGAATTAGTTAACTCACCATCACCCCCATCCCACATTTCCTTGGCAGTAGGTTTGGTTACTCTTGTTTTCTCAAATCCACCCAAACCAGACTGCCTGGCTCTCTCCAGCAGCTTTCTTCTGGCTGCAAGAACACAGAAACACAGCAGTTTGTTTTGGGCTTGATCAGAAGCAAACAGGTTTAAAAACGAAAATGGTAGAAAAACTGTATATTTTAGTATACCGTGTTTTTTTTCCAGGAGCAGAATAATCCGCAACAAATGCACAAAAAAAATAAGAATCAAATTGGACCTTTTACTTTTAAATGTTAAGAATATGGTTACTGTTATGTGTGCATTATTTATAAAATACATTTTAGTTAAATAGCAGTTTTAAAAAAAAAAGTTCTAGTAACCAAATAGGGAAGGTAAATTTGGCTTGAAAACATATGTAATAAATGACGTCTCTTTGCAAATAAAGGGACCTATGAAACCTAATTATATTGGGAAAACATCTATTTTACTTTATCACCTCATGTGTTCATTTTATTACAGCAAATCATATGTGATGGCATACCACATAATGCTATTTAGAAATGAAAAAGAAAAGTGCCAGTGACTGCTTTTGAAATTCTAATGAATGTGTGGATAAACCTTACAGCCTCACTTTGTATTCAGGATTATGGGCTTATATTTGTGAGAAAGTTAAATAAGACAATCACTAACTATGTTATGTCTGGCTATGCTTGATATAACCCCATATGAAATTTTGTAAGCCTTGTCTGACTCAAGAGGCTTCCCTGGCACCTCCTCATCATCGGAGTGTGTCAACAAGGTCACCTGACCTGGCCTACAAAGGCTAATTCATACCAGAGAAACACATGCTGTAGGTCAGTCATCTGACAAGACCAGCACGGTGAGAGGGGTCATGTCAAAGCTACAGCAGCAAGCAACAGAATATTAAGCATTTATGACAACTATCCTGTCTTTTTTTTTTGTTTATCCAGAAGTCACTTGCAAGCACACAAACTGGCCTGTATCAGTTAGGTAACATGCATGGTGTTTGAAAATGAAGCTAGCAGGATGGATAGGCTAACTTCCTCAAGGTTGACTGTAGCATGCAGGGCTGCCAAAAGCCAATTAACTGCAGTATAAAAGAGATGTGCTAGAGGCTATTGCCTGTTGGTTTACTGGTTTAGCACTTGAACAACAAGACTGCAATTAAGCATGACGACATTAAACATGATGACATTTCAAAAAGCTTAAAACTCAGGACACTAGCTCACATTACTTTATTGTTTCTTGACTATATTTACGTGTTGATTGTTAATTACATCTAAGCAGAGTTGGAATCTCTAAATGATCTAGCCTACACAGGGCTATTGTATTATTGTAATGTTATACTGTAAAATGTCATAAGGGCTTCTTTACGATACATTGCACCACGCTAATGTCCCTGATCCGACCATGCCAAATATTTATGATAAATAGGGAGAACAAGAAGCATCAACAGATACAGTCATACAGCAAACTCTGACTTTATACATTTGTATTAAGTTGCACTCTTCTTCATGGTCCCGCATTTAATCAACCACATGATCCAAAACATGGTAACACTAGCCTATGTCCAAAGTTCATACTGACACATGTAAATTGTGACATATAACAGCAGTGTTGATTATTAAAGTTGTACATAAGACATCACTGACTTTTAAGTTAATGTCATTATATCTTATTGGGTGTTTTCTTGTGATTTTTACTCCAGTTGAGCAGGTCTTGGTTTTGATGTCTCAAGTCGCGAAATGTTAATGTTGTCAAACCAGGCCATAACACTACATCGACATATTATAATGAACCCCACGGTGTTTACCGTATGCATATAATCAGATGTTAATCATAATTTACCCCAGATATTGTGTCATCCGTACAACGATGTGTACGTGCAACCAGGACCTAGCCGTTTAGCCTCATGCTAGCGTGCAACAACCAAGTCTGACAACTCGATGAACTGGTTATTCTGGACGTAAAATACGAAGTTTAAAACACTCTTCATAGATACAACAGCTATATTTTAGGTTGTTAACCCCAAACCCTGCGCTGTAGTTCGCCTACAGTTGGGATAAGATGGCAGGCTAGTTAGCTAACCTGCTAGGCCATCATCAAGTAGAGAGGCTCGCCGATGGATGGCTCTCATGCTTTAGGAAACTCAAGGAAGGTCACATCCTCGACAACGTCGGGACCCAGAGGAGGGGGAAAAGCTGCTAAAAAGTTGCCAAGATGCTGGTTTAACAGCCCGACGATGTGTTTCACGGCAACTGTGTGGCTAATACGTGGATTTTGGGGGATAATTGTGCCCACGGCGAGGAGTTTTAGATCGGGTATGAAAGTGGAGAAAAGCCCCACACATCGCCACCGTTCACGTTAGCCTCCACTAGCCTTCCTTCATTTGTAGCTAGCTAGCTCGCCTGTTACAACTTCGACTGCAAAGAGATCGATTCATGGCGAACTTAACGTGCAGCACACATAGGGAAAGAGAGAGCAGGAGAATACACCCGAGCAGAAATGCCATCTGTGGTTTTAAAGTAAGGCCTCACCTCGCTTTGCCCTGGGAGAGTTTTTCCTGCTCAGGCTGCTGGCTCTTTCTTCCTCCAGTGCAGCTGTTATCTCGGGGTTGTCTTCCACAGTGTACCACACCAGCAGCTCCTCTCCCGGCCCGATAGGCTGTAACAATGAGAGATGAGGTCGGCCACCAATCACAGCCTGGTTTGCTGAGAGGCAAGAGGGGGATATTTGGGGCACTGTGCATCTTATCTAAGAGGGGGGTGGTGGTTGTGGAATTTGACAGTTTTTTCACCATAGTCTGCAGTAAAGATTTTCCTCCAATGGTGCAAATGTTTGAATGGCATGTCTATTTATTTTTTTGCAGTAACCATAACTCTACTTTAAGGATAAAACACCTCACACTCAGTTAAAGTTTCTACACTCTATTACACAACTTTTCTTTTTACCTGTGTGTGGTGGAGGAAGTAAAAGAGCCAATAGGCCTGCCCTACAGCAATAAAAAGTAAATGTCCTGCCTTTATCAACAGGGAGTCGATCCAGTGCAAGGATCACCAATATTTATACCAATACTTTTTTATTATTAAAAGTAGCTAATGATTAGATGATATTTTGGAACCAGCTATACAATCATCTACACATATTCTACTTTTGCAAAGACACAAAGTTTTAACTGACATTCCTTCAACAATATGTTTATCGTAGAGGTATTTTGCAGCGAAGTTTACGATACTACGTTATACTACTACAATTGTGATATACCGCATGCATACCTGTATGTATTTTTTATTTGTTTACATGTTTAATTGTATTGTCTTCCTGTAGATTACAACCACAGTACTTATTCCCTTGGTCCCCAAACAACCCAAACCCTAAAAGACTTGTCATTCATCCACTTACTCGATATATTTCAGTTGGTGTGCCCCTGTTTGAAAGACTTGACTTGTAGCCTGCACAAATGTGTGTTTGACCTACCCTTAAAACATTGTAGTAAATAGCTCTGTTGGTCTCCAGAGGGAACAGATTCTGCTCTTCACTGGAGCGTGCCCAGTTCACATAGCGCAGCCAGTTCCCCTTCGTGGGCTCCGTGGCGTCGACACACATCCAGCCCCGCGCTGGGAAGTAAACCTACAGGTACATGATAATGATGTTGTTATAAAGAAATAGAAATAGCTCTAGAACAACTTGAAAAGGAGAAATTAAACAAGGTCACCATTGCCCATGTGGGCTCTCAAACATAAACAGCAGCATTTGTCATAGCAGTGTAATAATAAATGTCTTATACAGCAAATAGAGAATGCAGTTGGGCTCCTCTTAAGTATTTTAGGAATTAACGAGTCAACGGAGCAACCTGTGACATACCTCCCACATGTAAACATTACTCGTCACCTGGGACCTTTTCTTCTTCTCTCCAACAAATGGGCCGAACCTCTGGCCTTTAGGAATGACTTGAGTGGCCCAGACGCCTGAATAGTGTAAGGAAAGAGGACATGTACATGTTACGTTTGAGATTATATTTGAAGGCACTAAATAATAAATAACGAAAATAAATAGAATTTTAGGTACATTTAGAAAGTGGTGGCCAAAAAGAGATATCCTGTATCCTGCAGTTTGACTTAAACAGTTGTAACCTTGAACATAACCATACGACTCAAGGCATGATGAGGGCTGCGTTCCAATACCAATACTTCCTTTCTATATGATAGAAAAAAGATTTAGGAGTTCCCTATACAAAAAGTCAGATGCATGATTCTGAAACATTTTAAGTATGGAAATCTGCATGCTTTTTTGGCCATTCTGACCCACAATCCACTGTGCAGCGGAAGTTACATGGCACTGACGGTGCCTCCAAGTGAAATCAACAAGCAATGCGAGAAAAATGTGTTAGAACTGTAACCAGCTCCAGTTGGAATGCACATTGTGCACCACTTTTTCAAATTCTAAAGTTACTTTGCATATACGATGTTAAAACTCTTCAGACTTTTGTGTTCCAGTTTTTCAATAATTTCCTTCCTTCTTCTTTTAGCTGTTTTTTTATAACCAGGTCACAGATCCATAGTCATCAGACCAGATCTGTAGATCTCCTTCACTGTCAATTTTGCAGAACAATCTTGTCCAGTTTTCAATTAGGCATAGAGGCCCAGTCATTTGGAACAGCTTTCCTGTCAAACTCTGAAAACACACATCTTTAGTTACTTTCAAAAAACATCTTAACAATGACCTCATCTTTAAAGCTTAAGATAATGTATTAACATATTGACTGTATGTTATATTGTCTTTTTGCTTGTCAGTTATTTTCTTTATTTTGCTTTTTGACCATATGAACTTAAATGCGCTTGTATTTGGCATTTTTAACATGATTTTATAGTTGTCTTTGTTTTTTTTTTTTGTTCTTTGTTTTTTTGCTCACTTTATTTCTTTACCTTACCTTATTGTATTTCAATGTTAGGTGGGCATCCTTTATAAGCCCTCTGGGGTTTCTTTTGTCCCACCAGTGCATTTGTGTATGTACTAAACTAAACTAAATATATCATCAAGAAGCAAGTTCAAGGCGGAATGTTACAATGAAATTAACAGAAAGATTATGCGATTTGGAATGCAGGGATGGTTTACAATAATTGTCTGGAGGTAAAACTGATTCTGTATTCAAGTTTCAAAGAAGAGATGAGTAGGCCAACATGTTCCAACACAGAGTAGTTCTACTATATGTTTGACAGGAGATCAAGGTGATAAAAACTCATTATAAAGTAGTTTGTCACGGTTTTGACAATAATAGAAACATACTAATTAAATGATCTTGAAGTTTATAAAAACAATTACGTGGGTGTGCACGAGTGTGTACCATACCATGCAAGTGGTGATGTATCGCGTGTGAGGCTTTTTAGAAACTAAAAGCATTTTATTAAACACATAACTAGCTTTTAAATTTGCTTTTGATTACACTGATCATCCCCAAATATGTTATCCGAAGCTCTGAAAGTCCTGCCTGGTCTCACTGTGGTCCTCTATCATTGGCTATCATTTTCAAAGTTGCACATCGACAAAATGCAAATGGGGGTAAAAACGTCAATGCTCCTAAAAGATGTTGTAAAAGTTCACTCACCGATGCGGCTTTGATTTATAGCAGAAGGTCCAAGACTCAAACCCTCAGGTAAACCCGTCCACATATGCACTGGAATTTCCTCTAGAGTTTCCACCGTTCCTCCAGTAATGGCCATGATCTATAATACACGAGACAAATTACGTCAAAACCCTGTGGAAATGTCAAATGTAATTAGGCAGGACATCAGTAAATGGTATCCGAATTTGACCCGCTCGCATAGTTTTCCACAAGTCAGTGAAGCGTTGTCACATGGGCTGTAAATAATGAAAGGGGTGATTCAAAAGCAGCAACACATTGGAATAGATGCTCTCAAAAGGGATTCATTACAAAGTGTGTATCAGCACATCAGCTGCCTAATATAACTCTCCTCTAAAGTGCTGAGGTCCTTTGCATGAAACTCAAAACAAGACACCATATGAAAACAAAAAATGATATTTCCCATTTCCACAGTGGACCTGACCTGCAGAAGTTATTGTCAAGAAAGTGCTGTGCCTAAGCATGACCATGGACTTCATTAGAGTAGTGATGTGCTAATTCAACTACAAGACATTATATTGAAGAGATTTCCCTTTCCTGAATTCGCCCATGATTTAAAATAGTTCGAAGCTCCATTCATAAATATAGCAAGCCCATGAATGTAGCCTATGAATTAATGCAGGCTGTTGTTTAGGCATGCAACCAAGAACCAGTTTCATTGTGAATAAATCTGGGGATTGTTAGCCTAGTATAGTTTTACCTATTAAATGTCAAATTGCTTGTTTAGTAAGAAAACCCCAAGAGATACGCCCTGTGACAATATAGCCAAGCTAAAATGACTGCGTTTTGACGTTTACAGTTAAGGAGATGTGAAATTCTGGATTTAAAAAAAGTTTATTTGTTATGAATGCCAGATTATCTGTGTAGGATGGGTGGAATGGATGTTATTGATAATCATAAGAGAAATTAAGCAAATTCTCTAATTTAGGAAGCTGGAAATGGGGAATGTTGCTTAGAAACTGACTCAAAGGATTATTGGAAAAGGCAATATTTTTGCTTTGATCAACTGTTATATTCCTCAACTTTAAGCTTTCTTGCATTAGCGCAATTTCAGATTTTTCACAAGCACTTGCTATGCTTTAGTAACTTGTCTTTAGTCTCAACTGTCAGAAACGCCAATTGTTTAAGGGTACAATGAGCTGACCCAAGGATGGTGGGGCTGAACTCACACGTCACCCTGTAGGCCTACTGATTAAAACAAACTTTATTTTTTTTTACAAGGTAAAGAAGCAGATATTTTGACATAACTCACTTGATTTAACAATTAGTCTCATGCTACATTGTGTCAAAGGCAAATTTGTGACAAAGTTAACAGCATGCCTTGTTGGATAGATTCGTAGTGCTCCTGCTTCATCATCCTCTTAATAATATTAAGGATTAAAAATACAGGAACTTTTTGTTGGCCTGTTCATTTGGTTCATTAAATCGGTTTTCTTATAGGCAATTCGGCTGGTAGACTAGTGATGAGACATGTTTAGCCTACCTTCAAGCTGAAGTAAAACAACAAATGGAGAGATTTCGATGCGGTTAAGTGCGTAATGCGGATTTCAAAGCGTTATGCCTGAAGTAAAGTTGACAAAGACAAATATATTTCACGGATATGCGAACCGTGCAGCGCCTGGAGGATGCAGTTTATTGTTACCCTTGTACAGGCCGCTCTCCATGTTCTCACCGGCGATGCTGGCTCTTTCTCCTATAGGCTGCTTTTTGGGGGTTTGAAGCTACTCACACGCGCACTTACCTGCTTTATTTGACCGGGGACTTGGGATTGCTTTTGTTTTTTGTGTGCTCTACCTGCTTTCAATCTGCTGAAAAATGGCGGATGGAGGCTGGAGTCGTGAAAGCCTCCTTCTGTAACTCGGATCGTGGTGTAGTGTGTGGTTGGGAGAGGCGGCCTGTCAGAACCCGTGCGCTCACACAGCGATGGGGCAATTATGTGCAGCAAGCAGCTTGTTTTGTAGACGTCAAGGCTCCCCGGTGTCCTCTCCTGTCCAGCCTGGTCCACACACTTGCAGCCGCTTAACACGAAACCTTTGCCAATTAAGTAGACCTACCTTGTTGCTTAGTTCGATCTGTGAGCATTAGGGCCTATTGGCTGGTGCCATCTGTTAAGGTAATAGGCTACTCACAACATGTGTTAACACACAATGTGGCTACTGGGGCGAATTTCAACTTTTTATTTTATTTTTTATATATATTTACTCAGTTACAGGTTAAAAGGTAGCCTACCTATAGCTCAAAACTAATTCAGTCCAATTACACGATGCTGATATAAATCCTACCTCTATGTGGTTATAATGTTTAGTTTTTTGTTGAAAACATGTCGTTTGAGGTCATTAAGAGGATGTAGGCCTAGTTTCTAAATTATAAAGCACCACAAAACTGCATAGGCCTACCCCAAAATAACCATAAAGTTGACTCAACTCCTTTGAAACAGCTTCAATAATTATATCCATAATGAAAGTAAGATGTATTGCAGGACGATTTTTTGAGACTACATTAGCTTTAGCTGGGTGTACATAGTTAACTGACTGTGAGTGTCCTCTTGGACACAAGAAAAAGGTTTTGAAGCAAAAAAAACATTGTGCAATGTTTAAGGCAAGGCAAGTTTATTTATATAGCACAATTCAAACACAAGGCCACTCAAAGTGCTTTACAGGGGCAAGATTAAAATACATAAAACACATTAGAAGACATTTAAAAGCGAATGAAAATAAGTAAAACATTTAAATTAAATAAAAAGTACAGGTTAAAATGGAAACAGAAAAGTTTTCAGACTCGATTTAAAAGAACTGAGGGTTGCAGCAGACCTCAAGTTTTCTGGGAGTTTGTTCCAGATATTTGGTGCATGAAAACTAAAAGCTGCTTCTCCTCGTTTAGTCCTAACTCTTGGGACTGTAAGTAAACCTGTCCCAGACGACCTAAGGGCTCTGGACGGTTCATAACGTATCAGCAGATCAGTAATGTATTTTGGCGCTAAACCATTTAGTGCTTTATAAACCAACATCAGTATTTTGAAATCAATTCTTTGAGTGACAGGAAGCCAGTGTAAAGACCTCAGAACTGGGGTAATGTGATCCACTTTTTTGGTCCTAGTGAGCAGCAGCGCTCTGAATTAGCTGAAGCTGTTTGATAGATTTTTTTGGAAGGCCTGCAAGGACACTGTTACAGTAGTCAAGTCTACTAAAGATAAATGCATGGACAAGTTTTTCTAAATCTTCTTGAGACATAAGTCCTTTAATTCTTGATATGTTTTTAAGGTGGTAGTATGCTGACTTATTCATTGATTTAATGTGTTTCTTGAAATTCAAGTCGGAGTCTATGACAACACCAAGATTTCTGGCTTGGTGTGTGGTTTCTAGCATAACAGATGTAAGCTGTGCGCTGACTTTTAATTGTTCATCTTTGGCACCAAAGACAATTACTTCAGTTTTGTCGTTGTTTAATTGAAGGAAATTTTGGCACATCCAATCATTGATTTGTTCAGTGCACTTACTCAGTGCCTGTATCGGACTGTAGTCTCCTGGTGATATGGTTATGTAAATTTGTGTGTTGTCTACATAATTATGGTAGCATAATTTGTTCTTATTCATAATCTGAGCTAGTGGGAGCATGTAGATGTTAAACAGAAGAGGCCCAAGAATGGAACCTTGGGGGACCCCGCATTCAATATGTGTCCGCTCAGATGTGAAATTGCCTATTGACACATAGTAGTCTTTGTCCTTTAAGTAGGATTCAAACCAGTTTAGTACAGTTCCAGAGAGTCCAACCCAGTTTGCTAGTCGATCTAGTAATATGCTATGGTCAACTGTGTCAAAAGCGGCACTGAGATCCAGTAAAACTAAAACAGAACTTTTGCCACTGTCTGTGTTTAAGTGGATGTCATTGAGGACCTTAACCAGAGCAGTCTCAGTGCTGTGGTGTTGTCGAAATCCTGACTGGAAAACATCAAAGCAGTTGTTCATCGCTAAGTAGTTATTTAGCTGTTGATAAACAGCTTTTTCAATGATTTTGCTTAAAAATGGTAGGTTAGATATGGGCCTATAATTGTTCATGAGCAATGTATCTAGATTGTTCTTTTTTAGGAGTGGCTTGATGACTGCTGTTTTCAGGGCCTGTGGGAATACACCTGTCCGAAGGGACATGTTGACAATTTGTAGAACATCTGAGGCCATACAGCTAAAAACAGTTTTAAAGAAGCCTGTGGGAAGAATGTCAAGGCAACAGGAGGAGGAGTTCAGGTGTTGTATAATGTCCTCCAGGTTTTTGTGGTTTATAAGATAAAATTGTGTCATTGCATTTGGATTGATTTTAAGTGGGCATAGCGATGACACATATGTTGAACTTTGTATTGATGCAGTGACAGCTTGTCTAATTTTGTGAATTTTCTCAGTAAAGAAGGAGGCAAATTCATTGCAGGCTCTCGTGGAGAGATGTTCAGACGCTACTGACACGGGTTTGTTAATCTGTCGACAGTAGCAAACAGGGCACGTGCATTGTTGTTGTTTTTGGTGATGATGTCAGAAAAGAAAGACTGCCTTGCACTTTTCATCTCTGAGTTAAACGTGCACAGTTTCTCTTTGAAGATGTCATAATGAACCTGGAGATTTGTTTTTCGCCACCTGCGTTCCGCTTTACGGCACTCTCTTTTTTCTATTCTGACCTGCGGGGCATTTCTCCAAGGAGATCTTTTCTTACCAGAGACAACCTTCATCTTAGTGGGCGCAATAGCATCTATAACACTTGTAATTTTGCCATTAAAGTTGTCTAAAAGCTCATTAACTGAGTTACAGGGGAGGAGTGGTATTAAAGAAAATGCTTGAATAAATGTTTCACTGGTATTTTCTGTAATATACCGTTTTTTGAGTACTTTTGATTGATCAGTTGTGTGCACAGACATTTTACTCTCAAAAAATAAACAGGAATGGTGTGAGAGGGGACCCATATCTGCCACTGTTACGTCTGAAATGTTCATTCCTCTGGAAATGATAAGGTCCAGAGTGTGCCCTTTGTTATGAGTTGGTTTGTCAACATGCTGATTTAGTCCAAAGTTGTCAAGGACACAGCACAGTTCTTTCGCACATCTGTCCTCGGGTTTGTCGATATGAATATTTAAGTCTCCAACAATTAATACACAGTGAAACTCAATACAGATGACAGACAGCAGCTCAGAAAGGTCATCTAAAAAGCTTGTATTGTGTTGTGGTGGCCGGTAGATATTGATGAAAATAGCTCTAGAGGCTGAATTTAACTGGAGAGCCACATACTCAAATTAATCAAAATTTCCATAAGACGTCTTTTTGCATTGTAGAGATTCTTTAAACAAATGTATGTTTAAATGTAGATTTCTCTCATTTAGGCATTATGGGATGTGAAACAGTACTGCAAATTGTCTACAATGGCCTTAAAAAACCTGATATGTTAAAAAGATACTGTAGCTGCCAAGTGTGTGTGTGTGTGTGTGTGTGTGTGTGTGTGTGTGTGTGTGTGTGTGTGTGTGTGTGTGTGTGTGTGTGTGTGTGTTTGTGTGTGTGTGTGCGTGTGCGCGTGTGTGTGTGTGTGTGTCCTATGTTCTCTGTGGTGTGCATCAGTTGAAACCTGAATACGTTTCAGTAACATACAGTTCGTGTTCGGATATGTTGTAACCTCAGATGCCACATACATTAGTCTAACTGGTTCCCCAAAGGCATGCTAGACTCCTTTCCTTATTTACAGGTGATGTCTGTGGCCACTAGAGGCCACTGTGCTACCATAAACACTTGCTTCCTCAGATTAAAGCCTATGCCTGGAGAATAGAGAACTGTGGTGAAGAAGAACAGGAGGACTGACACAGAACTAATATATGCCATGAATATTTAACTGTCAGAGCAGTATTATGACTGACAGAATACTTTGGGCCGAGTTGTGATAGTTGTTAGCACATGTGTGATCAATTTGTTTTATCTCTCTGCGGCAACACTTCTCTGCACAGTGGCAACCACGTGACAATGTGTACAGTATCTCTACTTATTTTGGTTGTGCTTTCTTTTATAAACTTGAGAGTGACTAAAGGTAGGCAGCACTATCCTTTCTGTTGATGAGTATATAACGGATCTGTGTTGCACCGTCTTAAGGCTTGTTGAGCATCTCTCAACCAGATGTGCTCATTCTTGTCCCCCTTTTCACAAGCTTTTACCCTTACAGATCAAGTAATGCCAAATTCTTCCGCCCGTGCTCCACCCTGATGAACTCCCCGTGTCCGTCAGTCTGACAGCTGTAACACATCACCCTCCTTTTATGACATCATTAACTCCTTCTTCACTGCATGAGGACTTCCATCAACAAAATGTTTTTGGACAAGTCATCCCCTATAGGATAGACCCACAGTATTTCACTTCTGTTTTAAAACAATAGTCAGGTGCCCATTTGTACACAGGTTCTGATTGGTCTAATCTTTTCTCCTGTTCGTACTAGCCATTAGGAGACCCCAATTTGAAAGACTTTAATAAAACTGGATAGAAGAGCCTCTTTCACTATAGTTTCACCCCATTTCAATGCCAGTTTTAGAGGATACAGTCTCCCATATATCAGCACATCCTCCTGAATCTTAGATAGTATCCCCACTAAGCTGCTCAGGGAAATATTCTCTACAATTAGCCCTACTATTCTGAAAATCCTTACCAATTCTCTGGCCTCTTGTTTCTGTCTGGATAGCTGTAAGCATGCCATTGTTGACCCACTGCTTAAGAAAAAGTTTAGAAAAACTAATTTGGCCCCTATCCTCAAGAAACTTTAGACCTATATTTTTCTTTGTCCTAGAGAAGGTAATGTCAACTGGATTAATATATTTTATTATTACTCATAGTGTTTTTAACAGTTTCTATTACCCAGGGGGCAAAATCACCTTTTTTTTGGAAATGGACTGTTGTAAAAGCTTGTTCACCAGAAATGATATCTAGGACCTTCAAGGATCACCACCTGGGTGGACAACCTGTTCAACTACCTGCTGGAAAGCTACAGGGGGCGGAAATAGAAAATCGTAGCATTTTAATGCGAGGGTAAAATTGAAATATTTTAACTTATAGATATCATCATGAAACTTTGCCAGTTCATTACTGGCATTAAAACAATGATTTATATATTGAAGTTTTTTTTCTCCAAAACGTTTTAATATAGGGGAGAACGGGGTAATCTGAGCCACTTTTTACATTTGCTCCCCTCTAAGCGAGCTAAAATGATTTATCACTCAAATTTACACATTTCCCATTAAGTCAGGATGTTTCCTAGAAATGGGCATTAGCAGAATTTTTTCAAGACAAAGGGCAGTGAAAATATGATTGTTTAAAAAAAAGTTGTCATGTGGCTCACTTTACCCCAGCTGTGGGGTAAACTGATCCACTTTTTCCACTCTGAAACTACCATAACAACACATATTGTAACAGTAAGAATCCTGAAAGCTAGCCACACATTCCAGAACTAATGTCGGACTAGTAAAAGAATGATGGGGTTTGGTCAATTAAGCAAAGCAAATTTTCTAAACACTTGAAAGTAACTCTGAACAAAATCAAATACAACATATTATCAAAGCATAGGAAAATCAGAACCAGCGAGAACAGCCTGGGACTCAGAATACAGGAGAAGACCCAACTGGATTATAACATCAACCTGTCATACTCTACAACTAGGCCTACTCTACATTCCAGCCCTGAAGATTACAGGGAAAGATGAGAAGGTGCTCTTTCCGTGTGGTTGCCCCAGGTCGTCTTCCTGGTGTATTTCCTTGGCATGATGGTTTTTCTACAATGTGTATGACATTAAAATAAAACATATGTCATGTAATATTACATTAAAATATGTTTAAGACTAAACTCAACTTGTGCCTCATTGTGAGGGAAAGTGAGACAGTGGCTCACTTTCCCCCACAGCATTTGGCTCACTTTTGTTGGTAGTTCATCAACACATATGATAGAAGTTTTTCTATGTGAATACATTTGCTTTGGCAGTTGATTAAGTTGACAGCAAGAAAATTTACTTTTACATGCAAAATACCTATTTTGGTGAAAAAACATGCTTACCACAGCACCATGAGGTCCTCTCTTTCAGGGCCATGGGGAAATAGAGGGGCTTGAAAACATATATCTCACATGACCACAAATGTTTTCCGTTGCCTAGATACAGGGGGTGGCTCACATTACCCGAGGCCTCAGATTCCCCCATTCTCCCCTATATGCAAATGTAGCATATTTCACAAAGTATGCACAAATTTAGAGAATAATAAATATTAAAGATAATAAAAAATAAAGATTTCAACTCTGGCTTTACCCAATATCTAGATTTTTGATTTTTAAAGATATGCAAATGTGTGCATAATTTGTGAAATTGCAAAATTTGTATTTATATTTAAACGTTTTTGAAAAAAACTTCAATACTATATACATTTTTTTAATGCCGGTAATCAACTGGCAAAGTTTCATGATGATATGTTTTAGTTAAATCTTTTAATTTATACCCTCGGATTAAACCGTGGTTACGATTTTCTATATATACTCCTTGTAGCTTTCCAGCAGATAGTTGAGCAGGTTGTCCACCTGGGTTGGGATTCTTGAAGGTCCTATATATCATTTCTGGTGAACAATCTTTTACAACAGTCCATGCCCATAAAATCACTTTGCCCCCTCGGCGTATGTTCTTGTTTTAGATCACTTCATAGTACTAAGACAACACGTGTCAAGGTTACAAATGACCAGTTGTAAAGTGCAGATAGCCGTGACTGCTCGATTTGGTTCTTTTGAACTTAATCGCAAACTTTGACATGGTTGATCACACTGTCCTATTGCATAGCTCAAGAGACTGAGGCTGGCATCATTGGCTCAGCTCTACTATGCATATTCCTCACCAACATAATTTTTTGGTTCACAAAGGCAACTCCCCTTCCTCAAGTTCTCAGTTCCCCTCTGCTAGTATTTACAAGTTGCTACTTGGTGAGGTCATAAGAGGCATGAGCACATAACCATTGTGCCATCCTACTGGCTCCCTGTTTAATGCTATATTAATTTTAAAAATGTATGTGCTTCCTTTTAAGGCCTTAAAGGTGGAATCAGCGATTCTGTAGAACGCTTGTTGACAGAATGGCCGACTCCACCTTCAATGGCCTTTCTGTGAAATACTTCTAAATGATTGTCCTCAAATGGACCCTCTGGACCATTTATATCCACAGATAGAGTTTTTTTTTGCAAATCACTTGATAACATTGTTAAGAAAAGTGCTTCATGAGTAAAGTTTATCATTCAAATTTATATTTTAGAATTTACAACAGCAAAGTCCAGATTCTACTGACAGAAACTGAACAGTCCAGAAATAGAAAGAAATAGAAAAGTATCTATTCAGCCCTAATAGCAGATACATTTGATTTCTTAATTTATCAGTTTATTGACACAAAATCTCAAAGGGGCATCAATACATATATTTCAAATATATAGCCTATAGCTATATATATTTTTTAACTAAATAAATGACGCTTTACTAGATAGATAATTTACCCCGTATGTAAAGGTCATATCATGTGCTGAAAATTTGTTCTTAAAATAAATAAATTATGTTACAGTCTTCACTCTCAGCTCATTGGATTTATTTCATACAGGCTCTTTAAAACAAGTGCAATTAAAAGCATGCACAAATTACATGTCTTCTGTACTTGGGTGCAGTGTTAATACAGAACACAGTTTGGATTGGAACACCATGTCCCCGTCACTACCCTAAAAATATTTACTGCATGCCGTAGACATATAGCTGGTACTGCAGCATGCCAAAGTGTGATTGATAGGAGGGCTCTCCGTCTCGTACTGACAGGACAGGAAAAGTGATAGACCTACATGGCTCCTAAACAGCATGTAGGAGGGTTTCTCATGCATGCAGTCGACTTGGCTGTATGTACAGTATATGAGTCACGAGAACTATGGAAATGTACATTTTGTACATAAAGAACATTTTGCCATTAAAAGCTTTTCAATTTTTGATGAAGGAAAAATTATAAAGATATGCACAGATCACTACTTTAAAGTTCTGCAAACAAATAAAATCAACTAAAGTTACAAGTGCATCAAAGATTTCATCATCCATACATTTTAAAATCAAAACATGATCATGAACATTCATAAAGGCTAACCATCAAACACACATTACATTCACAGAGCATGACTACCCTCTTTAATAAAGTTGGTCACAAGCTCATAATTGTTATAAACCACTGCTATACATTTTATGTTATTACAATCTCAAGTAGCTAACACTGTACTTGTAATAGCCATTCCAGATACATTCTGTCAAAACAGAGTTTTAGAATCAGAGGTGCAATGTATTTATTATACCTTCATTGCATATTAAGAATGTACATACAAAACCTTTGAATAGCCTGTACAATATGATGCATTGGCATAGATTAAAGGTACACTGTGGAGCTTTTGACCACTAGTAGTGCTATGGAGGATTATTTTACAAGCGGGTCCCCATTTTGTTTGTTTTGGTGCATGAGGAAACGTGACACACATCCCTGCAACAGGTTTCTGGCTATTCCATTGATCAGTTAGTGGTGGTAACACGCAGAGAAGAGTAGACAATTTGACAGAAAAGGCAGTGAAGAAGATTATATTGCAAGATTAAAAAAATATTAAAAAAATCAACAAAATGTTTCATGAGGATGAAATGACCTCAATAGATTTGTTGGACCTAAAAAGGTACACACGATACACACAATAACAAAACACATTGGATTGTTTGCAAGACAATTTCTCATGGAGACTTTAATCTACCCAAATGTAAATTATGTAGTATTAGTTCTACCTCAACTAACAGGACATTTCTTTGTACATTCCTGATGATGCCTTTCTAAGATTCAAAATATGCACAGGGTTTCTCACAATAAATAAGTGCTTTATATTGATGTGTGGCTTTTTTCGTAAAATAAAATATTTAAAATACGTTGTCCACTGTTTTCCATTATTATAGTGATTTACACAATTTCCTTCAGTGGAGATTTCTCAGGCAAAGATCCAATGCAGAGAAACTTGTTTTGTTCAGTGCTTCGGCTGCTCCATCCAACAACTATTCCATTTGTTAATTGATTTTGAATCCTTTACTTCAGTGTCCTAAAACAGGAAAAAGAATCAAAAGGGCAGTGGCATTGAACATGGCATGATTTTTTATTCAACCTTAATTTAACCAGGAGAAACCCATTGAGATTAAAAATATATTTTTCAAGGCTGACCTGGACATATAAGAAGTTATTTGAACAAGAACATAACATGTAACAAAATATTTGATAATTAATTATGGATTCAAGCAATGTAGATTTTGGTAACCATGTTTTACTCACTTGCATTCAGCGCAGTTTCTTAGATACAGTCGTCCAAAGAAATCCAAGACAGATGAAAGAAATCACGGTGAAAAATGCTGCACCGAGCACTGTCCCTCTGTTTAACAGAACTGGGAGATCAAAACTGTCATTAGTGAAATCAAAGCTCATTATTGCTTCATACAGGTTTATTAGCCCTGTCTGAGCTGGGAAAGACAGCTTTTAGCTTCAGTGCACCTGACTCCTGGAACAACTTACAGCTAAAAATTAAACTAAATACATTCATATCCTTTGGCCAATTTAAACAGACTATCTTGGATCTCCCAAACTCTACTTGTAACTGTTTTAATTAGACTATATTGTTCTTTATGCCTTTTAATTGCTGCCACTCTTCCCCACTCTGTAAGTGTTTCAATCGTTTTGTTTTCTCTAATCTTCACTTGCTGTGTATTTGATGTATTTGCATTGAATATTTTGTTTGTATTGTTGTTTTGAATTTGTTTTGACTCAACGTCATTGGAAATGAGGGTCACCCCTCAATTGGTCTCTCGAGGATAAATAAAAGTTAAATGAAATTTAACATTTCTCACTGTGAGCAGACACGAGCATGTCCTCACATCATAATTTTTGCCACAGGGGTTAAATTGAAGCCTTTTTTTATTTAAAAATAACAATAAATCATGGAACATTTCAACATACTAGTTGGGTAAAAAAAAGTAGACCTATGATAAAAGACAACATTTAAAATGCTAATGAAGAGAACATTATAGTAAACTACTAAAAAAAAACAAAGGTTGTAAAGGTAACATATTAAGCAAATGTTCAGGTTGAAAAATTGTTATTTAGGTTTCTTTTAGAAACCTTTTTCACTTTGTACTGTCAAAAAAGCATTTGAATTTCTCACAGTGCCATCTCCTGTTTTCTGCCTCTGTCTGAAACACTCTGTTTTAGTGCCTGTCTCTTTAAGCCCTGCCTTACAAATAGCCCAGTCTGCTCTGATTGGCCAGACCAGTGCGGGTGCACAGGCACCGTCCGCCAGCACAATATGGTGGACTGCTGGTTAGAGTAATTGGGTATCTGGGGGTGTGCTTATCACAGATGGAGGTAGTGCTAAGTTAGCTTAGTAATAGGGGCGCGGCTTCTCCCGTTATGATGTCATGTTGTGTGTGTGTGTGTGCGGGAGGGTCTAACCGGGGTTTTTAGAAGGGGGGATGTGGAGAAAAAGAGAGAGGGTTGTTTTTTCTCATGAGTCTCATGAAACACAGGTGTATTGTAAAACCATGAAAAACTGCATTTTGCATTATAGGTGACCTTTAAACATAGCTCAGTGTTGGATTCTTACCCTCAGGTTCCTCTTCTATCAATACAATTGCAACTGAAATATCTTCACTGTGTGTCTCGACACTGGTTCCATCATCATCTTTTAGAGGAGCAGGAATGATTTCAGCTGGAGTAGGAGCTGTGGAAGGTTTGATTATTGCAACATGAACCTCTGTTACAGTCATTGGTACATCCTTGCCTGGATCCAGTGTCATTTCTGTGTTATCAGCCTCAGATGCGGTCTCAGTGACGCAGGTGGCAAGTATCTCTGCATCACTGTCGCCTGTTTCATTCTCCTGAGGAGCTGTGTCTTCTTCCAGGTCAACTTCATTTGGTATTGGATCTGATTGGACACCTTCTTCCTCTGTGTTGTTCTCTGGAGCATCTTCATCTAAAATTTCAAGAGGGATGATGATGACTGTGTCTTCTATATCTGGCTCCTCACAAGTAGGTTCCACAAGTTCCTCAAGGGCCATTACCGTTTCCTCTTCAATCACATCCTCTTGATGTTCCTCTTCTGTGTCAAGTTCTGCATGGACAACAGATTCCCCTTCTTCCTGTGTTCCAGGAAGAGGTTCTTCATTAGTTGCAGGCTCCTGTTTGTCATTTTCATCTGGGACTATTGGCACAGGCAAGCTATCAGCTTCTGCTTCTGTAGCTTTTTTTTCTGGTTCATCGGGGGAAACTATGGAGGTTGATTCTTGAACTTGTTCTTCCATCTCTATCTCCTCTTCAGTAGGGTCCAAAGGAACAATGACAACTGAATCTTCTGGGGCTGACCCCTGTGGAGCTGCTTCCTCTTCAGCAAGTTCCACCTGAGCTTCCTCTTTGGTCTCAGACTCTATTGGAAAGATGGAAACAGATTCCTCTTCCTCTAATGTAGTGGAAAGAGCATCTTCATTAGAAGCAGTGTCCACTTCATTGTTTTCTTCCACCACTACTGGGGCTGCTGCTTCTTCTTCCTTTGCATATTTCTCTGGAGCTTCTGCTTCTTCTGTTTCAGAAGAAATGATAGGGACTGTGTCCTCTTGTTCCCCTACATCAGGCTCTGGTTCAGCCGGTTCCACAGGAATGATAACAGAGGGATCTTCTGGCAATATTCCCTCTGATACTTTTTCCTCTGCTATCACATCCTCTTGAAGATCCTCCTCAGTCTCAAGTTCTACAGGGACTAGGACAACAGATTCCTCTTCTTCTGGTATCATTAAAAGAGGTTCTTCTCTGACTTCAGTATTGTCATCAGGGACTATAAGCAAAGGTTCTTCTCCTTGCCCTTGTTCTTCTGGCGCTTCCTCTTCTGTTTCTGAAGGACTGATAAGGGCTGTTTCCTCTTCCTCCTCTAGATTCTCCTCCTCCTGTTTAACAGGCTCAACAGGAATGATAACAGAAGGATCTTCTGAGATTGATTCCTCTGGTTCTGTTTCCTCTCCAACAGGTTCACTTTGACTTACCTCCTCAGTCTCAAGTTCTACAGGGACTGGTATCAAAGAAAGAGTTTCTTCTTCAACTGTTTCCTCGTGCTCCTCTAGATTCTCCTCCGCCTGTTTAACAGGCTCAACAGGAATGATAACATAAGGATCTTCTGGGATTGATTGCTCTGGTGTTGTTTCCTCTGCAATCACATCCTCTTGATTTTCTTCCTCAGTCTCAAGTTCTACAGGGACTAGGACAACAGATTCCTCTTCTTCTGGTATCATTAAAAGAGGTTCTTCTCTGACTTCAGTATTGTCATCAGGGACTATAAGCAAAGGTTCTTCTCCTTGCCCCTGTTCTTCTGGTGCTTCCTCTTCTGTTTCTGAAGGACTGATAAGGGCTGTTTCCTCTTCCTTCTCTAGATTCTCCTCCTCCTGTTTAACAGGCTCAACAGGAATGATAACAGAAGGATCTTCCGGGATTGATTCCTCTGGTTCTGTTTCCTCTCCAACAGGTTCACTTTGACTTACCTCCTCAGTCTCAAGTTCTACAGGGACAATCGCATCAGATTCTTCTTCTTCTGGTATCAAAGAAAGAGTTTCTTCTTCGAATGCAGTATTATCATCGGGGGCTATAACCAAAGGTTCTTCTGGATGAGCTTCTTTTGGTCCATGTTCCTTAGGAGCTACCTCTTCTTCTGTTTCTGAAGAAATTAGGAGGATTGTTGTTTCTTGTTCCGCTTGGTCAGGCTCTGGTTCAGCAGGTTGCACAGGAACGATAACAGCAGGATCCAACTCATCTGGAGCTATTTCCTCTGCAGCAAGTTCCCCTTGACCTACCTCCTCTGTCTCAATTTCTGCAGATACGAGGACAAGAGATTCCTCTTCTTCCGTTGTCATAGAATGAGGTTCTTCGTCTACTTCAATGTTGTCATCAGGTGCTATGAGTAAAGGTTCTTCTGGAGCAGCTTCTTCTGCAGCATTTTCCTCTGAAGTTTCTTCTGCTTCTTCAGGAAAAATGGGGATTGGTGCTGCTGGAGCTGCATCTTCCAGATCATATTGT
Organism: Hyperoplus lanceolatus; assembly: GCA_026929865.2. Lineage (NCBI taxonomy): Eukaryota > Metazoa > Chordata > Actinopteri > Uranoscopiformes > Ammodytidae > Hyperoplus > Hyperoplus lanceolatus. The sequence continues at coordinate 16,367,669 of CM049396.1, read as the reverse complement.
TCTGGGGATGTATTTTCTACAACATTTTCCACAGCAACAGCAGTTTCTTCTTCTGCAGTTTCCTCCAAAGCTTCGTCTCCTAAAGAAATGACTGGGATTAGCGCTTCTGGAGCTTGATTGTCCACATCATGCTCTTCTGGAGAATCGCTCTCTACAGCAACAGCCGGGGTAACTTCTTCTGTTGTCTCATCAGGATGTGATTCTGCATGAGCAGCTTCTACTGGGACAGTTTCCTCCTGGGTATATTCTAGTGGAGCTGCAGCCAAAGGCTCTTGAAGGGCGGGTTCCAAAGATATAGCTCCATCAGTGTCTAGTGAGACCTGATCTCTGACAAAAACTGGGTCTGGTTCTTTTGCAATCGCTGCAATGTCTTCTTCAGTAGGAGATGCCTTGGGAGACAAAGCTGCTTCTCCTGCAACGACTGGAATGAGTTTCTCCTGAATTGATTCTTCCTCTTCTATTGAGTGACTGTGGACTACAGGCACTGGAGCAAGTTTTGGTTTTTTGACACATTTGGCCGCTGCAATAGAAATATTATATTGGTGCATCAACAGTATAGCCATTTGCTTTGTTCTCAAAGTCAGTCCACACAATTACTTAGAATCTGCTTTAATAAACATCAGAACATTACATTTTGGAACATTAACTTAGTTGATATACTGTACATATAACAGTATAATATGTTTGTAAATAATTTAATAGTTTTTATGTGTACATTTGTTGTCATTCCTGGAGTTGCTTTTGTAATATAAGGCTCAAATGTAGGTATATTTTTCACTTAGTGTCTTGTTTATTAGTTTGGATTCAAAAGTGAATTGTTATCTAAAAGGCTATTAAGCATAAGTGTAGCCACTTTCCACAGAGTAGACCCCACAATTAACTATGGCACTCAAAATGGCTGACTAACTATAAAACAGATAAGAAGATCTCCAGTCACCTTGGACAAACATGGAGGGTGTGAAGAGGTCCATGTTTATTTTAAACGTCTTACAGGATATTATGCTAACAGGAGCAGGTTTGTCATTGAACAGTCCATTATAATATTTTTAGATAAGGATGGTAGTGGTATATGTACCACCTACATATTCAGGGATATTAGTTTCATTCTTATTTTACATGGGTGACTGAGGTGACAGTTTCCAAACTGAATGCATTTAAAAAAAAATCATAGCTAGAAAATACCTAAAGCAAACCAATATACAAAACACAGGTACCTTATTAAACAACACAATCCCTATGAACTCCATCAAGCTGACCCGTTGAATTAATTGTTATTATTATTACAACTGAATAATAATTAAACTGATAAATACATTTACTCATACTGCAATAGAATGTAGCAATGAGATATTACTTTATGGTATTTTATATTTCACAAACCTATTGTTTACTATGCCAAATATAAGAATACCTATATTTATTAACAGCAAAGCAACATATCCTTGATCCAGGAAAATGAAAGGATTTCTTTATAATAATTTTAGACCATAATTATTATTTTTAAAAGAAGAAATGCAAGGTCTTACGTATTGGTGCTGATGAGCAAAGCTGAACATATAAGACCAGGGTCAGCAGTAGTATGGAAGAGGCTTTGAACATGATGTCCTGATTTTCAGAGTCCTTTCATTAGAGTCCAACAACTTCCAAAAAGACTAATACAGCAGTCAGACCACTGCGACTGTGATCAAATATCCTATAGGAGTTGAAGCATGTAGCCTAAGTACGAGGTGTCAGTGGGGACACATGTTCTGAAGTGACTCACCATATGGAAACTATTGGCAGGGTGCTCCGAGGGGGTGGGTAGGTAAGAAGAGAAACATACTGTGATATCATGTGGACTACTTCTACAAGGCCTGCATTAAACAGTCTGAAACACTTTCTAAAAACGTTGGGTGCCTAAAGCTATATAAAAAACAGAGAGGCCTATTTGCAGCTTTGAAGCTACACAATGTATTTTGATGTCTGTTTCTGAACAGAACATGAAGATGCAGATTGTAGTTACAACTATCCACTTTGAGTGTCTTAATTTTTGTGTCTAGATTTACAAAGACTTTTCTCTTTGAATACCGTGTCCAATGGCGGACAGGATTACCGACACTAAAAAATATTATAGTACAGTTTTACTGTACTACCTTTTTAATGCTCGCATTAACTGGAGTGAAGCTGGGAATAATTAAGTGCCATGAATCAATTCAAAGCATACCCTACCTCATTTATAATTAAGTTGTTGGCCTAGGATGTGATCTTTCATTTATCTGTATGAGTGTTTCTGTTTGTCTGGTGTCTCCTTAATACTTACGGTTTGAATTTGTTGTGTATTTATTTGTCTGATGTTATTTGAGGGGCTGCACATATGAAAAATATTGAAGTTTTATTTAATTAACTTATAAAGATAAGTCACCTCCATGTTTGGGTTTACACCATGCCATTTAGACGGAAGTCTTCAGGAACAAAGCTCAAGCAGTACATTAATCCACAGTGAAGTTACCATATTTTATTTCTTTAAGTGCCATTCATGCATATTGGGGAAGGGGGTGGGATGGGCGGTGGTATCGACAATTCTAATAACACTTCAGTTATTTTACAGCACTAAACGAATACAAAGAGTAGCTGTGTCACCTCATTGGACAACAAAAGTAATAAACCGTGCAATAAACAAAAAAAAGACAAATAGGAGAAAAAAATACAAGAAATGACAAAGACAAAATCAAAAAAAGAAAAAAAGGAAAAAGAAGAAAATAAAACACAAACCAAATATATATTATCAACACTGAAACACTGAATGTAGAACCATAGTACAGGTAAAAGGTAGTGTCACACAAAAAGCCAACGCATTTTCATCACATATATACAATATAGATATATACATACTGTCACCCTCTGATTGGACAATAACAAAATACTCTATTCTTTAACCTCCTCTCTTTGATGAATAAGACCCATCCCCTGCCTTGATACCCCACCCCCACAGGAAAAAGGGATGATTGAAAATACATATATGTACAAGCACAACAACACACCAGCACTGAATAAAATAGGCCCCAATCAGCAGTACTTGTTGGCAGTTCTCTCCCACATTGTAACAAGTTTTTGTTTAGTTTTTTTTTTTTTAGTTTTCAAAACCTTTAATCTTTTTTTCCCCCACTAATAGTAATCTCTCTGGCAGATACATGTCCAGCGGAACTTAAAAAAAACTTAAATTTTCTTTTGAAAAAAAATCTTAATCTCACACAAGCAAACACTCAAAGACACACACACACACACACACACACACACACACACACACACACACACACACACACACACACACAGAGACAAAATGTAAAATTGTGATTGTGATCCACTGATCCAGTCATTGTCTTCACCTTTTTTCCCTTTAAGCCACGTTCATTAGCTCAAATAATTTGTTTTCCCATGGGGCTGCTGTGCTCATATAGTAGTTAATATGCGCACAATCTTCACCTGGAAGAATTGAGACTCACTTTACCTTCACACTAACTAAGAACTAATCAGGACACTCTCTGCTGTAGGACCACAAAGTCCTAATGAATACACACTGATGCTCTTTTTCACTGCTGTCTTTAGTTGCAGTCCTTTGGCCCACACTCACTTAAAACAGTCATGATTTGGGTCACCCGTCTGACTATGTATTCGGTCTGAGGACTAATTATGAAACTCTGGCAGTTGAACAAAACTTTAAAAAACTTGTAGTTGAGATCCACAGGCAAGGAAATCCTCCACACATGGCGGACATTTGATATACAAAGGCAGACAACAACATTGCAGAGAGAAACAGGAGTGGGCAGGTATGATTGGCAGGGTGAAAAAAAAACTATAAGCAGAAAATCTACAAAAAAATGAACGGCAGTATTATCTGGTGAAAGAAGTGAACTTGACTTTCTCTGCAGCTCCGGACGCTGTAGCAGAAGATCTACGGTATAAAACTGGACTGGTTCGAGTTTCAAATAACCTCTTATGGGTTCAAATGTAGAAAGATATGGGTCTGCAATATCCAATTAAACAACCATGAAAGTGCCTTTACCTACGATGAAATACATGATACAAAAATATGATTCAAAAAAAGAATCCATGATTGTCATTCAAATAAGAAATAAAAACTACGGTGACCACATTTGCTAAATTATCTTAACGGAATAGTTGATAGTCTTGGAAATACACTTATTTTCTTTCTTGCCCAGAGTTAGCTGCGAAGATTGATACCACTCCTGTGTGTGCTAAAAAGGAAGCTACAGCCAGGGTTAGCTTAGCTTAGCACAAAGACTGACGCAAGGGGGAAACGCCTAGCCTGGCTCTGTTAAATGGTATAGAAATCCTTTTTTTATTTATTTATTTTTTTTTTTTTTTTTTTTTAAATAGTAAGGCTTTCATACCAATAAACAAAATCAGATACAAAGACTTTTACATTAGCCTTCAAATTTACTGTATGAAGGGTAACAATCTTCTTGTTGAGAAAACAAATGTATTCGCCAACATGTTATTTTATCCTTTAAACAAGGACACACAGTGTTGTATGCAAAGCCCCAAACACAGTTCAACACTGTTGGAGAGCGGATAAATTATTCTGTTCAATGTCAAATGTGGACCATGTCTCATAATTGGCTCTAGAGGTCTGATAGAAACTGTGAGTAAATAAACAAATGGAACAGTGAGTTTGCCAGTGACTATGTTTTGAGATCAATTAGGTGCTTCACATCTTAAAAACAGTAAGGATGAACAAAAGGTTTAAGTGTGCAAAGGGCTTTTTTTGTATGTTTGTCTTTTAAACAGTTTCTCTAAAGTTCAGCACCTGTCTGATTGAGGAGTGACTTGTCACATGACAGAGGACAGGTTACCAGAACCGCTGATCTCCTTGCTCTGTGCTTCAGAAACCCTTCCCAAAAGAACCGCACGTCTCAAATCTAGTCTTTAATCACTGTGTGCATCTGCTTTTGTGCTCATAGATAGCTTAGAGATGGTGGCAGCAATCAATCATAGCCCTGAAATGACAATAAAACCGAAACACACACACACACACACCACATGTTCAACAAACATGATCACACACATACACATAGTATGTACTGTCACATTTCTCATTCTGTTATGATTGTATAATAGCATTGTATATAGCATGTTGTATAATTGTATGCTATCTAACCATCACAACAAAAACATTGGGCAGTTGATACAAAAGAATTGTATCTCCATAATTTAAATGCCAGAATTGACAATAAACAGAGTGTAGTATCCAAAACTAACGTTCATGTACAATTGTTGGGGAAAAAGGCATGAATTGAAATGCAACTCTATCTAAAAATCAAAGAATCGCACAGTCAAACTCATGCTCTACTTGCTTTTTCTGTTTAAATGGAAAGTTCAACATCTGATGCATAACCTACTGATCATTTATCAAAGTATTAGGACATTACAGAAGCTTTCACAAAAGATGCTATTTGGGAAGCTATTAAGAACTTTTAAGTGAATTATTTATTTTTAATGTAATACATTGTATAAGTCAGTGAGGCCTGAACCACTGTTGCCATCATTATTTCTTGCCCAGAGGAAGATGAGAAGATTGACACCACTTTCGGCGTATGGTTAATATGAAGCCTGCTGAAGCACACAGTTAGATAAGCACAGAGAGCAGGAACTGGGGGGAAACATCTTGCCTGGCTATTTCCGAAGTTAATTCACTGCAACCGGCCAAGAAATAGTCCAGGACACAAGGCAGACTTTTTACCTGCTTTCAGTCTTTTTGCTAAGCTAAACAAAGCATACCATTATTTGGCTGTAGCTGGTTCCCTGGCTCTTTATAGTTAGAAAGCGAATACACATATTAACCAAAATATTGTTATTCACCTTAAAAAATAAACCAAACCCCACTGAATGTGTGCTTGCAAACTAGAGTCCAACTGATACTGGATCTTTTTTGCATTCCTGTACTGCAATTTATTGTTATTAATGGCTGACAAATATGTCAATACTGATATTTTGCTGATAAGACAAGATTGGCTGATAGTATTGACCTAATCAATGTATAAACCAGACTCTATTGCAATTTATCTCTTTGTTTCTGAATGACGGTTTGTTTAGTGATCAAAAGGCTACTCAATCAAAAACTGATGAACTTTAACGTCAAAAAATGTGAATTTGTTTAATATTGAACGTTATACCAGCTTCTTATAGGTAAGCAATTATTAATCGATAGGATGCACACAAAGAACCTAAATATCAGGTTACTTTGGGTTGAATGAATTTAAAAAGACTAAAAATGTCGGACTTCCCTGCTTTCACCTTCCTCTCAGACTCATCACCATATTCACTCATCCTGAAGTGCTTGAGACGGGGAACTAAGAAAAAAATCAAAAATAAAGGTTGCTGTACTCCTTTAACTAGTCTGTTGCAGTGAGACGGATCGCGTTGGTTGGCAACGAAAGCGGATCACGTTCACTTTCTGTGATCGCTCTCTTTCCCTCTCACTGTCTCTCTTTGCATGTTTAATATTGAGTCTGCTTGAACATTTATCATCCTGCCCAAAACCTCACTTATTGTAAACCTGACTTTACCACCAATTCAGCCACACTTTTCTCCCAAAAGTTACCAACAAGCACCATCACATTACTCAGAGACGGACTGTGTTTCTTAAAAACAAAATCAAAATCGAATCAAAATAATTTTTTTCTTCTTTTTTTTTTTTTAAAGAGAGATAAACTCATCCAAGAGGCAGCTGAGGCCAATGTCAACACGAGAAGAATAACAAGCTGAACACGTCGCTGAAATCACATAACAGTTACGGAGCAGGGGGGGGTCGGGTGGGGTGGGGTGGAGAGGGGTTCCGACTTTGGAAGGCTGCTGGCTAGGGACGGGGAGAGGGCTGGCTGAGGAGCATCATGTGGTTTAGACGTGAATGTGTTCTACTTGTCTCTAGACAAGTGCATAAGCAATCACTTTAACATGTCCGACTAAATATGATTGTCTTCAAAGTAACTTTTTCTTGTTTTTCTTTTGTAAAAATGTCAGGATTCTTGACGTCTGTCTCTCTCCAAAGCTTGTCCAATGTTCTTCGTCATCCAGCCCACAATGGCCTTCTCTTCCTCCTCCTGCAGCCTGTCAGCTCAGCCTGGCTTCCACCTCCTCTCCTTGCTCCCATTGGTTGCTAGAAGGAGGTCTAGGGGCTAGACAATGGAGTCCCAATCAAAGTCATCCTGGATATCATCAGCTGGCATACGATGCATCTGGAAGTTTCTAGCAGGTATCATGTGCTGTGGGTTCATCTGTGGATGGTGTCCTGGAGACAGAACAGTTTGTTTTTTTAAGAAAAAGTCAATCAAAGGTTTAATAATGGCAGAAGTTTTTCTCTTTTTAAATGTTTTGATTTTATGTATATTCTTGTATATTTGCTTTTTTTTATTTCTACTTATTGCATTGCTTGTTCTGTCTTTGTTTTATTTCTACATTTTGAACGAGTTATAAAAAAAACTAAAAATAAAGTATATATATTATATATAATAAAGGTTTTATAATGGCTGTAAGTGATGATTAGAATCTTGTTTGTCCCTGTTGTGTCACCTGTCATTGTGGGTCCTGCGCTGTTCATTGGGGGCATGTGGGGATATCCTGGAGGACCCATCATGGACATGCCCTGTCTGGTGTCCATGTAGAGATTTCCTTGAGAGAGAATCAGAGCAAAACTTAATGTTAAGCTTTAACTTAACAAGGCGGCGCACCTCTTAAGATAATCTAAGTCAGGGGTTCTCAACCCCTACACAGATAGCTAGCTAGCTAGCTAGCTAGCTAGCTAGCTAGCTAGCTAGATAGATAGATAGATAGATAGATAGATAGATAGATAGATAGATAGATAGATAGATAGATAGATAGATAGATAGATAGATAGATAGATAGATAGATAGATAGATAGATAGATAATCTATTATTGTTATTATCACAAGGGCTAGGCCAGTGGCTCACCTTTGAGTTGAACATTGGGTTTAGGGTTGGGGTCCGGAAATTTCTTATATTTTAACGTTAAATGCATCATTCTGGTGCACTTTAAAAGCTAATAATTTGGATGTGGATTAGTGTTTTCAATAAAGTTTAGGCTATGATGTAACAATATGTGTGTGTGTGTGGCTATGTTGAAAGACTAGTATTGGGGGCTAGGCTAATCAATCATTGAATTAAAGTTTAATACAAGTAAAATAACGATTTTGCAGGGAATGCAGATTTTATTTTCAGACTTAATGATTGTAGTTAGTCAGTGAGTGAATGTATGGGTGTGTGTGTGTGTGTGTGTGTGTGTGTGTGTGTGTGTGTCTTAGTCACGTGTGTGTTACAACACAGTTATGGGTACCTAGAAAGCCCACTGAGGCAAATTGCTATTTGTGATATTGGGCTGTATGAATAAATCTGATTTGCTTTGATTTGATTTAGAAGTTAAAATTGAGTAGCTATGGTAGTATAGTCTTTAAAAAGACTGTTTGTGGGATTAGTCTTTAAAAACACTGTTTTGGTTTTGAAGTAGGCAAGTAAATCGATATCAAGATTGATAACAGATAGACTAGCGAGAGCTGGCACAAGCGAATTTGGCAAGAAACTGGAGTGACTGGAGCAATGTGAGTGAAATGCAGTTCAATTTATTTGCTGTGGGAGTGAGTGAAGAAACAGGGTGGGAACAGCAGCGGCCATGCGCATGCGCAATTAATTTGCAGCCTGGACGCGGAGTAGGCTAGTGTGTATTTCCTCTCTGTTCTGAGACTGCTGCGGGAGGCTACTGAGAGACTAACCGCCTGTAAGTGCTCTTGGACGGGCAGTTCAAGTCAGAGTCTCCAAACACCACAGAAGTTTACAATAACACCATTTAAAGTCTGTAGATTTGTCGCTGGTCGCTTTTGACAAAAAAAAAAGTCGCCCGGAGGATTTGGAAAGAGGCCAGATTTAGCTCAAAATGCTACCTGTGATTAATGTGCTGTGCAGCCTGAATGCGGAGTTGTGTGTGTCTCCTCTCTGCGAGACTAGGCAGCAGCCGCTGACAATTATTTTTTTATTTTTTTAAAGATTTAAGATTTTTTTACGATTTTTTTTTTCCCCCATCCCGTAGCATAGCCTCCTCGCGCCTCACCGGTAGAGTGTCCGCGCCCCCCCGCTGGTTGAGAACCACTGATCTAAGTGATGCAGTTTCTGCAGTGTAACCCATGGGGTATTGGATTTAATTTGAAAACTATCATAGATTTAATTTTAAAAAGTACCATCGTCTGTAATTTAATTTACACTGAAACAAATTTAACTTTCTGCCAAATATGATATTTGTTTGTTCAGCTATACTGTATTGGTAAACTTCTTGTGACTCTGCTTGGAGCAATCTTTAACATTTGTAAAAGCATTATAGAAGATTTTAGTCACATTATGGGATTTGGTGAGCAGAAGACGGCAAATGTGTGTATATTCTTTTAGAATTTACTTTTATCTTTAGTTAGTGAACGATTTTAATTCCTCAGCTCTCTAAATTCACTTTAAGGGTCACATGCCAGTAAATAAATAAACAGTGTCAATGTCTTAATCTCTTTCAAGATAGATGATGATATATATAATGTCATTACCAGCAGAGGCAGATATACAGCTGTTATGTTAATATAGATATATCTTTAAAAGCATTGAGAGTCCAGAATAGATCACCTTGTCAAAAACAAAAACCACTCACCACAGCTGCACAGATTGAATCAGACCGTGACATAAATGAGGTTGTAGGGTTACTGTGTTGGTGCTGTTACCTGTGTTGAGGTGCTGGCTGGGTTTGTTGGGGTGCATGGCGCCATGACAAACAGGAGACGGCACTGCCCCTCCTGGCTGAATCACACCGGTGCGGGCAAAGAACTGGTTGATGGACGAGCAGAGGTCTGCGATCTGGGTGGGTTCCAGGGACCAATTGTTCAACTCCGCTTGTCTCATACTCTCTCTTAATCCTTTAGGGATCATAAAGCACACGTTATAGACGGAACAACCACAGTTACCATCAAAGCTCGTTGAGGTATCTTTCTGCACTAAAATGCCTTTGTGACGATGAAATGTATGAAACTACAACCAGACGGCGAACCAAAGGATATAAATATAGTAAATAAAAAAACGAATTTACTAAAATGAAGCAAAAGCTTGTGGTTGCAATATATATATTCATAATGTCAGTAACCTTCAGTGGGTGATATTTAAAAAAAAATACATCCTACCTTGCATTCCTAGACTGTAATTGGATAAACTGACCTGCTGAGCTTAGTGTTTTGGTAATTAAAGTTGAAGGCAGTGTTATTTAATTGAGGAGCTCAGTTTAATTAAACTCGTAATCAACTCCACAGTGTCAACACTTCAGCACTCAATCAAAAGCTGGGGCAGTGCTGGGGCTATCAGCTCCTGGCTCTGAATGTTTGTCTCTCCCTGTAATCTTCATACAGCTCAATCTCAGAAAGGTAAATCAAGCAAGGTGCATCATTATTGCTTCTTTCATATTTGTAAATGCAGTGAGTTCTATTCCAAGTGTCCAAACCGCACCTTGGAAAGGTGAAAGGTCGACATCAGCCCAGTTATAGCTGCTAGCAATACGACAGCTTTCTTTCAGTGCATCCAGATTTGGGTACCAGTCAGACAGTAAACCTGCAACACACACACACGATACTATCTTTAACATTACAAAATAAGACTTGAAGGATAAAGGTAATTAAGGGTTCCAACACAGAGTTCACTGCTGGAACAAATACAGATTTAGTCCTTATTACATAATTACAACTTTAATTTTATGGAAAACTGCAAAATGATTGCTTCTGAAATTTTGGTTTTTACAGTGGGTTACATAAAAAGCCCAGATGATGCATTTTCATTTAGTAAAAAGGTTATAGCCGTGCAGGCAATCTTAGTGTGTAGTGCCAAATGAATGAGAAGGCAGCACCAAATACAGCAGTTTTATCATGGCTTTTAAGCAGTTTAGTGCTGTGTGGTGGCCACTAGGAGGAGCCAGTCAACTCTGTAAAAGCTGCTCACTGGGATGCAGCATTGCTTTGTTCTCACCACAGCAACTATAAATAATTTCTCAACGCTTTATGACCTTAAAAAAAAAAGAAAGAAAAGAGGACGGATACCAGACCATATTCAGCTGTGAAAACATGTTGTCTTTGTGTGATGAACAGGATGAAGAGAAAACAACAAGGGGGATGCCGGTTTCAAAGAAGGACTATGACAGACACATAAAGAGGAGTCTTACCTGGGTTGCAGGCCATCTGTTGCTGGGTAGGATGAGGCTGATGGGAGAGGCTCTGGTGCTGTTGTGGGTGCTGGTTATGCTGCGTGTGTTGGGAGGGGTGCTGCGTGTGTTGCTGTGGGCCGAGGGAGGGGTGCTGCACTGGGTGCTGGCCGTGCGCAGCGTGTTGTGGGTGCTGACTGTGTTGGTTGTGCTGCTGGGCGTGTTGGCTGTGTGGGCCGGTGTGCTGCTGCTGAGGCGGGAGGTGCTGTGCGTGGGGCGAGCCGTGTCCGGGGTGGGCCTGAGCCGGGTGGGACAGGGGCACCTGGCCACTGTTGTTAGGGTGGTTGTTAGGGTGGTTGTTGGGCTGGTTGTTGGACAGGCTGTTCTGAGTGCTGATGGCGCCGCTAGGGGAGTGCTGATAGGAGCAAGAGGTGTGGGTCTGCTGCGAGGAATCCGACGGGATGCCCATCAGACCTGGGGGGGAACAAAGGACAAACACAACGCAGAGCTTGAAAAAGTCCTGAAACGAGTGGGAAATGATGCACAACTCATTTTGTGATGATTCTTTTTCTTTCTTTTTCTCATTTAAGTTTTTTTTATTTGTTCCTAACATTAAACCATTGTACAAAGATAACTTATATACATAATAAAATGCAAATACTGAAAAGAATGAAAAAAAGACTCTCCCTCCGACCCCATTCTACCAATACTCCATGAAAATACCTATACAGAATTACACCTACATATTAAATATACATGCATATCATGTCCATATGCACCCCAAGGCACAGCACCTTTAATGTAGACCAGACATTTTTGCCACATTTGGCTAGTTTTTGCTTGGCTATTATTCAATCTGACAAACATTTGCCTTTCTGTCATTGCTGACTTGTGTCTGCAACTATTTTGATATTTGATAGTGCTGCAACTTAATTGTTATAATTGATTAATTTGCAGATTATTTCAAATTGATGACCAAGTGTCAAAATCCCCCAAATTCTCATATCATTATATGAAACAGAGAAAATACTAATTATTTGAAATATAAGCGGGCTTTGGACTGTTTGTTATAAAAAAAATAAAATAATTGTAACCGGCATTTTGGGAATCAGTGAATCTTAAAATAAATCACAAATTAATATATAGTGAAAGACCTTTAGTTGAAGCCCAGTTTAGTAAAAAGAGCCACTACACAAACATCAGTCTAGCGTTTTCAGACAGAGGTGTGTTCAATTAGTGTAGTTCAATTCAGCAGGAACAAAGAGGAGAGCCGGGGTCTTTCCATGTAAAAACAGCTACTTAAGGTACGTATGTATCCTACAATATTACAATAATGGGACCTGGGTCCCCCGTGTTTAAGTAGCTCTACACTTGAGACAGAGCAACTGCCATTTTGTTGTATCAGGGAGTGACTCAGCATTAGTTGCATCTCTGAGGTTCATGGGCCTGCGTCGCCTCTCCTCTCTCCAGCTAGGCAGCTCTGGACTGACTTTGTGCTGCCGCTCGGCTATTTAACAGACATGACTAGAGCAGGAACATCTACACAGCCAACTGCAATCATCTGAGTGGCAGGGAGTGGTCTTAAGAGGCTCTGTCCTTCACAGCTTTGGCACAGTAAACCTATTTCACTGGAGTGCTTTTAGAGCTGACTCCAGCCCGGCACCTCCACAATCGGCACATAACACTCACTGCAAGGGTGACAAAGGTGCATCTCTTATCGGCGCGGAAAGCCCATTGTCCAACCAGGGAAATACAGAAGGCAATTAACGCCGCACCAGAATAATAATGCGAGCTCATTACCTATTATCAAAGCCAGTGAATTATCTCACTGTCTACAGCGGCAGAGTGTGAAATCCTCCAGCTCGATTATTTACGCTTTTTAATTGCTAGAGCTTGTCTGACTAAGAGATTTCACTTTTATGCGCATAAAAAAAGGTAACAACTTTCAACTAATGAAACGTAGATGATAGATTAAAGGAGAGGAACTCTTTGAAAACATTAGCATGAAATGCATTTGATTTGTGAAAGTAGGTTATACACCAAAAGCTCTACTTTTCTCATAACCCGCATGTCGAGAGCTCTTTGTTTATCAGTCAATCAGATTACAAGCAAAAATGCATTTTTTTCTGCAGGGACTCACTTTTGGAAAAGCTGTGGTCTGTCAACCCCCACTACGTCATATATCAGACAAATTCCCATTATTGTCATTCTGAAAAATGAACATTAAATCCAACTGATTTACTGAGGTCTTGTGATGCCTGAAGCCTCTTCCATTCCACTGATGAAACACAGCTGACATGAGGAAACATTTCAAACATGACAAGAAGCAGACAACCTGTCATGTCATTTGAAAAATATAAAGCAAGGAGGAAGGTGTATTGATTTTGAAATAACCGTTAAACAAAATGCAGTAACATCTCTTTGCATCCTACATATTTAAAATACTGAATATGAAATATTCTCTTCTCCACATCACACAGGCAAAAGAGCATGAAAATGCTCTAGCACTATAGATTTGCACTATGGGCAAGTCAGCTTGTTGAATACTTGCTCACTTCTCAGTTAACTGCAGCTGCTTAACAAAAAAAAATAGCAAAATCATCAAAAACAAAAAAACAACAACAACAAAATTGTGTTTTTAATTTTGTAACAGTAAATGTGTATCTGAATCTGATAAAAATGGGGGCGGGACCTGATAAGCCTTTGGCTTCTTCAGTCACCCTTCGGACAACACAAAGTATGATGTATGATGTGAAAGAGATAATTGTGTATTGTGTGGAATTGTCCGAAAGAATAATAATAATAAAAAAAACTTATTTAGCACCTAAAGACTATCTATAGCCCCAGCTGTTAACAACAAACCCACGTTAGGAAAATGGTTGGGAGAATCATCCTGTTCCTTGGTAAATGAAGCTTAGACTCTCTATTAGGTTTCCACTTGATTCTCCCATGAGGCCACTCACCTTGTTGGCTGAAGGACTGCTCAAAAACAGACTTGTAAAGGCTGCGGAGGGAGGCACTGAGATCTTCAAATTCAGAGAACAGGAGCTGCTTATCCCGATCTGGCATGTTGTACTGGGACTGCGGGGGCTGCTGGAGGCTCATAGACTGGGACACGGGCTCCGGGTGACTGCTCACCTGCGAGAGAGAGAAAAGATGAAGAACGTTTAAAGGTTTACAAACACAAAGATCTGGGAAAAAGTTTGTACTGTGTAAACACACACTGGCTACTGTTCTGCTACACCACAGACTACAGGTATTCATGCTAAGAGAAGTGCACTACAATGTTCAATGATACACACATCAATACATTTCAAAACATACCCGCCATGCTCATCTGGTCATGGAGCCGCAAACAAACAGAGAACAGAAAAGACTCTAGAAAAGTTCATGCAAATTGGCGCTGTATCTGAGTGTACGCAGCAAACACACAAGTCAAATGTGAGGACAGTTTGATTTTTCTTTCTGAAAAGCCACTGTGCAAATGTTGTTTCTGTCTGGAGAGGAGTCAGTCACACAACATGTAAAGAACAATTACACCAACCACAACAATCTAGGTCAGTGCTCCTTGGCTCACATAACATTAAGAGACCAACTCGAATGGACACGAAACCCAATACTCAGGTGGCCAGGCAAAATGTATTTAATACAGAAATCAATAGCAATAGCTTGTACAAATAAGCAGCCATTTTATCCATGTATTTGTGTGGGCAGTCAATGTCATGCACTGGCCCACTGTGTGTGAGACAGCAAGCAGTGTTCCCTCCAGTGAACAGTTTTGTCCACAAGGTTTATCACAGCAAGGGGCAGCGATGCAAAACATTGCTATTTCACAAAAGTAGGACCCGGCCTGTGTGTGTGTGTGTGTGTGTCCACTGTGGGGCTAGCATTACAAGAGGAGGTCACGTCCAATTTCTGATCATAACATCTTGCTCTTTAAAAGATGTGGGCGCGCTGCTGAAGTGCACGGCTCACAGTCTGGCCTGGTTAAGAGTGAAGAGGTGATAATAAAGCCAGAGTGTTTACTGGGAGATGCTGCCTTGGCTGTGAGCGAGAGAGATAGATTGAGAGAGGGAGAATGAGAGAGAGAGAGAGAGCGCGCACATCCATCAGACTGAGGCTGAGCCGATCGATGCCCAGAGCCTGGAGCAGTGAGCACTCTAGGATGGAGGGAGGACCACACCAAAGAGAAGGGCATCTCTGGTGGGAGGACATCAGAAGAAGCGCTTTCTCTTTGTCTGGCTTCCAGGAGCGTGCACATCTTTCTCTGTTTCCCTTAACCCCTTTCCCCTGATGTTGTACTCTAGCGTATGTCCACGCCTGAACCTCGGTCTATTGCCGTCTGCATGCTGGCTCCTCTGAAGAGCAGCCTCCTGGGGCTTTTCTGATCAGATGAAGTATGGGATACTACACTACACTTTCCAAGTCTGCCGGTGTTTTATTTTTTTCAGTCATTTAGTGACTGTGGCTCCCCCTACGGCTTGAAAAATGTGGATACAATGAGAATTTCTCATTTGGCCTTCGAATCATCAGCAACACCACATTTATAGAAACATCCGGTTAATAATATCCAACAGAGAGACATTTTCCCTCAAAGAGTGGTGGAGCCTTACCGGTGTATAGTTGTGCACACTGCCCACACTGTTGAGATTGACAGAGGCCAGACTCTGATCAGACAGGCTGTTGTTAAGGCTGCTTCTTGGACTATCGCTCCCTTCCTGGTCTGTGTTGTACAACGCCACCTGAAACACATACATGTACATTAGCTTATTCTCTCTCTCTCTCTCTCACACACACACAACCACACAATGACATCTCCACTCTTGCTGATGGTGAGAAGCATGTCAACATTCCTCGGAGATAATGGGTGAGAGTTAATGTTGGTCTATAGTTAAACAATCTAATTAAGTGTGGAAATGTTAAGCGTGAGTGTGTGTACCTGTGCTGCATGCAATGACAGGTCATAATAGCAGAGTGCTTTCTTTTCACTTTCTCAAAGAGTGTGTGTGTGCGTGCGTGCGTGCGTGCGTGTGTGCGAGACACAGGGTGCTGGCTGAATCCCCACCACGGTCACTAAAGGGTTCCAGCTGAACGTGTAAAGGGTTCTGGAGACAGCTAAGACATTCCCATCAGTAAAGGTCACACTACTGGCGATGTCAGCCACATCTGCTCACCAAGCGCAAATCCGTTTGGGACACCTAACAAAGGATTCCAGAGCAGCAGAGACACTGACCTTTCAATGTAGCAGCAAAACTGGCCGAAGCACTTCAGCACGACAATCTTAATTATCGTCTAACAATGTTCGGTCCTCCCACCCTTCCCAAATAAAGTGCGGTGTCAGACAATTAAGACAATAGTAAGAAGAACTCTCCGGAGAGTGAAATTAATGATACCACTAGAGAAAAGCCTGTGTGTTGAGTGTTATATCGTGAGAAAGGAATGGCAGTAATGCACGGATGGTGTCGCAGTGTAAGAGGGCCTGGCATTCTAACACTGGTGTGTGTGCAGGCGTTTGTGTGTCTCCGTCCATGACTGAGTGCAGCATGGTGGCTTCTGCTCATCACTGTCAGTGGAACAGAGTGGGCTCTGTGTTCAGCACAATGAGACACCAGTGGCAGCAGCCTTCAGGCATACAGATTGGTCCGGCGCTGCCCAGCACTCTGCTTCTCAGGCGCAGCAGCAGCAGCGGACTGAAGGCTCTTGTCTTTCTGTTTAGGGGCAGCAAGGCACCACAGAGGCCACTAAGAGGGAGGCAAGGAAACCCAGGCAACCTTGACTGCCTTGCTTTGATTGATCCACCGACCGACGGACTAACATGCCGGTACCAATCCAGGACGCACACATGCAGGTGTGATAGCGTCCCATCATATTCAACTTTTAATAGGGTGACTATTATGCAAAATTCACTTTTTCATGGTTTTTCCAACATTAATATGGGTTCCCAGTGTGACTCCCAAAGTATGAGAAGAAAACAACCATCTCTCTTTTTCTCCGCCTCCACCTCTCTGAAAACCTGTGTTCCATAATCCCAGTCAGATTTATCTCCCCATTATGATGTCATAAGGGGAGAAGCCACACAAACCCATTACCAATCTAACCTAGCACTGCCTACACATGTGATGAGCACACCCCCAGACACACCTGAATCTAAGTTAAATTCAGACTGCCAGTTCAGTACTAACTAGGGCATTTTAGTAGCCTCGAAATAAAGACCTGCCGCTAGGAGCTGGCAAATTAAATTTGCTGTGCCTGTTGGTCTGGACACTCTCCACTGAAGCTCATTTAATATGTCAAGAAATCCTGAGCTACCAATCAAATTGTTCTTTCTGATATAGGTGGGCCAGAGCCCTATGTATGGTGCTCTGGGGCGGACGTAACCGGATGACGACAGCGTGCTGTCTCAAACCGGTTCGAGTTTGAGACAGCTTTCGCCTCGACACTTACTATTTGGAAGACGGCACTCAAATCTTTCATTAGCAAGTAAGAGGAATGTTCTGTTTTGCCGACCGACCACGCCAAAAGTTAAATTTAACAGTTAACCCGCTGTTCGCTAAACAAACGGGGCTTAATGTGTCACCTTGTTCATTGCTCTGATTGGTCGTAGTGCTATCCAATTGCGTGCAGTGGCACTTGAAATGCTCGCGTAGGTGCCGCTCCTTGAGTTGGAAAGGTCTATTGATCGTGACCAGACCCTCTATCGTTCTAGATATGGGTCTGGATTTCCAGGTTAGCATTTTAGTATTAGCATGTAAGGACCTGCATATTAATTTAAAAACAATTCAGGGACCAGTAGCCAATTTAAATGCCTACATTTTGACATTCACACGGCACCTTGTCTGTTGTGAGAAGAGGTCTAGTATGCGAATGTAGGAGCAGAAAGTGAAATAAGTGACTGAAAAGGGACATTTACACACACACAGGCTTAGTGGATGGGTAGCCTACCGAAACCCGGTGCTAAGTAGTACTGAGCACGGGGCAACATTTTGAAAGGCCGTAGAATTGATAAGCTCCGACGTTGTCAGTACTGCATAACGGTACTTTACGCTTTTGTTTATGACAGATTTTCGCTATTGATCCTCGCACACAAGCATGGCAGACCTCTCTGTGTCTGTGCAGGGGCACTCACTGCCTGTCTGTCACTCTCTCACACTCACTGAGACGGTGATAGATGCAGGACAGCATCCACCTCAAGAAGGCTAATGCTAGTGCTATGTTAAGCTAGCGGGAGCCCACGCTGTTAATTAAATTATACAAACACATGGCAGGGGAGTGTTGTGACCATAAGTTGTGACTGGCTATCTTTCTGGGAGCGTACCATGGACCCATTATAAAGTTGAGAGTAGTCTACACAACTCTTTTCATTCTTTACCGACAGTTGGCATTCTTACATCCGGTTTAGCGATATCAAAATAAGAGTCCGGATTTCAGATAAATTAAGATGATTTAATTTTTTTTAACCGTTTAACCTTTAGCATTAACCGGTTGAAGATCTTCTTAACGGTTAACCATCCCTAGTAGAAACCAAAAATACAAATTTGAACTTGAAAGTTAGCATGATATGTGACCTTTAATATAGTATTGGCTCCTCAGCTGGTAGAATGAGATAAAGATACTGCGATATAATATAATACAAGACAACAACCGTGTATGCTGTAAGGCTGAATCCAGGCAAACGCACTGTACAAAGAAGGGGGAGAGGAGAAAAAGGCGAGGAAGTAAGAGAAGCTCATTAGGGCAACTCTAGCCTTCCTCCACTCATTGTGGGCTTGGCTCCAGTGTTCATTAGCGTGAAAGGGAACTCAATGAGCAGCTAAGACTGAGGGCTTAAGCACGTCTACAAAATCAGCCCGACAATGGTAATCAACAACAGTGTGCCACAGAAATATAAATGTTATGTGTAATGAAGTCATAAAACCGGCTTTTAGCCTTAAGTCTCTCACCGCAATCTATTTTTACTCCACTCACCCGTAAAGTGTGATGATTTCAAAACCTCACTGCTCTGTGGTTTACGCAGACCCCAGAGTCCCCCGAGTGAAGACGCCCACTCAAGCACGCACCGTCACAGACGAACACCCAGTCGCATCGCACCCACATATGTAGAAGCATGCACAAACATATGACACACACACACTTCTGTAGCTACAGATGTGCACAAAGGTAGGATAAGGCACACACACACACACACACACACACACACACACACACACACACACACACACACACACACACACACACACACACACACACACACACACACACACACACACACACACACACACACACACACACACACACACACACACGTACAGAAACACACAGACAGAGGCAGGCATGCTCATACAGGCAGCAGAGGCTCCACAATAAATACTGTGTACAGTGTTAGCTAGCAGGCAGGCGAGTCAGAGTTCTATTCTTAGCAGTGAATTAAGTATAAAGCCAAAGGTGTCTTTTACATGGGGGCCTAATCTGGAGCATGAGACATGGATTATGAAATCAAAGCAAGATTGGCCCAGGTGTCTCCAACAATGCCAGCTAGTGTTCAGCACAATCCCTGCACGCAGGATTGAAGAGACAGGGAGAGGAAGAGAGAAGAAAGGGGTATGAGACGGAGAGGAGAAGGGAGGGAGGGGGAGGCCAGACTATTCATCTGCAAACACACTTCCAACAATCCCCTCTTTCCTTTCATCATCACACTTCAGTGCCAAAGTTACGTCACATTCGTGCCAATGTTTAGGGCCGTCTGAGAACACAACCTTTGGAGAGGGAGAAGAAAAATCTCAGTCTATGTGAGAAAGACACAGAAGAGGGAAATGGGGGGGCGGGGGCTTGTGAGGAATGTCCGAGAAGAGAGAGAAAGAGAAAAGAGATTCTTGCTGGTTCAGTAGTCGTCAGCGTCTCCCATTGGTCTATGGGAGAAGGCGGGAATGAGGGAGAGAGACTGGAATAGAGAGAGAGAGAGAGAGAAAAACATAGGGAATTCCTGTGGCTTGGCAAACTGCGCCAAGAGAGGCGTGGCCTGTCGTGTGTTTACAGTGTAAGACAGTGAGAAACAAGCTCTCTCCGAGGAGTTGAGGCCTCAGATCTCTTCCTATTGCACTTTGTCTTCAATTCACTTTACCACCCTGACACTTTTTGTCGTGAACAAAAAGTCACAAATCAAAACTTCAGCCTCTTTCCATCACCTCCTGGAGTGACACAGTAGTTGTGTTTTATTTTTCTTCTCTTTTTGCCAAGTTTTAATGTTGTCTGCTTGTTGTTGCTCGTCTGAGTTATTTGACTGGATGTATGTGATGGCAGGAGTCCAGAATCTTTAACTGTCAGCTCTTTACATTCGGGCCTCATTATGCTGTCACTGCTGGCGGAGACCGGGGCCGCGGCAAGTGCTCGTTTGTAGCAATCAAGAGAGGAAAATGGGTCATCTTTCTCCACATTTAGGCCCATGAATCTGTCCGACCACAGCAAAATGAAAAACTGCAAGTTCTTCATAGCGAGCAGCCCCTTGCTACTCATCACAGACAGGCTCGTCAAAATATGCTGAAACACTGCGTAACATACTCTACATACGTGTACGTAAAAGTTATAGCGTACAACGACATATGCACAGACTTTTGAGCCCCCCTCCCACTAAATTAACTCCTCTTTCCTGTGAACAGCCCTGTTCCCATTAAACCCTTCTTTTGGTAACGCTTGCAGCAAATGAATAAGCCACTCTTGGAGGCTTTTTAAAAGAACACCTGAGAGCTGCCCCCAGTGGGCTCAGGATGAGAGCTTAAGGTTAAAAGGCCTATTTAAAATTTCAGAGTGAGCAGCACACTCACAGCTAACAGCTAGCGGTCCCTGTAGCTTTGCACTGTGATGTACAAGTGTTTCAGAGCTTTCACACTTCTTAAATAAAAAAAAAGAATAATAAAAAAGCTACACAGAGCTGACAGACGAAGCAGCAGGAGTGGTGGTCACCTGTAGTGTGTGACTGAGACTGAGAAACACGACTCCGGGCGTCAACCTTCCACTACAGGTGCGAATACAGTAAAACCCTGTGGAACGTGTGGAGTATCCTATTGCAAGTCTGCACGGGACTGTGTAAGGTCTATCATGTTGCAAAGCACTAAGTATCGAGTATGAGCATCATATTTCCGCAGCGGAGATAACAAGACCCTGTTGCCTGTTGTAGAGGAGCTTGTAAAAGGTGCTGCAGTGCAGGTAGTTGCGTATTTTGGTGTGGGTTGCATTGCGGAGAAGCTTTAGGCATATTAGCGTTTAAGGTTTATGTGTGCGTGTGTGTGCGTGTGTGTGTGTGTGTGTGTGTGTGTGTGTGTGTGTGTGTGTGTGTGTGTGTGTGTGTGTGTGTGTGTGTGTGTGTGTCGTGTGTGTATGTGCCCGTATCTCCCCTCCACTAGAGTGCTCCTCTCTCTGTGGGGAATAGTGCTGTAGGTGGTTGGAGAAGTGGGAGGGGTCAGGGTGCAGTCATGTAGCCAGGTGTGTGTTGGAGCTGGAGGCTGCATGGCTGGTTGTAGTACCTTGTTAGTCACAGTGTTGATTGCCAGCGTTGGAGAGGCACTTCCAGAGATCATACACTCCATCCCCAAAGACTCCGACTCCAGGCTGTACGGCGTAGAAGCCTGAGGGGGTTGGGGAACAGACAAAAAAAAATAAACATCAAAATTCAACACCATCCAAAGAAAGGCCTGTTTTATGTTTCTGAAACATCTTCTGCTCAGACCAGATACATATCTGCTCAATTAAAAAAAAATAAAAGAAGAAGAAGAAGAAATTAAATTCAGACCTATTGTCATATGACAGAGCAACACCTTTATTTAGGTCACATTTGAACCGAGCTTTCTGCAAAGATGGAGACAACCCCCATCCTCACCTCCCACCCAAACACACATACAGCACACACACACTTCTGTACAGGCACACTGGTGTAAGAGATAACTGCGCCATGCCTGTCTCCCCAAACTGCTTACTGTAAGAGGATTGGCTGCCAACAATACCATTTTTAATTCATGATAAACATAAATGAGATTTCACAAACTCTCAATTTCAATGTCTGAGTATTAATGAAATGCCTTGTAGGCAGACAGTGTCAGGAGGGGGGTGCAACACATGTGTCCCACAGAAAATACAGTCCTCACTTGGTGCGTTCTTTTGTGTCATGCTCAAATGAACAGAACTGCATCAGCAGAGCTGCTTTGCTTGAAACTGGTAGCAGAGCTATATATTAAGAAAAATGGACGTTTGGTTCTTTAAAATCACACACCAACAAACACGTAGTTATTTAATGGATGTGATAGCATTCCGATAATGTAGGGCCACTACATACTCAGCGTGCAAATTTTCCTGTAGCCTCTGTGCATGTGTGTTTGGTAGAGACAATGGCGTGTGTTAACGTGTGAGCATGAGCCTGACAGATTCCTCCTTTCCCTCTAACCTCTGGTAAGCCACATTGAGGGGAAGGAGAAGACAAGAGCCCGCTGTGTCGGGATGCCCCAGGGCCAGGTCAATCTGAGATGCTCACTAAAACCTCTACAGCTGTACGTAATGCTGGACAAAACTCATCCATAATTAAAGACAAAAGCTCCCGCTCAGAATAGCCGGCGCGCACAGCTCTGCATTAATTGCTGTTTGTTAAAAGAAAAAAAGTGAGTGAGTGCAGGGTTTAATGTATGTAATGGCTGCCTGGGGCATAGTTTATTAATAAGGACCCCACTTCATGACTGGCTAGCAGAGCAGCATGGAGAGGCAGTTACATAAAGTCTGGATATGAACTCCTACTGAGTCTGTGTGTGTGTTTGTTGCGGTGTGTGTGTCCGTGCGTGCGTGCGTACGTGTGTGTGTTTGCATGTGGGGGAGAAAGAGTGGGAGAAAGGAGGGCAAAAGAAAGAGAAAAATGAGGCTGAGCTAGAGACACAGAGACAAAGAGAAATCCTCAACCAACTAGATATGGAGGCAGTAGCTTTAACAGAGGAGCAGTGTAGAGAAACGTGTGTGCTTAGGAATATTCAGAATGTTTGTCATCATACTAACCCGCTCTCCAGACCGCGGCCTCTTCTTTGGCCGCGTGGGCAAGGCGTCCTCCTTTGGGTTGGTGTCAATAGCCCAGTAAGAGCCCTGTAGGGAGAGACGAAAGACCTGTGAGCTGATGATATACTGTGTGTTTGCACAGCCTAGGCTCTGTAAACTGGTATGTAAGAAATTAAAAAGCATATGTAAACAAAGGGGGCCCACCGTAGCTAGGAACATGCCAATTTACAGAGCTTATACTGTCTATAAACAATGGATTTTGTTTTTAGCGCACACAGTATTCGGCCAGGTAGCGGATCGTGAAGAGATAGTCACTGATTTTGACAAAGTTATTTTGACAACAAGCATTTTCCAGAATTGCTGATTGTACCTTTAATAATCAGTACTTTTCTCTGCTCCCCTTTTACTTGATCTATCAGCTCGGGCCTTTATTTGAGTTGATAGCTGCTTGAGTTGTGTGTACGGCTCGTATGTGTGGGCTTTGTTAGTAGGAAGGGCTTGGTTTTTCCTCCTCTGTAGCTACTCAATGAGAGGCTGTTGTTGAGGGCAGCTGGTGGTGGTGAAATGCTAAGCCTTTCCTGAAGCTGTACTTCCTCAGCCTCAGGTTCTGAGTCAGAACTGCTGTTGCCAAGGATGAAGGCTCCACGGTCTGTGTGCAGCGCTTGCCCGGCCATGTTGCTTTCTTCTCAAGTCTGAGCAAGGCTAATCAAGGAGAGGAGAGGTTGGGGCTGGCTCTGGGGCTGCAGCAGCTAGCAATTCCACAACCAGGCTGCATTATTTATCTTTTGCATTCGGCCCCATTTAATTTATTTTTCAACCATGTTCCTTCTCGAAAAAAACCAACAGGAACGCAGCTTACAGTAGAGATTCTTACCCTAAGGCCCCCTGCAAGTTCAGAATTTTATTTTTAATATTTCATATGGCCCCTGATAAAATCTCAATCGACAAGAGAAAGTGAGATCAGGACCTTCAAAATGACTTCCTTAGCAGAGAGAATCATTGTTATTTCCAGAAGAAATTCTCGGAACAACAGGAGGGCTCCATAGAACAAGCTAGTATCTCAAGTATCGACACAGTATACAATAACCGCTCCATAGTGCATACACAATGGCCTGCTCTGGTTGAAGCGGGGCAAATCTATTATTTTCAGAGCTCACTTACACCACTGCTGCAATTTTTTAAATTGAAAAGCTAGGGTTGGCCTATATTTGTCAGGGGGTTAAAATTATAAGTTTTAATATGTGCGAGGCTTTTGGGGTCAATTAACATTTCCCTCAGAGGGAGGAATAACTTACAGCGCAATCAACAAAGCTGAAGAAAAATCACATATTGATGTATGCTACAGCAAAATGCTGCATTTCATTACACACCCCGTGTTTTGTACAAAGAGCAACAGTGAAGAATGTATGTTAAGGTGAGACAAAGTGTCTCTTCATGTGATCCATCTCCCTGTTAAGATGCAGGGGTTAATTGCAGGGGTACAGATGGAGTACGGTTTAAAAAGTAGGAGTCACAGAGACAAAGCCAGGCATGGTGGCGTTCCTTCTAATTAGGGGGGGAAGAAAACCATAAGTTAACCCTCACGGGAGGGAAGTTTTTGCATTTCCCTACTCCCACCCCAAGAGAGTTGGCAGGAAAAAATGAAAAACATATAAAAGAGTCATTAAATAATTCACAAATATTCCGCAATATACTGTTGCAATGCCAAGTGAAGTGTGTCCGTGGAGTTTGGGGTAACAACACAGCAAAGCAACATTATTTTTGTACAGATAAAACAAAGGATTTTTTCTAAACCATCCTGATAACAGATGGGCTCTCTTCCCCTAAATGACGCAGCTCATTTTCATACATCAACGTCAAATATTTAATCTAGTTCCCCTTTTGTGTGTAAATATAGGAAGGACAAACACAACAACTACACTGGTCAGACCAATTAAAATTAAAATAAAGATTATTAACGGTAGCTGCATTTCTGGCTCTGAGGTGTGTGTATGTACAAATACCAACTGTCATCTTTTACACCATCTCGCAGAGAGAGAGACAGAGACAGAGACAGAGACGACATGACTCTCCTATCTCATCCACCCAGCAGCTCTCCTATTCCTGCCACATTACAATATTGATGCAACATATCAAGAGCGGCTAGCGCCTCTTTGAAGTTGTCTTCGGGGGGGAAGGGAGTGAGGAAAATTCCAAATTAAACATTAAGGATGCAAGCATGTTGGCCATGCATTTGGAATGGGATCCATACAGCAATAGATTATTTTGTATTTAGTGGAGCAGCTCCCAGGAGTGTCAATATCAGAGGATTACAGCAAAACATGAAATTAGCATTCAGTCCCCATCCCCTACACTGCTAGGCGTAGGCTCTTCTTGCGTGTGTCGGTGTGTATGAGGGTGTGTGTCTATGTGTGAGTGTGTGTGTGTGTAATTATTTTGTGCAGTTCCCTAAGCATATGTAGCCCATACTCTGACAGCACCGGGATGAAATCTAGGTTAGTCTACATATGGTTAGACCTATGCACAACATCATACAGAAAATAAGCCTATGGGCCTTTATTTAGTATGAACTACTCAGGGGACACAATTTATCAGGTTAATGTCGCTATAGATTGTGAAATAAAAATCAGGCTAAAAAACGCAAATGTGGGTGGTCCTACTGAGATTCAAATGTCAAATTAACATTTTAGGCTTAAACATCCTTTCACAGAGGAGATACATGTTAAACATAGAGACATGGGTAGAAAGCAATGAGCTTTTTCCCTGTGTAGGTTCAGAACCTTGAATAAATACTTCAGGGACGCAAGATTCTCGACATGACCTGACTTCTCCCCTGTTATGGCCCCATCCCTACTAGTCATTTGACTTCCACCCCTCACCCATATCTCCTGTCTGCCCTGCTCCAGAAAAGCAAGTCTCTCCCTACATTTGAAAGTTAAATCTGTGGGGGTGGAAGGGAGGCTCATAATAGATTACGAGCATGCCATGCATTTCCAGACTGTCAAAAGTCCTGGCAGCCATTCAAAGGTAACATTTTTCTACAAGAGATGAAGCATGATACCCGCCAAAGAAAATGTTGTAACAGTGAACCTCTGCCAGCTGACAAGTTTAACATATTCTTCTATTTGTATTTCTATCATAACGACATGCATTCTTTGCGCTTCAACATCAAAAAATAATTTTAAAAAAAGTCTCACCTTTCCTGGGTCATCTTTGGAGCGAGGCACTTTGAGAAAACACTTGTTCAATGACAGATTGTGCCGTATTGAGTTCTGTGAGGGAAACAGAGAGCGAGAGAGAGAGAGAAATAAAGAGAAAGAGAGAAAATGTGACAAAGTGAGTGAACACATCAAAAATCAGATTACACAAACAAGTCTGGAGTGTGTGGAGTGCATCAATGCCGGCAGCAACACGAGCAAACAACTTGTTGGCATGTATCATTTAGGTTTAGTCACAGTTCTTGTCATCGAGGTCAGCTTGTTTCAGTGGCACGAGATCTGGCATCCAACTCCACTGTGTCCAGATTTCACTCTACACCATAGATAGTATATACACGCATACATACACATTACAGGAGGTCAGCGGGTGCACTGCACACAAAGCCAACCAGGAAGCATTGTCTTTCATTTAAAAGTCCAACAAAACTGCATTCAGGTTGCACAAATGTTCCTAGAGTGCCAAAAATAGGAGCCAGAAGGAATCCCACACTGGGCTGGTTTGCTGATACCAGGGCCTGATATTAATTAAGGCTTCAGCAGAGCTCCTGTGGGGGGGAAGGAAATAAATTATGTAGATCATTCTGAGAGTTAACTCATTACGGTGTTACAAGCTACTCCACAGCGGAGAAGAGGGGAGGGTTCACCCAGCTGGCTGATTGGGGAGAAGGGGAGGGCCTGAAGTAGCCACAAGGGCCGGAGGAGAGCGTCAATGCTCCAGGCCCCCGGGTTAACCAGCTACTGCCAAAGCCCTTTAGAAGCAGCTGGAGGCAGGCCAGCTGAGGGCCCAACAAGAGCCAATGGACACACACGTTTCTCCTCCACTCCACTTTATGGAGTGGTATTGACAGATGGTCACGCTGAAAAAGCTGTAGTAGGATTCCTCTGATGAGTTTAACGGACGGCCGTAGCAGATGAGAGAGAGAGCCACAGGGAGAAGGAGAGAGAGGGAGAGCGCGAGAGACCCCCAAGTGCAAAAGAGGGGAGCTGCTTGTTCAACACTATAGGCAATTATATCACAGGAGAGGGAGGATAATGACAGCCTCGTTGTAATGCTGTCAATCTCGCTAGTTTTAATCGCTCTGAAATGCCACTGAAATCCCCATGAAGTTCGAACACTGTTCTCCAACTGAAAATATAGGAGGGGGGAAAGTGGCGCCATAGTCAAAATAATTCTATTCTTGTGCCAGAAGGGAATATTTTCTGGAAAGGGAAACTCAACCCAAAATCTTTTAAGTAGCTAACTAAAATCCCTGTAGGTTTGAAAGAGGGAATAGTTAAAAGTAAGCAGTCTGCGCCTCCACAAAGAATTCATGTTAAGGATCACCTGAAATTTTTTCACAACATTGGCTCTTTTTTGCAGCTCGCATCAAGTTCAAGACTGGGATTTTCGAATGCAGGGCAGTGATGGCAACTGCTCTTACTATGGGCAAGCCGTACACTTTGCCTCAAGAAACGCACAGTCACAGCCCCTAATTCTGCTGAAGGGTGAAAAACCTAACTTTTCAGACTGCGGTACTACGCCTGGACACACCATGCTAGCTTACGTATGTCTCACTTCTTCTCATTTTCATAAGCAATTGCACTGAAGCGCTAAATTTTTTTGAAGTTGTTTGTTTAAGAGGGTTGCACTTCTTGATGGGATTCATCTTGGTCCTATCAAGTACCTCAGTGGTTTTCAAACTGTGGGGCGCGCCCCTTTTTAGTTTGTGTTTTTGATATAAACATCATATTAAGCAAATGTAAGTTATCATACAAAAAAAAATAATACAATGTTTTGGTCTAGATAGTTAATAGCCTAATAATTGAATCAGATAACCTGGGAGATAATCCGAGGTTAAGTGATCACGTCACGTTCATGTCCATGGCATACACAGTGTGTATTGAGTTTATTTAAAAACATTTGGAAATGGGGCTGCCTTCAGTTGCCCATGCACTGTGTATAGTCTATAGCCTATTTCAGCCTTGTCTGTGGAAATAAAGATAGCTGGACAAGAGTTCTTCTGCTTCGTTCCTCTCACTGCATTTAAATGCATTCGCTATATTACAGAGAAATATGTCTTGTTAAAGAAAAAGAGCTCCAAGACAACCCAGAGGACCCTGCATAATATTTTATTTTAAATTAAATTAATATTTTTATGGAAAATTCATGTGTCTTTCTTCAATAGTTTCTAATTCATCCGACCCAGCGTCTCCAAATTATTTGTTCACACAAAATTCCTCAGATTTAGCCTCTTGATTTTCCTCTCAAAGTGCACCAGATTCATAGCCTGGAAATCCAGACCCTGATATCTGGAACGATAGAGGGTCTGGCCACGATCATTAGTAATTTCCAACTCAAGGGGCGGCTCCTACTCGTGCATTTCAAATGCCACTGCATGCAGTTGGATAGCACTACAACCAATCAGAGCGATGCACAAGGCGACGTAAGCCCCTTTCGTTTAGCGAACAGCTGTTAAACTGTTAAGTTAAACGTTTGCCGCTGTCGGTCGGCAAAATAGAACATTCCACTTACTTGCTAATGAAAGATTTGAGTGCCGTCTTCCAAATCGTTAAGGGTCGAGGCCAAAGCAGTCTCAAACTCACACAACATATCCGCAGCCATCTTTGATGTTTACTATCACGGCTTCGACGTCACATGCACGTCACTGTCGTCATCCGGTTACGTCCGCCCCAGAGTACCATATAAAGGGCTCTGGTGCGCCCATAT
This sequence comes from Hyperoplus lanceolatus, assembly GCA_026929865.2. NCBI lineage: Eukaryota > Metazoa > Chordata > Actinopteri > Uranoscopiformes > Ammodytidae > Hyperoplus > Hyperoplus lanceolatus. Next base: position 16,338,496 of record CM049396.1, on the reverse strand, counting down.
TAGATAGAACCAATTGAAACCACCCGCTAGATCTCTGGCTTTCTTGATAAAGCTTCAACGGAGCGTGTCCAGACCAAGCCCCAACCTCAGCGATTTTTACCAGTATCCAATAAGGAAGTGACTACAACTGTAATAACCCGGAAGTGCCACTGGGGGCTGTATGCAGAAGAGAGCCATCTCACATTGACTCCAATGTTAAACATGCCGTTTTCACAGCATTATTAACCCTATTTCAGGCCTGGATTGAAAAACCATTCTAGTCTGTATGTTTAGTTCATATCTCCATGACAACTCTGAGGGGGGTGAATTTTTTTCTAGCAGACTAGTTTTTATTCTATTGGAAGTTAAAATATATGAATTTTAGGGGCGTGGCCTCTTGATTGACAGCTAGCCTCTGTCCCTCACTCAACCCCGAAGGCTAGTTGTAAGGGTTAGCATGCTAACTCAGTAGACAGCAGTGTGTTCATTCCTCCATCCCGTGTGCTGCTTGGGGCTGTACCAACGATGGATTAAGGACTGTGGTTTACAGTTTTTTCGGTGAGTAACACTGTATTTACAATTATTATTGTTATGTTACAACTGTACACTGTAGCCTATAGAACCAATTAAAAGCTGTTAGTTTCGCGAGTGTCACAGTGACAGTGTTAGCTCTGTTATGCCAGCTAAATAAATAGCTAGTAGCCACTACCATGACTTGAGGCCCGAAGTTTTTTCAAGGCTCCATGCCGCTAACGACTGTTTATGGTCAGATGGGCACGTAATGGAATCGGTTCAGAAACAAAAGTTGGGCTGAGCGGTCCAGTTAAACCTTTTACTATCTATGGGTTAAACATATGGCATAGGAACACTTTTGTGACAAAATATATGCTCACAAGTTTGCGCTCAATAATGTTTATAGATGAAGGGGCTATGTGCATCCGTAAAACCGGCTCCGTTCCACGGTTACTACGATGGTTATTTTTTTTTTTAACAGTCGTATAAACTCAAATTAAATATACAATTGTGGCTGTGTTTCCGCATCTGTGTTATCCGTGGATATTATGACGGTTATCGTACTGCATTAACTCAAAAATAAATATACAATTTTTGTTGTTTCTTCCTTTATTCCAAACGCTATTTTTCTGAAAAAAATTATTGATTGCCTAGTGCATTACTTTTATCTGACTCTTTCTGTATTGTTTGACTCAGTGGTTGTCTCTTTGTCCTCTTCCAGGTTAACATGGAGGAATGAATGTGTGCCTCTGGTCTCCCTGATCTCTACGTGAAAGAGCGACGGTGTGGCCCTTCATCTGGCAGCAACTGAAGTCAACCTACATTCACACTATCCTCGTCTTATCTGCTTGTGATAATTGTCATTGATTGTGATATTTTGTGATATATCTTGTTCTGCACTGTCCGTCTTTGTAGAAGTATTCCTGCTCTGTAGAAAATCTTTCAAGTTTTTTTTGTGGGATTTTTTCCTAACTTAAGTAAAGTGTTTTACAACATTACATAGCCCTGATTAGGCCTATATAAAAAAACATAATTTTATTAATTGATAACTTAACAGCCCCAAATGTATTATCTTTTGACTATTTTTGTGCAATTTTTAATGAAAATATGCCGAGAATGTTTCATATAGCTTCTCCTGTTAAAATTTCAATGCAAAACTTTTACTTGTAACAGAGTAATTTAACAGTTTGGTATTTGTACTTTTAATTCAGTAAAGGATGTGAATATTTCCTTCTACACTGTTTAATCTTTACCTGGGTCATCTTTGAGTCTTACATACAAGCAAAATCATTTTCATAAGTACTTTTAATATAACATAATGTTCTACTTTTACTCAAGTGATATTGTAATTGGTGACTTGTAAAAGAGTCAATTCTCTGATATGATGATGAAGATACTTTTAATGACCACACAGCCAGGCTGGTGGAATTTGTTTTCAGTACAGCTCCTTGGTACAGGTTCCAACTTTACATTGAACATTAGACATACAGACAGGCACATTACATAATACAACAGGGCCATGCTTAATCGTCAGCGTTCAGATTTCAGATTGTTGGAAGGCATAGTGTGCAGGGTGAGTGGGATCAGAGATGTGTAGTGTCAGTTTGCGGGATAGTAATTCAAGGGATGGTAGGGTGTGCCAATAATTTTGGATGCTGTTGATGCACTCTAATTTCTTCCGGGAGAGTGAGTCAAGGCTGGCAAATCAGACTGATGGATGAGGTGAGGATGCTTTCAACGATGGCTGTATAGAAGCGATAGAAAGTGTATTTAATCATTTAATTCAACTGTTGCACCTTAACATAAAACCCTGCTCTAAATATTTTATATAATATATGTATATTCAAAATCATAGGCTATTAAATTAGTGTTCTCATCTGTTTATAGATTGAATGTGTCCTCCCTTATCATGTATTACTGTTAATAACATTTTCAGTCTGGAGACCAAAATACAATTAATATTATTACAAATACATTGAGATCAGCTTGTTCAGCCCTTAGTCAACACTAGGAGACATTTGTTTCAGCTACGAGCTTTTTAATGCCCTCTCTCATGTGCTCGGAGGTGATATTGAGAATATGTTCAGCTCTGTTGGAGTTGTTGGACCAAACTGGAGGCAGGGAATTACGTGACTGAGGCTGAGCTCATCTACCGGTAGGCTAACAAGTAGAGCGAGTGCTGTTAGCGTAGCTCCTTGCTCGAGCTAATGTTGCTAACTTGGTGCACGTCACAGTACTTCGGCTAGATGGGACTATCTCCCTCCCCCCGACGTCGCTACATGCCCTTTTTTGGTACGAGGAAGTGAGGCGGAGTCAAACTCTGGCAAGATGGCGGCGCGCACACGCCAAGAAAGAAGGGATACTCCTCGGTGAACTGAGGTCGGCCATGATGCTTTATCCATTATATTATAATATCTATGGTCCAGACCAACACGCGCAGCAAATTTAATTTGCCAGCGCCTAGTGGCAGGTCTGGGAATGCCAGGCTACCAGATGCATGCATTTCACTTTAAAAAGGAAAAAAAAATCTCCCAGGGGGCATACCCCCGGATCCCCCTAGGAGAGTCTGGTTCTCTGCTGGCTACTATTTTCACCAAACTGGACATTGGAGGCACTAGCGAAAAAGCACTGGGTGTGTGAATGACATTTAACAAAAGTCTGGGCAAGTCTGTCTGCCTATCTTTTTCACTCCACTGCACACTCAGTCACTACTATCCATGCTTAAAGGAAACAGGATTAAACCACTGGATTAAGATGTTCAAATATATTTAAAAAAAGCAAAACAAAAACATACTTAGATAAAGATGTTAAAATGTCTAAAAAAAAGTGTTTGGAAGGCACAAGGATGTTAAGAATGTTTCAAAAATGTGTTTAAAATGTGTTTTGAATATAATTAATTAAAAGATTTTTTTCAAAACACAGGGATCTAGATTTTTTGGGGGGGTGGGGTGGGCTCCGCTGAAATTTGCTCTCTGAAGGGGGGCTCACTCTCTCACACTTTGAAAACCCCTGAAGTAGCTCCTTCCATGTCACTATATTGCCTATTCTGAGACGTTAAAACTCTATTTGAAGAGGCATAAACACAACTAAAGTAGATTATGCTGTAGGACATTTTGACACTTTATTTCTCTCCACTATTGTAATCCAGTACAAGGGACACAAATGCAAGATAACCATAGACGCTTGATTTCCTTCAGAGCCACCTTCCCAAACTGCAGGATTGAGTGTTTGATATTTAAAAAGATTTTGGGTGGAGTATCCCCCAAATACCAGAACTGAGAGATTTATTCCTTCCTCCAACAGCACAAAATACAATAGACATGGTAATAAAATACAAAGACTCTCAAAAGTTATATACCAGCATGCTAGCTAGTAGCTAGTCTACGCCTACACACAAGATTTCCAACAATCAAAGTAAAAATTAACTCAAAACTGTTCTCCATGTAAATCAGAGGATTCTAACATTTGAAAAATGTGTATAGCATGTCTTTCTCATGATAATTTCATTATTTTTAATGAATCTATCAGGGTTTCAGAAGCATTTTTGTTGCCACTTTAACTTTCATTGATTAATTTAAGATTAATTGATCAATAGTTATAGCTGTAGTTTCTTATTTAAGCATTACAACAGCAGGCCTACAAAACATAATTGGCCATCAATCAATTGTGGTCACACTGCTATCACATCGTTGGCACTAGGAACGGAAACACTCGGGCTTGCAATGCAATCAGTCTCTGAGGTGAATGCAAACCGGCAGCAGCACGATAGAAAAAGGCTAATCTGTAGAATCAGATTATGAAAAGACACATTGTATTGACACTTGTATAGTATGGTGATCTGGTGGCCCTTTGGAGTAAATTAGTACACATGTAGGGATCCTGTCTAGTCAGCTCACTTGCCACAAAATCCACCCACTTTAAAGACAGCTTCTTCCTCTCAGCAATAAGAACACTCAATTTCCTCCGTTAGCAAATGACATAAGGACTTTTGGCTGTGTAATCCCACTGTATATAGTATCTTGTTGGATGCAGTTTATTAATGTGATGTTGTTATTTGTGTAACCGGAAGCAGATACCACCATGTACCAAATTCAATTACTATTTGAATTCTATTTTCTTTTCTATACTTTACACAGGCTGCAGTGAAGCACCACTATACAGGCCTTCTCCTTTTAACCACACTCTTGCCCTTTGCCTTGTCACACAGTTCAACATTACTTCAGATGAATAAAAAAATGTGAACGCAGAATGTGATCATGCATATTGGATGGTGACAAATAGATATGAGGCTCCTCAATTTAGTCAGCTACTTGTTACTTTAAAACCCTGAGACGTGTCCAACAAGAGAGAGTGTGTGAGCGGCAGTGTGTGTGTGTGTGATGTAAGCTGTACAATGCCATACACACTTTAGTACTTAAAAAAAAAAACATTTCTCCTCCACAGCCTCTCTGTGTGTCAGAGTGTTTGTGCCACTTGATGCCAGGCAGACAGAAGCAGCTGAACTTGCACACACAGCGAGGTGGCTCTATCCATTAAGGACCTTCTGCACGGCCTAAATCATTGATACAGTCAAGCAGCCGAAGCCTCCCGCTACATTGCAACTTTACTTTTTAATGAACTCTGCCTGCCTGCCCTCTTCTCCTCCTCCTGCTGACCGGCCCAGTGCCAAACGTCCTACACTGTGTCAGACAAACTCCATCCACCGGATTTAGACACATTTGCGGAGTGTGACACTAAAAGGCTGTGTGTCGTTTGTAGGCGAAGAAATTAACCTGAAAAAAAAGTGTGAATTTAAAATATTACAGCAGCAGCAGCAGCAGCAGGGGAAGGAAAAGCCTATGTGACAACAACGTTTGATAGATCATAGTGTACTTGCTGAGTAGGAGAGAAAAGGGGAGAGAAAGACAAAGCATCGGGCTGATGAAAAATTAAGGCCAATTACCACTGTGCATATAAACAATATGTCAGCATTTGAGAAGCAAATTTAAAATTAAAAATGTAAGTCTGTGTGAACACTAGGGCTGGATATTGTTGAAAAAAAAATTCATTAGTGATACAGATACAGTACCACGACTAACTGGCCTTTGATATCGGTTCCTGAACGTTACTTTTTTCAATAGAATTTTTATGAGATCCAATATCAACAAGACTATATAAACAACAAGGTGAGTTTTATTTCAGCTCCTTGGCATTTTTACACAATAGCAATACGTTTAAACTTTAAATAGGCTGAAATTGTAACTAACTACCTTCAGATTACCACAAATGCCCTATCTCCTGAGCCACTGCAGCTCCGACAAAATATACAAGCAAAAAGGAACAAAAAGAATTGAATCTGTGCAAATGATTTTCAGTGCAAAAGCAAAAAGGTGCAAGTCAGTATGCACACTGTGTAACCTATTTTATAAACGAATGTATTTTTCCGGAATGCCTCGACTCAAATGGTATGGAGTTGGTCGGTTCCAAAAAAGTAGCGAACTTCGATACCCATCCCTAGTGAACAAAAGACATCCGCTTGATAAGTTGGAATAAAGGTATACATGAAGCTATAGTACAGAGAGAGAAGTGAAGTAGGTGGATGAGGTCAGAGGGTGTGAACAGTGGTACACAAAGTGAGTCAGACAAAGCTCACTGTAGGGGTCCTGCCCAAGTGCTGCCCAGCATCTACCTGCAACCCCCACAGAGCACTTCATATCAGACCTCAGCACAAGCCTGTGTCTGTGTGTGTGGGATGCCTCCTACACACACACACACACACACACACACACACACACACACACACACACACACACACACACACACACACACACACACACACACACACACACAGGAACGTGTCTCCTAACAAATGGCGGTGATTTAACACACCAGGACAGCAGTGGAGGCGTAAGCAGCTCCGCCCTCGCTGCCCCCCTCCTGCTGAGGAGCGCTGCAGCTCAGCAGAAGGGCCGCCAGGGGAAAGTAGGTCAGGCTGACCTCTGCGCTCGGTGTGTCAAAGCCTGGCAGTGAGCTAAAGGGACAGGCCATGTCAGAGCCCTGCTCCTCACAGCTGGGGAGGAGAAGGCACCCCGCGCACACGGGTCAGGGACCCAAGGGAGCCAACTCGGCATGGTGGGACAGACACACGTATGCACACATACCGGTTATGACATAGGGACGAACACCAGCAACCAGGGGAGAGGCAGAGTCACACTGTGGGCCAACATGAATAAATCAATGCCACCATAGGTTCCTTCCAACATTCACACCATCTTCCTGCAACTTTATGCCAACGGACAAAATAAAGTGTGAGGGGGCCCTAACCGACCAACGCACGGCCCACACTTCTATTTCCCACAACTAACAAAAAACAACAAGAAGCATTAGTCCAGTCGTGAGTTTACTTGAAACATTCCTGAGGCCAAGTGAGATCCTGAGAGGACCTAGAGGTGCTCTTAAAAGAGTTAAGATTGAACTTCAAATGGAAGGGAACTGAAGGGCTGCTGGATTTGCTGTCTTTGTGATCAAACAGTTCTCCCCGGTATTGCAGTGTGTGGGAAAATAGGCAGTGGTGAACAGGGGAAGGAATCTTAAAGGGATGCAATGCCGGGTCAATGTAACCGATTACTTTGATTAAGTAAATACGTCGATTTGAGTAAAATACGTTGATGCATCGCACTGTTTACATTCATCCCCAAAGATGTCGACTCCCACTCTCCGCCATGTTGAAAATAAACTCCTATCGAAAAAGAAAACATCCTGGGGCTCTCCAACCTCAGAACTACAAGACACCAACGTACAATGTATTAACCGTTGTTTCCACCAAGCGGTTAAGTTTAGATTGGTACGTTGTGTTGCGCACGTAAATAAAGTGAGTTTTGTTTGATTGTTGGTTGGCATCCGTTCCTGAGAGCCCCAGCAGCCGTTCTGCTGTTGGAAGGCCATTTCAGTTTTGAATAGAGGGCAAAGAGCCATTTTATTTGGTCTCTGTTCCCATTCTTTTGAAGATGTGGATGCAGCTTTTTCAGTTCGAGTTTAAGTTACATAATTGAAGCAATCTGTTAGGTTAACGTGTCATTGCTGCCCCTAAAACTTTTACTTACACATTACAATGACCTCAGAAAAACAAATATTACAAGTAGGGGAGAGTGGCCTAAGTTGTGCAACTTTTTACTCAAAGTGATTTTAAAGTGAGGCCTTGACAGTTATGTCTCCAACTCAAACATGTACAGTTAAGTGGAATGGAGATGTCAGTCTCTTCTGAGCTACTGTAGACAATCACTTTCTTTTTGGTGACCAGCCTATACAGCCATGCCACTGGCACAACTCTCAGAAATGTTCGCACTAGTTGCTCCGTGCTTGTGACTGCCACCTGACAAATGTGATTCCCCCTCGATTTCTGCCTTTAAATCAAGGCTCAAAAACCCATCTTTACACCCTGGTTTTTCCTCCCCATTAACTATCTTACCTCTGCACTACTATCTTTGTTTATATTTGTGGATGTATGGGCTTTATGTCTTTTATTTTTGTTATTGCTATTTTACCTTCATTGTTTATCTACTGAATGCACTATGTAAAGCACTTTGGACAGTGCAAACTGTCATAAATGTGCTTTTATAAATATATTTTACTTACTTACTAATAACTCACATTGGCCCTTTGGCACAAATCACCCCAACCCCAGAATTTTGGATAATAGACATGATGCAGCAGTTTAGGGCTGACATTGTGCTAACTGTATAGACTCAAAGTGTAGCATACTAAAGCACTAAAACATGTGTCAATTATTTTCAAACGTGTCTATAATTGTTCAGACACAATAATCAAAAAACATGATCATGGAAATTTTACTTTGAAAGGAAAAAAACTGTTTTTTGAGCTTAAATGTACTTGTATCTTATTCCATGTTTCTCCCTTCTTTACAGGATGAGTCAAATTGATGGCTCTTCTTAAATATGTGGTCACATTTCCAATTTCTTCTATGGTTTTCTAGAAACAAGGGATGGCACACTTCCCCAAACGCACAACTTAGGCCACTCTCCCCTATAAATAATTTCATTTTTAGAAAAACATATAACATTTTTAAGTAAAAAGTGTGGACTCAAATGTTCTTTTAGTGTAAAACTGCAACAACATTTTATGATTCTCAAAGATAAAGTATATATGCAATGTTCTCACCAGAATTGAATCCAGTGCAACATATGTGCAACAATAAACTCATCATTCATTTCAATTTGTGGACTGTCAACCAACATATCCAAACCAAAAGTCAGAACAAGAGACAGAAAGAAAAGAGGCAGAATGGGGTGACAGTAAGGAGTGTTATAAGAACTGAGTGTAGCGAGCCTACAATAAAGGAAACTGTAAGTGAATCAGAAGAGCTACAGTAACACGCACACACAGGTATATTACTGTATTTTTAGGCCTTTGTTATTTCATACGGACCCTGTGACATGCCCACCAACACAGAACATACTCCTCAGCCTCGGGGAACTGCACCGAGGCCACGGAATGTAGCACCTTCACTGTCTATTTGTAGTGGGTGTGGGAAGACATGTGGGATGCCACAGCCTTCGCTCAACAAGGCACCGCTTTCAAAAAAAAATTATTGAATACACATACACACAGGTAGAAAGGTAAGTTTGTCCAGGCGCATTCACCAGAGGATGTAATCCTGTTAGCAATGAGAAGAGCTGTGACCTCAAGGCCATCAGAATAGCTCTTCTGACTGACTGGATGCAATCCTCCTACAGTGTGATGACAAAGGAGTACCAGGATGCTTCACTAAAAACCACCATCCCCTCCTGCTTTTACCACAAGCAGCCACAACATAAAAACAAAAATCATGAGAAAAACTTGCCTTAAAGTTTCACACCAGGTTTGACCGTAAACAAGGTTTTTCCTGGACTTAAATGGAAATAAATGATTACATGAAGCACATATAAAAGATACATTTCATTCTATTTAGCACTAGTTAAGCCTTATTGACTACAGTGACCCATCCCCCCCAACAACACCATACTGTTAAGACTCCACAAGTCAGCCATAACATGCAGCAAAGCTGTCTGAGAAACCTCACTCAAATACCAATAAAGTCAACTCTAACGATTTTTAACTAGATTTTTTTTAACCATCTTCAAAAAGGTGTTTGATCTACCTCCCTTGGTGTCTACTAGAAATGTGTTGGCATGCTAGGTTTTAACCCCCTTAGTCTCTGATCTTTGCTCACTTGCATGTAGTTTTAATAAAACATTAACCGTTTGCTTGCCTGCCGCAAAATAAACATAAGCCAAGTAGCCAAGGTGAAATCATATTTATAATAACCTGTTAATCCGTGCGCGAAGAGAGCTTCAAGTCCGTGTCCATAATGGAAAGACAAAAGATAAACAAACAAGAAGAAGAAAAATGATGGCTAAATGTTGCTATCTAGACCCAGGTCATCTAGTGTAGCACACTGAGCTATTACGGCAATTAAAACTCAACAGCCACTTCTGCAGAAGGAGATGACACGATGGGGAAATTGTATTTCCCCTCCCCTCTCCCCCCTAACAGTGGGCATTTAGCTAAATTAAACCAATTTTTTACTGGCTGGCCAATATAATGGAAGCAATGCATGCAAGAAATAAATAAATTAGCATAGATAAGCGATTACATACAGTATGTGGACTCAGATGTAACATGTTATCAGGGGAGAAGAGAGTGCAGTGACGGCAAGAAAAAAAAAGGCAGAACATTTTCATCAATGTTTGGATGTATAACTTAGCACTTTTAAAGGCTATAGAGTGCAATGCATGATAACAAAAACAAGGAAGAGAGACTAAGAGAATCAAAGATGTCAAAGTCCTCTTGCCACCACGGGGGAGCCAATTGAGATGACAACTGAGGTCACTGGTTTGCATCAGCCTCCACAGGTGTATTGTTTCCAGAGGCCAGCTCCATACATTCAAACTGCAGGAAGGGTGAAGTGGACAGACAGGGGAGTCCGCAGGTACAAAATGTGCTTCATCAGTGGAAGAAAGCCACCTCCAACAGATGCATAAGGAGGAGAGACATTTATTCTAGATAAATTCCACGCAAACTAATGGATGTCGACAGCAACACAAGTATCTCGGGACAACTACAGCAGGCCATATTAGACTTAGCTGTCTAAATATAAACCACTGGCCAGGTAAACTTTAACCAAAGGACTCTGCAAACATACCAGTAGGGGAGAACGGGGTAATTTGTCACACGGGTTGGTTGTCACAATCGTTATATCTCGGAACCAGAAGGCGCTGTCTGTGAAATTTTGGTATGTAAATATCCAGAATTGGGATCAGAGGTCACCTACATAGTCTTCCTTGGAGTTAGACTGCTGAATTTTAGGTGAGACGACTGTTTGTGTTTTTCATGTCAAATTGAAAATATTTAGCTCCTCAGTATTTTTCTTCTAGGCTTTTACACAATGGGTTTATAACAAAACACTTGTTACCCATACAACATGTGAAGGGTAAACTATAGTTTAGATTGTGGTTAGCAAGCTAATTAGTTGTCAGATGGTTATTGGCCTTGATGTTAGCAAGAAATTCAAGTTGGGGTTGGTCGTCAAATTTTTTGGGGGGTTGGTTGTCACATGTTATCTCAAGGCTGCAGCTAGAAAAGGAACCCAATAATGAAATAAATTGTCTAGCTGTATCCTCACTGACACCCCAGAGAAGGAAAGAATAGAGCAGGAAAAGGCAGCTAGCATGCAAAGAAAAAAGGGCAACAAAATCAAAACAACCCAGTGCATCCCAAACTAGACCAGCTGCCAAGGCTACAGTAAGTTATGTAGGCCTATTTGTCAACTTGACAATGCAATTAAACTTTCAAATTTAGTTCTACTTGCTTGCCTTCTTTTTAAGATTATTCCCATTAAGATAACATTGTGACAAACAACCCCATATTGTTTGACAACCGACCCCTTGATGGGGTTGGTTGTCACAATGTGTAAGGGTGTCTTTGATGATTAATTTCTTCTTTATTACAATAAGATAGAAAAAGTGAGGGGTTCACATTTCAAGCCAACACCTTAAGCTTCAATTTAATGTAGGAATGACTATTGAAAGATGTTTAGGTGATAAGCAATTCTCACTAGAGTAAAAAGTGTGCCTACTTACCCCGTTCTCCCCTACAACTAGATGTGCAGTTGGCCTGCCTGCCTTTTCTGATAGTTTGGTTTCATCAGCAAAACAATTCAACTACATCTGTCAAGAAATTCTGCGAAGGGTAATCCAGGTGATACCGCATCCTACAGCTCAGACAATAGATTGAGCCAAAACTAAAACCCCATCGTTCTCTAATGGAATATAAGAAGTTTATGAATGCTGCACCAAGGACATTCCCTTTTCAACAGAAGCAGTGAGGTTAGAGACCAAAAGCTCCAATATAAATGTTCTGAACTCAATCTCACTCCGGCACATGCATCCACATTCCCTTCCCCACCTGCTTTGTTACTGTAAGGCCAACCTTGGAATGGATCTGTAGAAATTCAAGAAAAAAGAAAAAAAAACTTCTGCATTAATTTCTATGTGCACTCTAGGTCACAGCCCTGGCTTGAATACTGCCTTTGAAATTCGGGCATTCCCATTATAAATTAGGAAGCAGTCACTGCGTATTTGAAAAGCTTTGAGGGGGAACTTCCCTTAATGTAATGTTGAATGGCAGGTCACACTACAACACAAGCCCTAAACCACTCATATGAGGACTATTTGATCACAGTCCTTCAGAGAGCCATCCATCTGTCTCTCCCTTTCTCTTTTGCCGATATTTGTGTGTCTCTCTCCCACTCTGTCTCACTCTCTCGCTCAGAGCCAAACTGCACCCAGTCGAAGTGCTTTGTCCAACCTCTGGTGTTGCTACACTTGCTACACTACGGCACAGTTCTAAAGAGTAGCATTATTCCATTATTTCAGAGCATCAATGACCTTGTCATTGGCAATGAACCAAGAAAAAAATTAGGAGAAATGATGTACATACAGACGTCTTTGGAAATTGTCAGGATTGAGTGATAGAGGATGCTGTTGAATAGTAGACCAGTCAATACAACACTGTAGATTAGGCTGGAATGATGGTTGAGACATGGCCAGACTGAAATCAAGTCAGTAGAATAAATGATAAGTGTGCACAATCCACTGGAGGAAATCAAGAATCGACCCAGTTTTTAAGTCAGGATTGTCAATTGGCCCTTCGTACTTTTCTAGTCACTGCTACAAAAAAGTATCAATATGATATGACAATTTATAGGACACATATCATGGTAAACAAATAACATCTTGTGTTTGCCAGTACATCAAACAAATGAGAATTATTTTCATCGTTTAGATGAAAAATATGCTAATCATCAAAGTACACCCATTTTCCACCAGGGATCAACTTTGCCACTACATTATCTATAAAACCCGACAAACTTACTGTAGCTCACATTAAGTGATAACAGCTACATTACTTCACAACGTACAATGTAATTTTCACTGATATAATAGTAGTTAAATATGTTCAAATGTGGAATAATATTACATTTGTTAACGGCTTTGATTTGTAATCCACTATATTGGACATCATTAGCAGTCAATAATCCAGCTGCTGATAAAACCCTGCTTCGCCATGCATCCAAGGTAACTGACAGCAGGTTCTTGGTATAGTTTGGCAAACATATATAAACCAACTTAATAAAATGTTGGGGGACAACTGGGCACAGGGAGGTTATGGTGATGCAACATTTTATGTTTTAAGGGCGTCATTGTCACAACAATGAGCTCTGGCTCAAACTGTGTGGGCCTACTGGCATGCATACTGTGCCTTAAGTCCTCAAATGTTGTATCAGCCTTGAGGAAACCAAAAATAATTGACAGATTCTCCAACGGGAAGACAGACGTGGCACACACTGAGCTTGGTCACTCTAGACAAACTGGGAAACTAGTACAATACAGGTTGACAATATCAGCACAGTGCTGTGAATTGAGTCTAGTTCTTTGAGAAACGCGGTATGCTACACAGGGCGCCTTCTCTCTCCCTTCCTCCTTTGCTGCAGAAGCAGCACAAGGCCATGAAAGATCGGAGGCAAAGTGCCGTCCTTTGGTTTATCCTCTCTGAAAGCCTTTGCGTGCTCTCAGTTCCACATGAGGGATCCGATGAAAGCCGTTTGTCAGTACGCCACTTAATTATCAGCCAGAAGAAGAGCCTCTGATGCTATCCTCTGACAATGGCTCAAAGCAGCCTGCTGGTTACAGTGCCCACGAACAATGAAGAAACGACTGCAGCTACTGATGGTGACGGGGCAGTGCCAACTGTGTACTTCAGTGTTCGACCAATTTAGAAACGGCACAGAAATCCTTGTGTGTGATACTCCAATGTATTTTATTTTCTTAATTGGTAAATAATAAGTAGCAAGAAGCACATTTTACATCTAAATACCAAGAATGTAAAATGTCCTACTAAAAAACATATGTAGCAAAGGGAAAACAGAGATGGTGTGACCTTTTGTTTTTTCCTGCATTTGGAACACAAACATTAAAAGGACTTAAGCTGCTGCTCAATATGCACATAGCCATCATACTGCAAATAAATAAAAGAGTTGCATGCACTCTTTAACCTTCTATTTTTGCATGTTCAAAGTCGTGTTGAGAAACAAACAGTGACTATAGGTATATACTACTAGTATTTCTGCGTAGGTGAATAAAACTAAATAATTCCATTCACTTTCTTTATTAAAGAAACTCTAGTATTACAATAAAATATTTCATTTAAATATCATGTTTAGAAAAAAACAACATGTTACATGAGAACTACTCTAGTCCTTGCCACTGAAATCTCCTTTTGCCTCATATTGTTGATCCTATTTCCAAAATGACTACGGAGTGTACACCTCAAAAAGGTTGTGTGTTCAATGGCACAAAACAATCAGATAGATTGTCAAATGCAACCTTTTCAGTTGCATTCGTCATACAATTTACTCATGCATACAGTCATCCCTGGGCTCTTAAATACACTTTGCCTGAAGGATACTGCACAAGCAAATGAAAGAGAAAGCCATTTAACATCATCTGTATTAATCTGACCTGATACTTAGCTTTTCATTAGCAAAGTACATTGCTGTACATGTCTATGACAGAAACAGGGTGATGCCTCAGTGTAACCTTGGACTCCCCACAGGAACCTGTCAGCAGGGAGCAGATCCACAAAGGAACAGCAAGAAGCAATGGTTCTTTTTAAATCACTGCTCTGCTCCCACTAACACACTCTGAAAAAGGCCTAAGAGAAGGTCCTTTTCTGTAATATGTATGAGATTTGATTTCTTTCAGAAAGGGAATCACAGACCCACCCTACAGTCCATTACCCAAGTTAATGCAGAGCTGCCAGACTTGCTGACCCATTAATAATACATAGCAGTGGTCAAAAGAGGCCAGACACCTCCGTGCACCCCTTCATCCCTCAACATGGCCACATTAATGGACTAATTCAGATGCAATTAACTGGTGGGGAGAGGCTGTGGCCCTGCGGCTGGTGGAGCACAGGCTGAAGGGTTTACAGCCAGGGCTTGGATTATAATAGCTGTGCACACAAACAACACACACACACACACACACACACACACACACACACACACACACCCCCCCCAAACACATTCACAAAACAATTTACATACTACTCTAACAGCAGCCACCACATTAAGTAAAAGAGAGTGATGCTTTTACCATTGGATAACAGAAGCAAAATAAAGCAAATTTATGAATATCGTTCACACTCTCCATTAAATGTATCCATAGAAATACTGTTATTAATTGGCCCTTGTGTAAATATTTATGTCACCCCTAATTGTTGCCAAAACATTGTCCCCCAATTAAACCTGCAATGACTGACTTACTTGCCCACTTTTCGGGCAGTGAAAGCAACATGTTAACACTGACACTAACACGTTATCCGCTTTGAAGTTGATGTGGCCAGACAGCAACAATAGAATTTATTTGGAGTCCCGTTTTTGTGCCCACCCAAGGGCAAATATTATTCACCGTTCTTTTTTTGCTCCATTTTGGTTCCCACTAACTCCTGAGAAAGAAGAATATCTGGATCTTTAGCTGCTAAATGCCCAACTATGGTAATAAAAGCAAATGAGTAAGTAAAACAAGTATGTCAGTCGTGTGTTGCTGGGCAGGTGACATATATTCTTTCTCCTTTTTTTGTGCTTATTAGCTAAAAGCAGCTGTCTGGTGTGTCCGAAAACAGCACTATGAAAGCTGTGAGAGTAAACCAACAGAATAAAGATAATAAAATTAAAACAAAGGGCCAAAAAAGACTATATAATGTATCTGGCTGAGTCTGGTGATAGTTTCCAAGCAATGCATTTCACATCCAAATATTCATGATCAATTGTCAATGTAAAAATATCAATTTCAGCGATTTAAAACACCTTATGGCAAATCAGATGGCAGAATAAGACCTACTTTGCAATTTCATTCAATTTAAATTTCCATGTTATTAGTTTCTTTTTCCTCCCCAATGTTTTCCATCCATTAGAGCAAATTTCATTCAATATTGTGTCTGCCGAAACCTGCCTCTTTGAGAATGTGACGTTGACAAATGAGCAATTACAGGAGCGATATTCACGTGACACATCTGTGGCTGGCGTGACCCGCGATTAGCCCTACTGATGCTGAATGTGAGATGCGAGCGCCGTGCCTGTCAACACAGGCGCCGAGGAACGGCAGCGCCCGCCCATTCTGGCATATCATCCATCACTGGTTCCGCTCGGCTGCCACAGCTGTGTCACTGTCCCCCTCTCACAGTCCGCTGACCTCACTGAGGATGCACTGGTGGGATGATCAAATATCTCTCTGGGATAAGACACAGCCGTCCTGCTTCACTGACAAGGCAGAGGACACAAAAAAGAAAGAAAAACTATTCCTACATATCCTCTGCCACAGTGACATCTTTATCAATAAGCAGCATTTAAAAAGGTGGAGTCAGCAATCCTGAAGAACGCTTGTTGTCAAAAATCAATTACTGTCAAAATCAGTAAATATCTCTTCATGATCATTCGCTACCTGTCCCTAATGTGTGTGCACTATAAAAAATCTGGTGTTAATACACAGCCTAGGCTCTGTAAACCCATTAGGTACACAAAGGATACGTCAAACAAAAGGGGCCCACCAAAGCTACTATCAACATGCCTGTTTACAGAGCCTAGGCTGTGTATTAACATTGGATTTTTCAGTGCAAACACAGTGCGCAAAGGTAGCAGATTGTGAGGAGATATTGACTGATTTTGACAAAAAGTGATTTTCATTCACAAGCATTCTCCAGAATCACTGATTCATGCCAGGCAACAGCACAGTTGGTGTAGACAGTTGCCTTTTATTTCAATAAAGCAGGGATTGTAAGGAGCAGAGTGAAGCCATTCGCTGCTGGAGGCTGACACAGAAGGTGAAAGGGTTAAATAATTGCAAGAGAAAGAGAGAGGGTGGATTGAAACAAAGAAGAAATGGAACAACATCAGCCAGACGTATTCCCAAGATAATTACTTGCAATGCAGCTTTTATCAACATGGCAATCATCAGGGCGAGCCTACTCTTTTAAAAAATCCTATCAGATGTGAATTACCTACAGTCTGGATCTAAAGCAGTGTGGCTGGACCTTCCAGTCGCTCTAAGTAGATATTCAGTGGAGGGCTTACCTCAGTCAAGCTATGGACCTTTGACCATATCAGCAGTCTCAGGTTGCTGTAGACTTTTTTTTCATTTTCTTTTTAAACCTTCTCCATCCTCTGCTAATTAGCCTTGCAGCCTCTTTCTCTTTCATTTCCGAAAGAAAACGCTGCATCTACGCCACAGTGCTGGCAGATAAATTAGCTGTGCGCTTCACAGGAGGCAACCGTTCTTCAGGGAAAGCAGACTACCTTAATTATGAATATTATTAATTATAGTTT
The DNA here is from genome assembly GCA_026929865.2 of Hyperoplus lanceolatus. NCBI lineage: Eukaryota > Metazoa > Chordata > Actinopteri > Uranoscopiformes > Ammodytidae > Hyperoplus > Hyperoplus lanceolatus. The sequence goes on along the minus strand of CM049396.1, from coordinate 16,321,083 downwards.
AAAAAGACAGGGAGGAAAAAAACTAAAAGAACAATCAACAAAAAAATATTTGTTCAGAATTCACCTCGTTTACTAGCCTGGCATTCCCAGACCTGCCACTAGGCGCTGGCAAATTAAATTTGCTGCGCGTGTTGGTCTGGACCATGGACATATAAAGAAATGGACACCGTATTGAAAAATGGCGCCCATTCATTCCTATGAAAGCTGCTCAGGCGCAGAGAAGCAACAAGGAAGCTGCCATATTGCTTTCATGTAAGCCCTGGCACGCTCCCTCCTCCTCCCTCGAAAACAAACTGAAAGCCGTTAAAAGCCGTTGGGCTAATAAAACGCTTTATGTGGCGTTTTCAAATGAAAAAACTTAAGTTTTAATAGTATATGGTCTAAAGATAATTTTGAGCCTATGATTGATATCCAGAAAATTTTTGCGGCGACACAATCTTGTTCGCCGCTTGTATTGGTGTGGACGGGGAAATCTGCCGTAGGGCTACCATGAAAATAAGCTCCCATTCACAGCATGCAGTACCAATGGGTTGGCCACTAGTCCATGCTGGCTGCTCGGAGAAGGCAGCATCCTGGGGGCCTAGTCTGGACACGCTCCGTTGAAGCTTTATCAAGAAAACCAGAAATCTGGCTATGGTTTCAATTGGTTCTATCTAATATGGGCGCGCCAGAGCCCTTTATATGGTACTCTGGGGAGTACGTAACCAGATGACGACAGTGACGTGCATGCGACGTCGAAGCCGTGATAGTAAACATCAAAGATGGCTGCGGATATGTTGTGAGTTTGAGACTGCTTTGGCCTCGACCCTTAACGATTTGGAAGACGGCACTCAAATCTTTCATTAGCAAGTAAGTGGAATGTTCTGTTTTGCCGCCCGACAACGGCAAACAAACAGCTGTGCATCGCACCTTGTGCATCGCTCTGATTGGTTGTAGTGCTATCCAACTGCGTGCAGTGGCATTTAAAATGCACGAGTAGGAGCCGCCCCTTGAGTTGGAAATTACTATTGATCGTGGCCAGACCCTCTATCGTTCAAGATATCAGGGTCTGGATTTCCAGGCTACTCGTTTACTTGAAATTGTAGTGGAAATGATGTGTTAAATACAGACCGAGCCAGTGGCAGCAGTAGCCAGTCTACCCCAGCTGAGAGGAATTTAACAGGGCAGATTCAGTGTTAAATGTGGATTCAAGGACTGTGCTCTATTTATAGCATGCATAATTTAATCGGTGTACTCCTCTCTTTTCTCTGCTTCCTTGTCGGGGCAAAAATCAGTACACATACAAGAGGCTATGTTAAAAGGCACCATCTGTGATCCCAGAGTAAACAAAAGGTAGCCTGATATTCAGACTGAGCGGCCATTATGGTGCTACTCTATTATTCAGTCTGACATTGCCTTCTTATTAGCAGCTTCCTGGAGGGGAAGATTTGATTTTACCCTAACACATCACTAAGCCCATGCATCCAGATGCTCTAGCTGTATTAGGCTGGGCATATTTAGTACAAGTTAAGGACATTTGCCGAGAACAACAGTCAAATATTGAGAATAATCATTTTACAAGGACAATTTGCTAATAAAAATATCACACATGCAGATGTGTCCAGGTACAGGAAAATATTAAACAAGGCAGATGTTGAATATACAAGTTCACTGAGGGCGTTATTTTCCATTTTCAGAACATCAGAGGGGCATTATCACTGTTGGGACATGGAAAGTGATCACAGTGTTCATTATCTGAATACAAATGCTGAGGCAATAAAGATTTATGGAGGCCTGCTCAACCTAGCATGTGTGTACGTACAGTACACAAAAGGCCACTCGCTGGGAAAACTAAGTTAAAATACAGGGAAAACTAAAGAGTTATTTTGGTCTGAATCCTTCCAGCCACGGAACGATGACTAAAGAGTTTTCGAGTAGCTCCCTTCATCTTCTCCTTTTGAAAAATCGAGGGACCAGCTAATGATTTTTCCAGTTCTGAATTCCTGTTCTGAACTGTGTTTCAAATTCCTTGCAGTTCATAACTTAAACGTGACACCAGAGTTTTATTTTCTTGCCTTACTGAGCTTTGGGCTACGGATCTGTGACAAAGCAAGGTCACGGCCTACTGGAGGTGATGATCTCAGTCGCCACATAAATGGACAGCTCTGGAAAAGACATAGAAATACAGATCCAACCCCCTCCTATAGTTATTACAGAGTCTTATAGGTCTCACTCATGCCAGTCAGCTAAATACTTCAGTCTACGCTATAGTTCGGTTATCCAAAATCCCATCCAGCAGAGACTAAGGCCAGAGGTCTTAACTTACTAAGGGCCAGGAGGAAAACTCGCCACCGAACAGACCTAACTACACAGCCTTGGCCTCTCATATTTCTCCCTAATTACCAGCTGAAGTGCATGCCTCAACATTACAAACTGATTAACAGTATTTTTCAAAGGCCTGAAGCTGTGACTAAGAATGTGTGCATGGATCAACTGCCCATCGATGTTCATTGTTATCTGCTTTATAAATGATTTGCAGAAACAAGAAAAAAACATGGCGGCATTGGTCCCAGTCTGTGAGTCGGGTATCGACCTCGACAGTTCTCATTATCCCAGAGGAGGAAGTCCGCCGAATCAATTGATGATGACCATGGCCAAAAGCTTTTACAACTGGCTGCTGTATCACATCTTGCTGAGAAAAAAAGCATATGGGAGGGAGAAGTTAAGGATAAATGACTATTGAAAATGATAACAAAAGTCATATATACACACACACAGTATGGGGATAAGCTGTGAGGCCGTGTCAAGCAAAATTGAAGCCAACATCTCTACACGGGCCTATGGGCCACAAGAGGAAGCGATAGAAGCCTCAGGCCTTTTATGTTCTGCACTGCAGTCAGCACTTCACTCAGCGGAGTGTGGGGACAGCAGCTCCTGCCAAAATGTATCCATGCCAAGGACTGCCAGCCTGCTCTCCCCGCCCACTCTAAGGGCCAGAGCGTGAGCGGTTGGGCGCCGGTGGGCGGGTGCAAGGTGAGGCTGGTGGGCGGGTGGCCAGGCTGGAGCTTCCTGACATGGAAACCCACCTCACAGCAGGATCAAACTGGCTGCCGAGTGAATCACTACCCCTCCCACCACCTGACAGAGTCAGCGCAGGGCCAGCACACCGCAACTTCTGCTGTATGTCTACAATTAAGAAGGAATCCAAGATGAGACAAAAGTGTTATAAAATCACCAGACATTTATGAACTTCATGAAAAGGTTAATTTTGGACTTGGGGGTTGGTGTGTATGGGGGGTCAGGGGGTTACAACAGAAACAGCAGAGCAGTCTGAATATGCATCAGTCAGTACTGCTGAAAAAATGTCCTTATCAGCGAAGTGCTTAAAATGTAAATGCTTGCTTTACGGTGTAATGATGATACAGGCTAAGCAAATAGATGAAGGTATCAGAGAGTCTAGCAGCGGAGCAATTTTACACTTTCAGATTTCAGGCCCTGCAAACCTAAGCTTGCAATGGGAGATAGGGGCAGGAAGCGCAAACTCTCATACCTGACCAATCTTATTCTAATAAGCAACAGGAGCAGGGGTTTTCTGAGCTGTGGCTAGTCGCTAGTCAGAAGTAGGAACATTATCTCCAGAGTAAATAATGTCCTGGAGGAGCAGTAGCTACCCAAATCGCTTCTTAAAAAATAGAAAACTGCTGCAGGCTACTATTATTAAGCCTCAGATCCAATGGGAAGTTGAACCTTTGATCTGTTTAGGGTACTGTGTATTTGCATTTTATAATGAGATCAAAGCCAGGTCCAGGGCCCCTGCAGAAGGCAGCTCTGTGCCCCATCCCTGCACACTGGATGATTTACAGACCAAATCTACATTTCCCTGTTAACAACAGCATGTAAGAGGCTCAGCTATGTGGACCTCAGTGAAAATGCAGTGGGAGATTCAATGTTTGTTGGGCAATCGACAAGAGTAGCCTACCTTCTCTTCCAGCTAATTTCCTCCCCTGTACACAGGTGTGGCATAGATAATAAATAAAATAAATAAATAAAGTAAAGAATGAAATAAAAACGTGCCAGTAGCAACAATCTCCTCAACAGTTAAAGTTCAAGAGCAAACATTTCAAGCATTTTTAAACTGGTTGAGAATTGCTCCAGATTCGCTTTGGCATTCTTCACCTGGAAGAAATGCAGAGGGGAATTTACACACTTTGCCTGGAGTGAGCCTGCAAGGAGCCGAGGGAAGGTTTACAACGAGGTCAACATTTGAGGGTGTATGTGCAGTCTCTGTTCAATACTTTTCTCAACCTTCTTCTTTTTTTTAAAGAAAATATACCAGAAAATACATTTCAAATTCCATCACTCAGTCTTTAGCTCAGGTGAGAGGTAAGGAGAGTCTCATATGTTCTGACAGCATGATCAGAAGTAGAGCTGGGAGAAGGACTGAACGCAACAGACAACCATGCAGATTAATTAGGTTTGCTTAAATCAGCCCACCCTGTATGATGGTATTATTGTAGAAACACTTGACACCTTAATGAATCTTAAAGAAGATGCAGTGAAAAAAAAGGTGGTTGTTGAAGGCTTGTTGTCAAAAGTGTCATCAGTGAAGATCTCATCACAATCCGCTGTATGTTAACAAAGGGTATTTAAAACAAGGGGGCCGACCATAGTTTTTTTTTCCAAGGCACACACAGTATACAGACAGCGGATTATGAGGAGAAATTCAATGATTTTAAGTTTTATCCAGAATCACTGACTTCACCTTTAATGTTTTCAACAAATGATAATAATCCATAATTGATTCAGGTTATTTTACTTGACACTATTGTCCTTCACGGTAGGATCCACAATAGCATTTAAAAAAAATCCCCAATCCTAACTGATAAAGAGACACTTAACTACAACAAAAGCTTGACCTCCATTGTTTTGTTCTGACTGTTCAACTACAGTAATCCTCTATCTGACTGTCCAGGATGGGGCATGCCAGAAAAGGTTGACTAGGGGGAATACCCCCTCCCCTGCAGTTGTCGTCTTGAAGCGCCTTAAAGCAAAGTGTCTGCAAATCATTTATGCAGCTAATTGTTCCACAAACAGTTTGTAGCGAAAGTGAGAGAGCGTCAATTCATCATTCATGACACGCAAGACAGCGTCTGTGAAGCGTCAATGCAGATTTGAGAAGTTGCAACGACAGATTTGAAAAGTAAATATAGCTCATATTCCATTCAGTCAATTACAAATCATGTAAACGGTGCACATTTTAAAAAAAATATTTTAAATTAACAATAAAAAAAGAAAACTAAATAATATCATGCATGTTCTTACAGATTATCAAATACTGAAACTATTCTAAGTATTAAAAAGGTCTCATCTTTGTGAAGCACTCATAGATGTAAAGAAGGCGTGTTCCGAAGACCTTGAATTAAGAGAGGAGGACGCTCCCTATTTACCTCTTAAAGCTGGGGTATATGATTTCTGATTGGTCAGAGCTGTACACTTTGACCAATCATAGCGAGGCTCCGATTCTCTGTTCTTATTGGATGTTGGGACTGTCCATTCACTTTGATAAACTTTGTTGGTGCAGAGCGTGTCAGGGAGGGACCAGAGAGAACAAGTGGAGCGGTTGAGGTATTTGAATTTGAATCTCTATCCCAACTGCCATGTTCTCCCCAAATCCTCCACCACAGCTTTATTGTCAGAGGAGTCATGGCCTTGATGGCTTTAAAATGGATGGGACTGATAAAACAGATTTCAATTAAAACTAGAAAATCCTGCAGAGATTTTAAAAGTACAGGCCCCCCCGTCGCCGACCGCCAGCCCCGCATCAACGACGTTACAGTGTGAGGGGCTTGACCTCCCAAACTTTTTTCAGTCGGGGCTTAATAACAGCGCTACCTTGTGGAAAAATCAAAATACTGAATTATAGCACATCCCGCAGAGTGGGGATGCACATTCTGTTAAATGTTTGCGTTTTTTCATGCAACGGTGTGGGAGGAGATAGCGCTAGAAAATGTGGCGGAAGCAATAAGAATAAGTATGGTGGATAACAATAAGTTACAGGTCCTCAATACTTGAGAGCCTGTACTTAATGACAGACAAATCAGAAACACTTTGACGACACAGTAATACTGCCTTTTAGAAAAGTCCTGCAAACAAAAGCCTATACTCTTCTTGGAAATATGGGTTTAAGTATCCTAGTGTGTGGAAATACCATTAAGGAATCTGGCAGGTCTTCAGAAAAAGCTATGCATCGATCAGAGAGAAGGACAAAGAAAGCTACAGTATACGCTGAATCATACAAAAGACTGCTTAGACAAACCTGCAAAATATGAATACCTCAGAGGGCTGCAGACGGTCTCAAGAAAAACACCATGTAATTGCTTGTTCATAGATGCCAGACACAACATTCTGCACTCTCGAAAGGCAGCGTTTACATTTTTTAACCTTGATGAATTATCTGTTTTTATTGACAGCACTTATTGAGATTTCTTAAAAGTGGCGGCTAAATGGAGTTCCATTAAGATGACTAAATGAGTTGTTGGTGCCCAGATTAGCCGGGGCCATCTCGCCGGCACAGCATGCATTATCATACAGAGCAGACGCATGCGTGCGTCAAGTCCCAAATTCCTCCAAATGACATCTCCAGGGGAACAGAGGAGTGATGACTACATCCGACCTACATTCACCCCACCCAGGCATGCTCGCTTCCAACTAATTACACAAACACAAACATGCGTACTCGGTCACACTATAGGCAAGAGTCAGTCATTTCATAATAATGGTCACAGTGCAGAGAAATGCCTGCATAATATTACCTATACCATTTCAAATTGGATGTGCATGCTACTTTTCTAAAATTAATGTGAATCTCCGATGGGCTCTGAAGCCAAAAAAAAACAAAAAAACAACGGCGACTATACAAGATCCAAGTGACCTCCTAGAAACTTTTCAGGTTAAGATGAAAATACCATTTGTGTGAGAAGATGTGAAAATTCTCAAAAAAACAGAAAAACATTACGAGCAATCCTAAAACTACTGGAGCTCATTAAAAGGCCTCCCTCCCCGGGCATGGAAGCTTCACTACTGGATAATGGATATAATCCGGATGTTCTATTTTGTTCCTACTGACCGCCAGAGGCGGTGCTTTCAGCACTGGATGTTCCATCGCGCGCATGCGCAGGTCGAGATCTTATACCAAAATAGTCACCTGTGACACCTGGGTGACCCGAGAATATGTATATATTCCGGAAGTCACTCGAGGATCTGTTCCTTCTATCTTCTCGCGGACTAGCAGGTCACACACATTGTTGTGTGATAGTATACCATTAGCTTGTTGCAAGTAGCTTTGTAACCTAAGGGTTGGTGCTTCGATTTGACTTTGTCCACCAAAGGCTGCGACTTGCAATTCGTTCGACTTCGGCTGCGGCCAGTCAGGGGTGAGTAAAGTGTGAAGGCTATGCGTAGCCGGCGGCTATCGCGGAAGCTATATCACCTTTCCACCTTGCTTTAAAGGCCAGGACACATCGACCCGATAATTGCCGTCGTAGAGTCGGGAGGGGGCGGGGACACAAATCTGTTTGGTGTGTGCCGTGAAATCGGTCGTCGTAGATGTCGTCGGGCTTCTTTTGAGCTGATTGAACATGTTCAATTAGCTTGTTGAACATGTTCAATCGGAGGCGGGCAGTCTTTCAGTTGGAGCAATTTGATTTGTGGAGGGCTAGCGAATCAGTGAAGCCCGGAAGTGAGGCGGGTAGCACAAACAGCTAACAACTGTTAGCCATCGTTTTAATGTGTTTGTTTGTTTCGTTCAGCGAGTACTCACATGCATCAACCCTTGTTGACTGCTCGACACCATACTCAACACTCACTGCTAAAAATGGTGCTCTTTATGGTCCATAAATATAAATACGTATTTCTATCTATGTTCATGGTCTAGAGAGCCGTCCCATCATTTCCGGCTTCCGTATTTTTTCGGGCCACAATACAGATTAGCGCCGCCTGCTGTTATGGAGACATTACGTCCCGCGCAAGCGCACAGCGTACGGAAAGTCAGCAGTTGGTTTGGTGTGTTCTTTGCACTTTTTCGGCCGCGACGGGAAGACTGGAGCTCCCTGAATCGGCATTTTCGGGTAGTCGGACTGGTGTGTCCTGGCCTTAATTGTCAGGCGGCGGCTGGTTTCACAGTCGCTGTGTTATTCTTTTGTTCGCACCGTTGCTTGTGTGTTTTTCGCTAAGCCCGGTTGCTAATTGTATGCTCGAATGTAATGTTTTTCTAGCATTGTTGACTGTTGCTCGGGTGCTAAGTTCGCCTAGACCAGTTGCTTACTTTGATTTAATCGACAGCGAGCGGCTTGGGGTCCAAGCCGCCGCCACAGTATTTTGGAGAGGCACCTATTTGCAGACCCAAGGGGAAGCGGAGATCCACCGGAAGCACGACATTTCTTCTTCGTTTTGTTTTACTGGCGGCGATCACCCAGCGTTTCTTCTTCTTTTTGTTTTACTGCCGGCGTTCACCTAGCGGTGAATAATAACAAGATACAGTTTCCACCGGTTATGGTGCTAGTAGACAGTCAAATAAGTCAGTTTGTTAAGGGTCCCAAGTGGCCAGGACGGTGGTAAAAAGTAGATGTTGAGGTATAAGACGAATGAAGCAACAAAGCTTTATGTGTACATCTTCCGAAATCCGTCTCTTTAATTCACAATTATCACAAGTAGGTCAATCACATACAAATATAAACTCTTATAAATAATACACAAAAAGTGCCACCACATTAAACTAAACAGCTAATTTTAAAAAGTGGGGTGAAAGACATTAACGTCTGACACATAAGGTGACAGTTTCCATTCTAGATCCTGATTGATTTATTACCAGATCCCTTGTCCTCTAGTGATCAGTTTTAATTATTCTATAATTTCTATATTCATATTAGGCTATTGAACGATCGATGCTCGTCTGTGACTTTGTCATCACGTAAGTGAACAGTAACGATCGCGTGCAGCCGCAGAATTACATTTCAACCAGACATAAATAGCCTATGTTCAGTGGCACAGACGTTAAAAAACTCCTGTTAATAAATAAATAAATAATGAGATACATACAATACAATAGGTTTATTAATCTGAATGTAGAGCATGTTCACGATGTGTAAGGTGGCCGCATATAAACGGCACGAGGGCTAAGAACTACGCTACTGATCAGATAAATTATCGATCAAACGTAAAGTCATCCGGAAATGATAAAAACATCCCGATGGAGATTTCTATGGAGTGATTTTGCTTTAAACTGTACAGGGTCGCGTTGTGGCAGTGACACTCTTTCTACAGTCGGAGCTGCAGCGTAAGGTGAAAACAAACTCAGAGTAGGTTACAATTCTGACCTATGAAATGAGTTTGGGGCGTGGCCCCATCGTGCTTCCGGTGGAGGTCCGTTTCTCCATGGGTCTGCAAATAGGTACTCTTGGTATTTTGTAGCATTGTCGCACTGTTACTCGGCTGCTGAGTTCGCCTAGAGCGGTTGCATAGACTACTTCATTTGCTCGTCAAGTGGGCGGCTTCGGGTCAGAAGTCGCTTTCACTGTTGTATTTGAGCTGTGTCGCACCAGTCGTGTGCTCTCACCTAAGCCTTGCGTTGCATAGCTTACTTTATTTGCTTGCCAGTGGGCGAGCCGTGCCACACACTAGTATGTTTTTGTATACATGACGCTGAAGTTGCTGTATTGCTCGCCGGTAAGCGAATTAGTTTCCTAAATCGCCTTCACCGAGTTATTTTAGCCGTGTCACACTGTTGCACGTGTGTAGTAGGCTGCTGTAGTGTGTCGCCAGTTGGCAGCTTAGAATCACACCGCTGTATTATAGCCGTGTCGCACCGTTGCACGGTAGCTCACGCCTTAGCCTGGTTGCATAGGCTACTTTATTTGCTCGCCAGTGAACGTCTTGGGATCCAAGTGTTGCCGTCACTGTGTTATTTAAGGCGCATTGTTGCTTGGGTGTGCTCTCGCCTGAGGCTCGATTGCCTAATCTTTGTTGATTTGCTCTCCAGTGGGCGGCTGGGGTTACCTAGAGCCCCTGACACTGCCAGGGGACTACAGATAGGGAATAGCATTTTGGCTAATTCTAGCAATTTAACCCATGTATGATCATGTGTTTTATTAGGGGGCCAAGCCCGAGCAGGAGCTGGGACCGCGTTTTGCAGAGCAACGCGGTTCCCAAGCCCTGCTGGGCAGGGAACCCTATTGTCTTTGTAAGGATTATTATTATACTTACCCCCCTAAAAGTGTGTCCACAGCCCAAACCGTAAAGGGTGCAGACATACCAATTGCATGACTAGATCCAGGTCCGTCCGGTGTACGCAGACAAAAAAAATCAGACATGTCATCCACTAGGTGGCGCTATATCAAGGAAAACGTCATAGCTCCCACACCGACATATGTTGGTGCTACCCTTAATTGCGTTCAATAAAAAAAAAATCAGAAAATTTCTCCATAAGGGGGCGCCATAAACGAGGAAATTTTATATTTCCTAGTTGGCCAAAGGAATTTTCTTAAAACTCCAGGGAAACCATCAAGGGGCATACCCGAGTCTATATAAAAAATATTGCCAAGAAATATTAATGTGGACGGGACTTTTTCAGAAAAGGAAAAAAAAAAATTTTACAGTGGAGAGAATGACAGCCTCTCCAATTCTTTACAGTGGAGAGGTTGACAATCTCTTTTTGCTCATTACTCCCCAACCGAACATCCCACAGTCAAAAACTTTATATCCACAGATTCACTGGAGTCAGCTGCATCTTGGCATAGGCCACGCCCATTTGCTGAATTGTAGACATATGTTGATGCTACCCTTATTAGCGTTCATAAAAAAAAATGGAAAATGTCGCCATAAGGGGGCACCAAAAACACAAAAAGTATATATCTCTTCATACACTATAGCCTATTTCTATGCTATTTCTTTGCTTTTTGGTCTATAACTCCCAAACCGAACATCCCACATTCAAAAACTTTCCATCCCCGGATTCGGTGATGTGAGCGTGCGGCGGCACAGTCTGCGACGCCCGGGTCCCGAGTTGCGTCGGAAGACTTGGCCCCCTAATAACTGCTTGCAGTTCTAGTTAATTTTGACTTCCGGAATATATACATATTCTCGGGTCACCCAGGTGTCACAGGTGACTATTTTGGTATAAGATCTCGACCTGCGCATGCGCGCGATGGAACATCCAGTGCTGAAAGCACCGTCTCTGGCGGTCATCCGGAACTCATAGAACCGTAGTTACATACGTAACTATCGTTTTATGTAGGCTAATGAAAAGATTTGATGTATACTGTAGTCTGTACACATTAGTTCACTTGTTTAAGATTCTCAGAAAAAAAATAGCAGGGGAAACACCTTCATTAACAAGAACTGAGAAAAAGATGGTGACGCAGGCTCTAGCTCTATGAGCACATCTTCAAACCGCTTTTTCAGCGTTTCCTGTGCTGTACAGCATCCTGGTTAGAGTGATGTGGTTTTTCACACTTTAAAATGAGAGGGGTTATTTCTATGTTTGCAACCCACATTAAGGCCAGATTCGGTTTATCTGTGCAAAGGCTTTACTCAACTAGAAAGCAGTCGAAGAGCGTCAACCGATGGTGACGAATTCTAGAACTTTTCCAGTTACGTCAAGCTTGCATTACACTGCAACACTGAAAATAAAGCCTTTCCATTTCGACATTATATATTTCAGTTTCATCTCTGTGTTTACAAAAGCAACAGTTTTAAAGCAGAAAAGAAAAAAAATCTATTAATCCTAGGCCAATCAATCCACCGAATTTCAGCTAAAACATTAGACCCTGGACAAATGGATTTAATAGATAAACATATTGAATATAATTTATATTCTTCTCAGGACTTACTGGAAAGCATTTATAATACTGAGTGGATAATTCTAGTGAAATAATAAATAAATGTATTTAATGCAGAGTAACTCTGTATTATCACACTAAATCTAAAAACATTGTGTAAAAATGTTATCCCAAATTCGTAATAACATACGGTTCAACCTTTAAAAATGCTTTGACATTGAAAGTTTGTTGCTCAGCTGTGAACTAAAAGTTGCAACTCTGCACTGAAATCAGTTGAGCTTCATAGGCAATGTTATGAATTTAAAGAAAACATCCTCCATGATCTCCACTGCTTGAAATTCTATGCCTACTTCCAATGTTGGGGGTGTGCCTTTGGTGGTCCATTAATTCCAAAGCAATTTGAACCCAATCTCTGGTTAGCTATACTAAATATATTGAAAACATACATTTACTCACACAGAAATAGGATTAAGTGGAACTACTGCAGTTTAACCATATTTTGAGAATAGCTTGAATAGCCTGAGTTTGAATGATATGTATCATTCTTATATGTATCATTCTTAGGCTTTCAACACAATGTTTCAATCACATAACAACATTCTAAGTGTTTCCTGAAAATGGGAATCCTGTAATCAGCAACTGATTGACTTGCATGATAAAGTCACATTTGACTACAAAAGAAACCAAACACACATGAGCCAAGCTCTACTGCAGTAATCATTTGTTTGCTGTATCAGTGTGACTGTAACTCAGTTGGTAGAGCAGAACAGTTTGATTCTCACCGAGGCCACCCATTCTTAAATGTATAAGAGTGTATTCATTCAAGTGCTTTGGATACAAGTGCCACGTAAATGCTTTGTCTTATTCACAATAATTCTGGTTGGGCTAGTCAGTCAAGAGTCGACCAATAAAATCCGTGGATGTGCATAAGACAATTCACTTCAACCCACCTAAATTAAGATGTATTCATAGCTGATCCCTGGACACAAAGACATATTAACACGATAAATAATCAAAATAAATACAGACAGAGCAAGGAGTGCTACATGCTCTGCACCTGGATTTTTTTAACAATCTGAACACAGCGACAAAGGCATAGGAAAATACTGCAACCTTGTACCAGCATCTGGAGAGAACTGTTAGTGTGCAATGAATGGTTAAATTCAATGCCAAAGAAGGTACGCTATATACAAGATATAGAGGTGACCTCAGTGTTGAGTGAAAATGGCTGTAACGTAATGCTGGAATACATGTACACTGACAGCACGTGCTGTTGCTGACAACTGACTAAAGGATGATGAACGTAAAAGAAAAAAAAGGTTGCAAAATAAAACAATTAATTTCCTTACAAAAGGCCTTGTTGCAAAAGCTCAAATCTATCCATTTACAATAACGCGTGCTTTTTCATCTCCTCCTGCGCTACACACAAACACACCTCCATGCAGCCTGTACACGCCAGATCTTGTCGCCCCAGGAAATGGGCTTCATACATCTTGTCTGACTGCAATAAAGCAGTGCCTAAAATTCTATTTCCAATAAACGTTGACTGATTGGAAAACTCATTCTAATATCAATTTCCATCTGGGCCCTTTAGAAGGTAATCAGCATAGCTTCATCTCTGTATATCATGGGCTCCTTGAGATGATGACAGCACTGAATCTCTCGTTCTGCATAATGGCCTTCTCCTATCGAGGCATCTGCAATGAATAATACCACCCATGAATGGGGCTATTTAGTCTGTGTTCGCACAGATAGCGGCCACTTCTCGGAATATTAATCCAGGGTTTTACACTTCATATGGTTCTCTCAGGGCTGCATCATTTTTCATTTCGGTAGAGTAAGGCACTTTGTGAGATTCGGTGCACTCGTGGTGTCTCTCTAAGCTTTCTGAAAAGTGACGATGGTGATTACCAATGGCATCTCACTTTGTTTAAGAAGCCCAGCGATCACAGAACAATGATTCAAGTCAGGGAATATCACTTTCAACTATTCTGAAAATGTCAAAGAAGAACTTCCATTAGTAAAAAAAGATCTGCCATTGCGCAAACAAAAATGCATCCAATAAGAAGCCTCACCACAACCAGAATGCAACTCATCATCATCATCATGACGAAAAACACATTTTTTTTATGGGTTATGGCAAGATATCTCTTTATCTCACCTTCCAGCCACTGCCCGCCTCCCTGTAGTAGGGGAAGTTATCACAGATCCACTGGTAGATCTCACTCAGCGTCATCTTCTTCTTTGGCGAGCTGTTGATGGCGAATGTGATGAGGCTGGCGTAGCTGTAGGGCGGCTTGCCGTCTTTGTGCTGCTGCACTTCCTCCTGGTCCAGCGTGGTGTTAGGATCCAGCAGGGCGCTCTTCTTGCCCATGCCTGGCCCGTGGGCGTTCTGGGCGTCCGCCTTTCGGATGGCCGCCTGCATGGTCAGCTGAGGGAGCCAATCCATGGAGGTAAGGCTGCTCTCCAGCTCCGACGTCATGGCGACGGCCGGCTGGACAGGGGGAGGGGGGAACGTGGAGGTGGTGTGTGCTGTCGATGCTCTGATGGGACAGTGTGGACCAGGTGTGGAGTAACCAACGGTGATCAGTCACAGGTTCAGGATGAGGTCGCCCTCAGCTCAAGACATCAGCATAACGTCTCCTCTAGGTCAACTCTGCAAAACAGGAAGAGATATGCCTTTATTAGTCAACTGTTCTTTGAGATGAGGAGCAACTAAACATTAGGAATAAATGATATGCATATTAGCAATACTGCAGCAAACAAATGAAACGCAAGCGAGGAACCAGCTCTAAACAGTTTGCCCAACATGAAAAAACAAGTGTCTCTCTGTAGAGTATGCTTATATTCGCGCATGGGAGATCACAAACCCACCACTTGCTGCTCTCAAAGCTGACTCATAGCTGGGACTCCATCTGCCCAGAGAAAGAGAGAGAGTAAATGCCAAGCAATTGTTTTCACAACTGCCAGCCAAATGGGGGAATGGCTCAGGAGGAATTCCGACTCTCTTGAGGGTAGTAAACCCCCTCTCCTTTCTTCCGTGCCTGCCAGCTTTCCAGCAGCCCCCTCCCCTTCTTTCCCCAAACTGAGCCTCTGCCGTAAACAAGCCAGCCAGTGTCGTTTTGCAGACTGTCCTCATCGGCACTGTATGTGTGTGTGTGTGTGTCTCTGTGTGTGTTGTGTGTCTGTGTGTGTGTGTGTGTGTGTGTGGAGAGCAGCCCACAACAGCCTGTCTCTATCCGTCCCTCTCGGCACACTGCCCTCCCTGTCTTAAAATAGAGGGGCAGAGTAGAAAGCTACAAACGGAGGTGAACACGGACAGAATTTTTTTTTTTAAAGAATGATTACTAAATAGAATAGAAAATAAGCAGGATGACACAGCAAAAACCTAGATGGGGGGGGGGGGCGCGAAAGGAATCTTTACCAAGTTGTGGGGTTTTTCTCTTGACTAATCATGCCAGCTTCTGTGTGAGTGAGTGTGCACTCAGGCTGGGAATAAATACAGTCTCAATAGGTCAAATACCACATCTTTATTAAAAAAATAAAATGTTGTCCTTTGTTACAATTCAACCAATTGTTAGCTTTTCAAAAATAGTTGAATTATTAATATCTATTCTGTTAGTATCAGATATGGCGAAGAATATAATAATCATAACTTGGCCTTGAGTTGTCAGTAGTATATATACGATGCAGCAGGAATAGTAAGAAAAACGTCAGATGCAGATAGTGGTTGTCCTTTCTATTGATCTCCGACAGCAGGGGTTAGCTTGCGCCCAGCAGCCGCTATCTGCTATCAGTGTGAACATGCAGAGCCAGATGATGAAGGTATTTTTCATATGTCTAGAATTAACTCTGAGAAGGAAAAAAATAAATTGGCATCATTAATGGCGTGGTGCACTGGTCTTCAATCTCCCCTCATAAAAACAGTGTTCGGTTTTGCATGGCACTGTAAAGTTTTAAATCTAAGTTTGTCTAACATTTTCATTTATTTGATTTCACGTCCTGTGTGCCCCCACCCCTTTGAGGCTTTAAAGGTTATGATGGAGAACAGCTGCTGTGGTCACCTTGAATTAATGTCAGTAATTAAGTAAATTGAGAAGTAACACCAAATGTCTGAATAAGCTTCTCAAACCAATATCAACCCCTGCACTGTCCACCTGTATGATGAGAATGTTTTGAAAGTGTTACTATTCAAATATTCAAGGTAATAGCACTACATTAAAGCTTCCATTGTTTAGCAAAATGGCGAATGTTTTGAACAAGCTGAGCAAAAAGAAAGACAACCCAGAAGCAGATTATGCTACAGTGTTCATACTTTGGACTGACAGAAATCACTGTTCCAAACTTTGAAACCTTTGGATACTAAGGGATGGATTTGGGATTACAGTTCTATCTGTTTGCCATGAAAGAGGGCATGTTGTTTACTTCTTAATGTAATTTTTTGGTTCTTCCTTCATTAACATTTCCACCATGTTTTGTTGACAGGTCGGAGGCCTTGATGAAAACACTACGACTTTGAGGTAGCTCTGCAGTCATGAGCAGACTGTGATATGAGCCAACTTGCCGAATGACTACCGACTGGTGAGTCAGTTTAATGGTTAACAGTTTCTCATCACCAAAGAAGATGAACACATCATCATACACAACCCATCTCCACCCTGTAACTGAAATAATAAAGGTGACTCACAAGCTGCTAATGGCAGTCATTTTCCTCTTTGAATGGAAATTTTAAACAAATTAGAATTTGAATATATGGCTATATGGGCCTAAATGCACACCATAATTATTGTACACCTATAAATCAAGCTCCATGCGTCTCACTGAGCCTTTAGTACAGATTTTAATTCAACGGCATACCAGCATTACAACTACAACCTGTTTAACTGACCTCAGATGAATTATTATATAGGAATTCAAATGGGGGGTGGGGGGGCAATTCTAATTTCACAATTGATTTCACAATTTCTTGACATTTCATAGACTCAGACTAGATTAGTTCAGCAAATGAAAATTAAATGGTTAATGAAAATAATTAATTTTTAGCTCTACAACACAATTCCAATGCATTTCCCACACAGCCTACAAAATGGCTGTGCATATCAACCACAGCTCATCTGTGTGTCTGTTGACCTGGATTGCATTAGATGTATCAAGGTGAACATGATAAACTGGCAGCTCAGAGATAGGGGGATCTTTAGAAATTGATTGTTGGTGGTCTTGCTTTAAATGTCTCCATTCATTCCCCCACGTGGCCCCATTCATTCTGAACCCCAAAAGGTTCAGTGTGAACGTAGGGTAGACAAAAAAGAAGAAACAGGAAGAGCCATGTGGCGGCCGCCCGAGGTGAGCTGGCAAGAGACAAGGGGTTGATGAAAGGCGCTCCGCCCGCTACACGGAGATGGGTGCCGTTTGACCCTCGATATTAATGACCCAGCTGCTACATAATCTGCAGGGCCAAGTCGTTTTCTTAATTAGAGAACCTTGGGCTGTGGCAAGAATGATTAGGTGCAACACAGGAAGGCAGCAGCGGCCCCCCTGCTGTGGGACAGTCAGTCAGAGCAGGGACAAGCCCCAGCCTGCTGCCGCGTCAGGGAGGACTGTCTGGGTATGTTCACTCCACGGGTCTGGGGGCAGGAAGAGGAGGACAGAGGAGGAGGTGGAAAAAAGATTAGAAAAAAAGCCAGGGGGAGATGAAGCAGCAGGGGAGAGGGGGCAATGAAGGGCACCAGGATGCTGGCATCAGGCCTGGCACCCAAAACAGTGTCTTCAACCAAGAGTTCAGGCACTATGATTACGAGCCCCAGGAAACAGACTGCGATCCCACACACAGACTGAGCCACTTTGATCTGGCTCTAAGAGAATGGAACTCCGTCACTCTCACCACTAAAAAAAAGGGAAAAGAAGAGGGAACTTTTTTTCCCTCTCTCTCTCTCTCTCTCTCTCTCTCTCTCTCTCTCTCTCTCTCTCTCTTGACTTTAATTTGTTCTTTGAATAGGAGCGATGAGAGTGTTTTTTCTAAGACTTGGGAGGGAGAGACGGATGGTCAAATTATTCTCAAGGGATTAATGGCAGATTCAGTTCTGAATGAGAAATTGGAAGAGTTTTTGAAAACGTCTTAATTGACCAAGTTCTTGTCAGGACTCATCAACGTTTCTGCTGCCAACAGAGAGAGCACTGACAGCAAATCAGTGATTGCGCTTGTGTCTCAGCTACTAAGTCTGAAGTTGCCCAATCAAACTGACAGACGGTTATTATGCATGTGCCGCGCCGTCTTTTATTTGAGAATCTTCAATGAAGCAACAAGCTGAGTAACAACCAGGGATTACTCAACGCAACATAGCAGATTACGTCAACGTCATCATCCTAAGCAAGCATGAACCGACTGAAGGCAGCAACTGTGTCATCGAATCAGTGCTGTTCCCGATCACCACTATTGCAAAATTGATGCCTTTCCTTAGCAACACTTAAAAAATGTTACTACTCTTAACAATGCATGGCCCAGGGTGAAATTAATATTTCAAGTGTAAGATTGCTACAATGAATGGCACTTAACATGTTCAACATTTTATATGATGACAATAAATACCTATTTAATTTTAATTAGGAAAGTATAGATGTTTTATTAAGTTCATTGCGTCCGTAAAACATATCTAATTGGGTCGGTATAACTAAATCAATGATCGCATTTAACATCCAAACGGACGTTGTATTTTTTTTTATTATTATTTTTTTAGGCGTCACCTTTTTAGGTCAAAATATCTAGTGTTACTGTTAATGTCCATGTAAATGAATGCTACTTTGTCTTTAAGGAACGTGCATACTATACCAATAGCCTGGGACATTACCGCTTTTACAACTTGCCACAGCAAAGAGAAGAACTTGATGGTAATTATACCGTTCTACTTTTCAATTATAATTTAATACATTTAATTTTTTACAGTAACTTCTCTATAGTCTAGCAACAAATTGCACCATGCAATTTTGTACTGACTAAATAATTCTGCTTCAATAAAAGTTTGGTGGAAAAGCACTGATAAGGTTTTGAAGCCTTTTTTCCAATTCAAGGACAAGTCTGAAGTACAGTATCTCACAAAAGTGAGTACACCCCTCACATTTCTTCACATTTTTCTTTATATCTTTCCATGCGACAACACTGAATAAATGACACTTTGATACAATGTAAAGTAGTCAGTGTACAGCTTGTATAACAGTGTAAATTTACTGTCCCCTCAAAATAACTCGACACACAGCCATTAATGTCTAAACTGCTGGCAACAAAAGTGAGTACACCCCTTAGAAAAGATGTCCAAATTGGGCCCAAAGTGTCAATATTTTGTTTTGCCATCATTATTTTCTAGCACTGCCTTAACCCTCTTGGGCATGTAGTTCACTAGAGCTTCACAGGTTGCCACTGGAACCCTCTTCTACCCATTCATGACGACATCAAGGAGCTGGTGGATATTAGAGTCCTTGCGCTCCTCCATCTCCCGTTTGAGGATGCCCCAAAGATGCTCAATAGGGTTTAAGACTGGAGACATGCTTGGCCAGTCCATAACCTTTACCCTCAGCTTCTTTAGCAAGCCAGTGGTCGTTCGGAGGTGTGTTTGGGGTCGTTATCATGTTGCAGTACTGCCCTGCGGCCCAGTTTATGAAGGGAGGGGATCATGCTCTGCTTCAGTATGTCACAGTACATGTTAGAATTCAATGAACTGTAGATCCCCAGTGCTGGCAGCACTCATGCAGCCCCAGACCATGACACTCCAACCACCATGCTTGACTATAGGCAAGACACACTTGTCTTTGTACTCCTCACCTGGTTGCCGCTCCACACTCTTAACACCATCTGAACCAAATAAATGTATCTTGGTCTCATCAGACCACAGGACATGGTTGCAGTAATCCATGTCCGTAGTCTGTTTGTCTTCAGCAAACTTTTTGTGGGGTTTCTTGTGCATCATCTTTAGAATAGGCTTCCTTCTGGGATGACAGCCATGTAGACCAGTATGATGCAGAGTGCGGCGTATGGTCTGAGCACTGACAGGTTGACCCCCCACCCCTTCAAGCCCTTCAGCAATGCTGGCAGCACTCATACGTCTATTTTCCAAAGCCAACCTCTGTGTACGACGCTGACCACGTGCACTCAACCTTCGTAAACTGGGCCGCAGGGTGGTATTGCAACATGATAACGACCCCAAACACACCTCCAAGACGACCAGTGGCTTGCTAAAAAAGCTGAGGGTAAAGGTTATGGCCTGGCCAAACATGTCTCCAGACCTAAACCCTATTGAGCATCTTTGGGGCATCCTCAAACAGAAGGTGGAGGAGCGCAAGGTCTTTAATATCCACCAGCTCTGTGATGCTGTCATAAATGGGTGGAAGAGGGTTCCAGTTGCAACCTGTGAAGCTCTAGTGAACTACATGCCCAAGAGGGTTAAGGCAGTGCTAGAAAATAATGATGGCAAAACAAAATATTGACACTTTGGGCCCAATTTGGACATCTTTTCTAAGGGGTGTACTCACTTTTGTTGCCAGCAGTTTAGACATTAATGGCTGTGTGTCGAGTTATTTTGAGGGGACAGTAAATTTACACTGTTATACAAGCTGTACACTGACTACTTTACATTGTATCAAAGTGTCATTTATTCAGTGTTGTCGCATGGAAAGATATAAAGAAAAATGTGAAGAAATGTGAGGGGTGTACTCACTTTTGTGAGATACTGTATCTGGTTTCCCAGCGAGTGCTTAAGTACACTCAACAAAAATATAAACGCAACACTTTTGTTTTTGCTCCCATTTTTCATGAGATGGACTTAAAAATCTAAAATTCATTCCAGATACACAATATTACCATTTCTCTCAAACATTGTTCACAAATCTGTCTAAATGTGTGATAGTGAGCACGTCTGCTTTGCTGAGATAATCCATCCCACCTCACAGGTGTGCCACATCAAGATGCTGATCTGACACCATGATTAGTGCACAGGTGTGCCTTAGACTGTCCACAATAAAAGGCCACTCTGAAATGTGCAGTTTTGTCTCACAGCAAAAAGCCACAGATGCCACAAGCATTGAGGGAGCGTGCAATTGGCATGCTGACAGCAGGAATGTCAACCAGATCTGTTGCTCGTGCATTGAATGTTCATTTCTCCACCATAAGCCGTCTCCAAAGGCGTTTCAGAGAATATGGCAGTACATCCAACCGGCGTCACAACCGCAGACCACGTGTAACCACACCAGCCCAGGACCTCCACATCCAGCAGGTTCACCTCCAAGATCGTCTGAGACCAGCCACTGAGACAGCTGCTGAAACAATTGGTTTGCATAACCAAACAATTTCTGCACAAACTGTCAGAAACCATCTCAGGGAAGCTCAACTGCATGCTCGACGTCCTCATCGGGGTCTTGACCTGACTCCAGCTCGTCGCCGTAACAGACTTGAGTGGGCAAATGCTCACATTCGATGGCGTCTGGCACGTTGGAGAGGTGTTCTCTTCACGGACGAATCTCGGTTTACATTGTTCAGGGCAGATGGCAGACAGCGTGTGTGGCGTCGTGTGGGTGAGCACTTTGCTGATGTCAATGTTGTGGATCGAGTGACCCATGGTGGTGGTGGGGTTATGGTATGGGCAGGCATCTGTTATGGACGAAGAACACAGATGCATTTTATTGATGGCATTTTGAATGCACAGAGATACCGTGATGGCCATACATCCATGAACATCACCTCACGTTTCAGCAAGATAATGCACGGCCCCATGTTGCAAGGATCTGTACACAATTCTTGGAAGCTGAAAATGTCCCAGTTCTTGCATGGCCAGCATACTCACCGGACATGTCACCCATTGAGCATGTTTGGGATGTGCTTGACCGGCATATACGACAGCGTGCACCACTTCCCACTAATATCCAGCAACTTCGCACAGCCATTGAAGAGGAGTGGACCAACATTCCACAGGCCACAATTGACAATCTGATAAACTCTATGCGAAGAAGATGTGTTGCACTACATGAGGCAAATGGTGGTCACACCAGATACTGACTGGTTCTGAGTCCCCAGACCCCCAATAAAGCAAAAACAATGCACATTTCAGAGTGGCCTTTTATTGTGGACAGTCTAAGGCACACCTGTGCACTAATCATGGTGTCAGATCAGCATCTTGATGTGGCACACCTGTGAGGTGGGATGGATTATCTCAGCAAAGCAGAAGTGCTCACTATCACACATTTAGACAGATTTGTGAACAATGTTTGAGAGAAATGGTAATATTGTGTATCTGGAATGAATTTTAGATCTTTAAGTCCATCTCATGAAAAATGGGAGCAAAAACAAAAGTGTTGCGTTTTTATTTTTGTTGAGTGTAATTCACTCAAAAGGTAAGGACCTAATATGTATGGTATGCATGATTACAGTCTGATGCTTTATGGTAAAAGGCACATAGTTAACATGTATTACAACAGATTTAAGATACAGTGTTCTCACTTTAACTGACTCGTAACGACCTCCATTAAATTGAATAGATCAGTTTAAACGGATTTTCACCTGGAATTAATGTCCCCATAGAACAGATAAGTTCCATATTTCCGTCTGCAAAAATGTTCACAGAGTAGACAGGGTCGTATTGTAGCAAGGAAGCTAGTGAGGAATATGCCTGTGCTTTTAGCTAAGTGGGTTCATGTGTATAGAACTGTAAACACCATTGAGCAACTTCACAAATGTACCACAGCATTAGTTTAAGTAGTCTGCAACAGAATGGTGTAACATTAAACTTTGTAATATTGCTGAGCATTTTCCAAAGAACACAGCGGGTTGTTCCAAACTGCTGAATGTGTTTTCTACAGGACAGTAAGAAAACAACCTCACATAGACCTGACTCCTGCAGAGTTAGGTAAGGCATTTTAGTAAACGTGCCCGATTTTACTTTCATCAAAAAATTTTGTTATATTGCAAAGCATAAGAATCATCCTTATACTTAAGTTATCCCTATTGCTGATGTCATGTGTTCTGCTATTAAACTCTGAGTTTAAGGACATTGAAATTAAGGTGTTGTTACTTCAAACATCAAAGCGAAGTCACTAGACATATTAGAGAATCTCCCCCCCCCTTTCAGTCTCAATATTTGGTATTACTGCTTTCAGCAGCTACAAGTCCTCGTGTTAAAGTCAGTAAAACACCAATGATGTATAGATGCATGATTACGGAGAAGTAACCATTTCAAACTACTGTTTAAGATTTAGAAAAACTTGTCCATGTGTCCTTGCAGGCCTTCCAAAAAAATCTATCAGACAGCTTCAGCTAATTCAGAACGCTGCTGCTCGAGTCCTCACTAGGACCAAAAAAGTGGATCACATTACCCCAGTTCTGAGGTCTTATCACTGGCTTCCTGTCACTCAAAGAATTGATTTCAAAATACTGATGTTGGTTTATAAAGCACTAAATGGTTTACCGCCAAAATACATTACTGATCTGCTGATACATTATGAACCGTCCAGAGCCCTTAGGTCGTCTGGGACAGGTTTACTTACAGTCCCAAGAGTTAGGACTAAACGAGGAGAAGCAGCTTTTAGTTTTTATGCACCAAGTATCTGGAACAGACTCCCAGAAAACTTGAGGTCTGCTGCAACTCTCAGTTCTTTTAAATTGAGTCTGAATTGAGTCTTAAGACTTCTGTTTCCATTTTAACCTGTACTTCTTATTTTATTTAAATGTTTTACTTCTTTTCATTTGCTTTTAAATGTCTTCTAATGTGTTTTATGTATTTTAATCTGGCCCCTGTAAAGCACTTTGAATGGCCTTGTGTTTAAATTGTGCTATATAAATAAACTTGCCTTGCCTTTAAGATTTGAGATGAATTACCCAGAAAATTAAAAATACCAAAATAAGCTAATTTCCCTCTTGACAAATGCAACCTTGACTTGAATGAGAATAACACTCAGAGGGAAATACCTACTGAAGCAGAAGCATAGGAGGCACATAAACGGGATGTAGTTAAAAACAAAAAAAGGTGTACAAATCCATAAAACTGTTTGAATTACAGTCAAAGTAATCTGAGTGAAGAGAAAAACGTATGAACAAAAAATGTATTGTGGCCTTATCCTCATACAAGGTCTTCACGGTCCTGCATCCACATTAATCATACTTTCTACAGTCTACATCCAACAACATGTTTTGCCATGTTCATATTGGGAATTTGGTTGGCGTATATAATGCACTTATGACATCTTTTGCATGTCTGTATGTCGTGGGAGAAGGGTCCCTCCTCTGTTGCTCATCCTGTGGTGTCCTCCTTTTCCCCTCCGAGGGTCAAAGGCTGTACACTACAGATTGGAAAGCAATGTAAGGCAAATTGTTATTTGTGATATTGGGCTATAGAAATACAATTTCCACTTGACAAAAAGCAGGTTTCAGTGCATTCCAACTAGATAGTAGTGTTCAAAGACATGACGAGACAGACAACCAACAGGAAATGTTAGTCAACGATAAGATGCCCTAACCAAAGCAGACGGCACGCCATTTAATGTTTTCATTTGCCATTTATGTTCACTAATGTAAGGTCAATAAAACCTGACAAAATTGTAAGATGTTTGACCTAACTGATAAAGCCAAAGAAGGATTAAATCAGACGTAGCTCTCTCTCTTTGGTGTATGGGTATTGGGGAAATCTTGGTTTGTCGCTGGTGTGAATATGTCAGCATGGCTGATTTGGTTTCAAGATGATTTTACACAGGCCTGACACTGAGCTACCGAAAAGCATGAAGATCTGTGAAAACTGCTTTTGCTGCTCTGCCTGTGTTCACTACAGCAACCATCACTACACATAGGCTTCTCTCCTCTACAGATAGTAGTAGTTATTTAATAGTTCATGTATCAACTGAGTTATAGTTGATATATTTTGTTGAAAGTTTGATAAGGAGATCAATAATACTGTAATGCATGTGCCTTAAATACATTCACTGTATGAATATATCGCCATTTAACACGTATATTAACATAAATATATTGCTTACCTCTGCTTCATGCACTCTAAATTAACTAATACATGTTTTTTAGCTTGTTGGTTTAATGTGTAGACAAACAGAAATGTAAAATAGAACATCTGTTGTTTCGCTTAGTAACAATGTCTTGGCAACTAACAGTGGTTGATTGGCGCAATGGTGCAGGTGATACAATGCCAATCTACTTTTTTTAAAGAAGTAGTAGGTCTCAGATTGTCTGCGACGTCTACCATGTGCAATCTGTGTAAAGACAACACAACTACACTGAAGCAACGTTACATCATATAGCAGAGGCATGTAGTAACTGAGGTCGCTGCAGCAACGGCCAAGTATTTACCAAAAGTCTTTTAACATCAGTTAAATATGTGGGTTGAAACCTATGTTTACAATCCCATGTTAAAGGCCTACTTCACCGGTTGTAATATGAAGGTGTATTGAACTCGGAGATCCTATGAAGTATAAATGTGCAAAAAAAATTTGCAGATTTGCAATTTGCGGATCATTCTAGCCTGAGAAAAGGCAGAAAGAGTGTTTTATGGTCTCACTGTCTAACCCTACATTTCTCTTTCTGTGATGTCACACAATTATAAGATTTTTTGTGTGTGTGTTTTGTGAAGGGTTGTCTTTAGGGTCATTAATTAAGGTGGCCCGGTTTAGTTAAAAGGCACTGTAGAGAACAATTTTAATTGCTTTTGGACTCAGTTTCAAAGACCAAATATTTATTTTTCACCAGTGAAATTGATTTTATTATACTGAATCAATCAGACATTCACCTTACCTAAGTTGGTGCATGTTATCAATATATCAGAATACATGATTTTGTGACACATTTTCATTACACTAATAGCATATGATGATTTGTTCTCTTGATATTTATTCTTACTCGGCTGGTACCAAAATGCATGTGAAAACTACATGAATTCACCGGCACCATATCCGCTTTTGTATGGCACATCTATTAAAATCATTGGCATTTTCAACCCAATTTCCTATTTAGGTTTTGAATAGCCATTTTCAGTTGGCCATTTCTCCTCAGGTATTTATAAATGACTATGATACAAATAAACAAAAATTAATATACATTGTAACACTCCGTCACAGCTAGTCTACCTAGAACACCTAGTTGTCTATCTAGAAACAACTTCCCTTCAAATGCCTGCACATTACTGTCTCAAAATTTCCTCTCCGAGAAAAAGAGTCAGCTATTCTGCTTACATCCCCACTCCCGCTTGCAGACACAAGCCTGCTGATAGCTACCAGACCAGGGACCAGCGGCTCTCCAGCATTTATCTGCAATTTCCGCGATTAATCCCCTTTTTACTGCAGCCATGCATCCATCACAGGTAACACTAAAAACAGCATGTGCCTGCCCAGCCACACACACACACACACACACACACGTTAGGACTTGTGACGGCTGTAACTGTCCTGTATGATACGGAAATGTAGACATGATGATGAATGTGGTATGAAAAACCCTGTCAGTTGGATTCAAACAGACCACAATAAATATTTACACAGCTGATTGTTAAATGCTGCCCAAACATTTGTGTGTGTAGAGAGAGAGAGAGCAAGAGACAAAGATGGAGAGAGATCGTATTATGACAAGAATCTTCCTGTAGTGTGATGGTAACTTGGCAAAAGGGAGGGGAACCGCTAAGCGTGCTCCCTCTGTTATGCCTGAAGATTTGGCACATGCACTCACAACAACAACAGTGATGTAACCTGGTAACAAGCCTTTGGCATCTTTACTCTCGACCGAAACCCGGGTCATACCTTCCATATCAACAGCTTTATATCCAACGAGGGAGAAGCCCTTGTTTTCCTAGTGATTTGCAAGGGGGATATACGGGGAAGGGTGGGAACTCAGCTCACCTGCCCTTCAGTCAATAGGGAGACTCCTCACTTTTTCCAGCCCTAGAGGCAAAGGACTTAGGCGCACTGCTATCTTAGTTTGAGAACTCAAAAATAGCTCCCTGTGCATTGTGATTGCACAATAGCTCTGTAATCACACAGAGAACTCCGTAAGCCCCATCTTCATTAAAAACAAAAAGTAGGTAACGGCAGTGCCGAGGCAACAGCTTTTAATGTCAGTCTTCCTTCTCAATTAGAGGCTTAATGGTTCAGCTGTAACCACCCCCTGGAAGAAAGCATTAATAACCCAGTCCTTACTTGCATTTTTAGGATGTGTCAATTATCGCTTCACCACTCACTTGGCTGAGCACATTGTTGGGCTTATTGGAGCCCTACAGCCGAGCACCAACCGGGGTCTCCTCACTCGCTGCGACACAGACTGTGCAACAGTGCCGAATGTTTTACAGCGCAATCTATATGTCAGTGCTAATAGTGGGCCATTTTGTGTTAACGTCGGTTTTTTAAGTTGCAGGCAAGTAGCTGTCTCTGCTGCGCTCTTAAAAAAGAAAAATGGCATATACATGCTCTTTCTGCTCCCCTACTCCCTCAATCCCATTTCACCTGTGGAGGAAGAAATCAAGACCATAATTATTCTGCCAATCAATCGGCAGAGCAGCTGTGGCTGGGGGGCAGTTAAGCGAAGAGGAGAGAGAGAGAGTTATCAACAACGCTTAGCAAAACCCTTCCTTTAAAGCCAGGGAACCTTAAAAAGGCAAGAGAGAGATACCTTTGACTTTGTAGTCAGTGCTAAACAAAAGGAGGTATTCTTAGTATGTGGCTAAGAGAAGAAGCATTCAGCTGCTGCAGACATACCGAAAGAAAAGTTGGTAGAGCAGGCAGAGGGACAGAGGATGAGCGTAGTGGAAGATCTGGGAGTTGGCTACGGATCAACTGAGCCGCTTCAGGCTGTCTGGAGAGGACACAAAGCCAGCAATAGAGTTTGTGACCCCTGAATTTACACAGACGAACCAGGGGAGGAATGTGAATGGAGGCTGCAGAGTTAGATATTAGAGATATTAGAGAAAGGCTCTCACCAGCAGGGCTGGGAATTCCCCATACCCATCGCGAAACAGGGCTCACACTATCAGGATACATTGAGATACATTTGTGATATTCGGATTTGTAATTCAAAAAAAAAGGGGTCGATCTGATTCTGTCATCCGTGTCGGCCATGCTGCTTCCAGCTTTCATGATGCCACAACATCGTGAAGGGCGGGTTTTTTCCTCTTCAAAATATCGATTGGAGTTGGAAATCGATCAAGGTGTCACAAAAATAAACATATCGATATATATTGCCAATTCAATTATCGGCTAGAAGAGATCAAGGCAGAGGAAGGTGAACACTCAGAACCAATGCCCCCAGCAGCTCATTGTGCAATCTGCAGGTCAATCCAAAAAAAAACGTACACATACAACATTCCAGTAATTGAAAAAGCCTTTCCAGTGAATCAGAGCAGTGATCAGGGATGGGATTTGTCTCTCTGTCCCTAACAGCTTGCCCCAGAGGCGGCCTTTGTTTTGGAGGTGGCAGCGGTGCCCTGACACCGACCATGCAAACCCAATTACCCTGGTCCAACGGCCTAGGGGCCCGCATTAACACACTGCCCCTGGTAGGTTGACTCCATGCCAGCCTGGCAGCCAGAGAGAGATCCTGCTGCTGAATCACAAATAGACCACTTAAGGCACAGGCAGGCCAAGCAGTTCGGTGGCAATCTTGAGGGCCTATCCTACTCTGCAATTCTCAAGATGCAGTTCAAGATCGATGTTAAATATTGAGCCAGTCTCTGATGCAAGCACTTAGGTAACCGTAAGGTGAGTTTGGTTCTGTTGGGCTGCGATATATAAGCTATCCATTGTCCATAGAAAAATCACAGAAAATCAACTATATTTTGATGATCTGTAACATCTTCCAAGTCAATTTCTTTCTAGCAAAAAAAACTATTATTCATTGGCTCCACCTTCTCAACTGTAATGTTGCTTTTGTTTATTTGATGCGAGTTCCCTGAATATGAAGGATGAATATATCTGCGTTTTATAAAATTGGTCATTCAAAAAAATTTATTTGATTATGTGATTTTGAGCTTTGCGACAGGCTTTTTTCACTACTTTGATGTTGTGTACAACAAATGATCTACTGTTTAATGGAGAAAAGACGAATAGTAAAAATGATTGTTAGTTGCAGCCTTAATTTGAACCTTAATTGATAAGCATGTTAAATATTTCTAATCTGGTGATGATTAACATTTAAGGTCTAATGAATAGCTCATATAATTGTTTGCATAGTTACAGTAAAGATAAAAAGAACACTTCCAGCTGTTCAAGTCAGACAGAAAGTAGCATGGTTAAATGTGTGCATGACACCCCTCACATGAACAACGCTGGGTGAGCCTCATTTTCAAATGTGATTCAGATGTATTAAAAAAATAAAAAGAGAGAAGAACAACCCAAGCTTGATTTAAAGGAATTACCTTGGTGGGCAACGCATGTTCTGAGAATGCTACACAGAGCAAGAATCAGGTCATGAATTTCAAATTTAGACTGTTGATCGGCACTGGCAGCTCTGAAGCGGTGAGAAGGAGCTGTAACACCAGGTTACACTGACACAGAGCACACACTGTCAAACCCGGGAAGCACAAAGCAAATAAACAACAATTCAAACAGAGTTAGTTGAAATAGCTTGAGATTTGGTAGATTTATTTTTAGATGTTCCTCACGTAAAAACCTAGTATCGTCTTCATTTAGGATGTGGCATTAGAGCTGGAGTTATAATTATAACCATTTAGCTTTTTAATTAATATTCAATCTCTCAGAAATAATTAACAGCATATTAAAGAGTTTACTGCCTGACAGAGCTGGGTGCCTCTACATCATTAAGCTGTTGAAGCGCTGCTCTTTGACTCTGCATGTCCCATTTCCCTGGTAAACTGCGCCTCCGTACAGGCTCTTAAAATGCTGCCGGAGTAATACTGTACCTGCAGATAATAACACAGCCCACTGATTACACGCAGCGTCGTGTACACACTCTCCCACTCTCAGTGAAACATGGCGCTTTAACATGTAATACACAAACACTGGCAAGCCAAATGAGTCAACATGTAAATGACATCATAAGTATGACATACACGTCTACATTATTCAATCACTTCACAAGAAAGAGTAGCATTACTATGATCAAGGTTTTCAGAGCCAATTTCTAAAAAGGGACGGCCATGCGGCCATAAATCAACGGCCTTTCCCTTTGAGTGATAAGCAGCCTGCATTGGAAGTTGCATAATAACACAGTAGCACACACCACATTAGAGGGATTATAAGTCACAGTTCAATAGTTTCCTGTTGCTCCATCTTCTGCTTTACTAAGACGTTGTAACAACATGTAGTTGCAGAACAGACAGCACTCCTAGTTTCACGTATTTTAACCTCATCACTCTGTCTGACAAATAATGTGCATATCTCTCACACACACACACACACACACACACACACACACACACACACACACACACACACACACACACACACACACACACACACACACACACACACACACACACACACACACACACACACACACACACACACACACACACACACACACACAAATAGAAAGGCCTACTCATCAATCATCTGCTTGATCAAAAATACACTACATACCTGAAAATATGTGCACGGAGGAATATTAACAACTAAAGAAGACACGGTCCAAGCAGTAATTTTGCAGCATACAGTGTGAAAGCCCTTCAATCAGCTTTTGAATGTAACCAGCGCAGTCTTACGTCCACAAGAAATGTCTGTGTTTATACAAGCTAATAAATTCCTTGGGTATTCTCCAGATGACTTCCACAGTAATTTCGGGGCAGCTCGGTTTTTGTCTACCGCTGATTAAGGAGAGCACAGTAGAGTAAAACGTGAGACAGAGAAGCTGTCTACGGCGCTGTATGACAGAACAGGAATTTGTTTTCACGTGGAACGGACAGCTGCCGGTGTCTATACCTGTCCTCTTCATGCTGCTCCGTTCCAGATCATTTCAATTAATATGGTTTCCTGGAGACAATGTTACTATTTATCTGGCTGTGGAATGGGGTGGGGGGTGGGAGGGTGGCAGCAGTCATTGTTGGTTTAAGCTCTGCCGTCAAAACACCTCATGGCAAAAATAATAAAATTGGATTCATCACTGTGGTTTCTGCATTAGAAGAGCCACAATAGGTCACCACGAACACTGAGGATTTACCATGATAAACAGCAGACACGTGAGTTCGGCCTGGAGTCAGAGAACGCTTTTGGCTTCCACTTCACAAAACTGACAAGATTTAATGGCAACTCAAAAATAGTGGCACTACTTTCATCCTCTGGCGACTCTGAAGAAAAGCTTTTAGGCAAATGATGGACTTGCTTTTTGTATTATTTAGGCATAAGTCACAAAGATGCCAGTGGGGTAACCAAGACAAGGAAATAACATGACCAATTTTTTGTTGATGTGCCCATTACAACTATATATAGCCTTGAAATACGTCCAAATTAAAAAAACATGCATGTTGTGCTTACAACTGTGGATGCCCTTTGTTACAAACCCTCTGCTTAAAGATGTTTACAGAGCCTACGCTATGTATTTACACCAGATTTTTTTCCCCAGCTCACATACAGTACGGACAGGTAGCAGATCATGAGGAGATTCTCCAGAATCGCTGACTCCTCCTTTAAAAAATAATTTCCGTTCAGCAGCTGATTTTTCCACCAGCACATGATTGCCTTGCATCGTAAGACTGTTCATTGAATAGAGGGTGCAACATCTAAAACAATATGGAGGTTGTTGTTATACATGATTTTTCTCAAGTAGTCAGGCAGCAAACAGAGTGGTGTCAGACAGGAGAAAGGAGCAGACAGGGACACTGTACTACTATTGTGAAATTTGCTGTGCTGTTTCCAATGGGGAACTCTAGTTTCAGAGGAGGAAGGTGAATACGCTGTGTGGGTGGCTGACATTTCATTCTGCTCTTTAGCTTGATATTGAGTTTTGAACAAAGATGTAGTCAATAAATAATATCATTCATGAGCGATGCTGATCAGTTCCTTGTGTGCGGCTACTATTACTAATTTATTATTGGCCCTTATTCCAACTAATGAACATTTTTATTATTTTAATCAATAAATCATTTGTTTAAAAAAAAGATCAGCACATAATAAAAAAAATTCTTAATATAACATTTCCCATAGTCCAGGATAAGTCTTCAAAGATATTCTGTTCACCATCATACCTCACAAGGAAAAGCAGTAACTTGTTGATAAATGGATTGAAAGCAGAATCAGCAATTTAGACAAACGCTAGTGTCAAAATAAATGTTTGTCAAAATCAGTCTTCTATCTTCTCACAATCCACTACATGCATGTTGAGTGTGTAAAGGTGCGAACACACTACACGCGTACAGACGCGTATAAAATCGGCAATTTTTCCATAGGGAACCATTGGTTTACGCGCGTAAATGCATTACTCGCGCTAAAGCAACATTTTAGCCGCGTATATAGGCACCTAACGCCCCTACACGCGGAATTTAACTTTTTACGCTCCTACGCGTGACGATTAGCCGCGTTGGCCAATCAGCCTTGGGCTTGACCCGACGTCACATACATTGGCACAGTTGGAGAACAGTATACACAGAGGCTGAGAAACACCGAGGAGGAAAATGTATTGCAGGCGGCCCGGTGCTGTATGACAGCAGCTCGGGAATATAAGACGTGGGCAAAGTAAACCAGGAGAATTGACTTCCTGATTAATTCAGTGAATATGTGTGGCTGTGCTTTAGCCGATAAACCAAGTTAGCGCCATATAGCATTAGTTAACTCACCCGGTTGTGTGCGGGCGGCTAGCGCCTCATATTATGAACCCAAACATGACGGCTATGTCCGGGGAACTTTCACAACAAGTACAGCGAAGCACCGGTGTTGATCTACGCCAGCCACAGTCCCCTTTCACAGCCAGGTAGGTATGTTGTGCCGCCGTGCACCGATGCTGCTGTAACTGTGTTTGTTATGTAGCTGCCGTGAATATGCAATGCTGTTTTAATGCTAGGCTATTTGTGCTGTTCAGTTTGTCTTTTGGCACAGTTGTTGGCCGTATTGTTGTTGTTTTTGTGCGGACATGCACGCTGTTGTGTCAGGTCTGATCGCAGCCATGGTTGATAAGGGGAAATACAGTATCGGGAGGGAGACTAGGCACGTTACGCGCGTATAACCATTTTTGACACAAAATGATCAAGCAACATTTTAGCTGCGTAACGCGTGTAGTGTGTTCGCACCTTAAGAAATTAAAAAATATCCGGTGTTACAGCCTAGGCTCTGTAAACAGATATGTTGCTAGTTGGGCCCCCTTTGTTTACATGACCGTTTACGGAGCCTAGGCTGTGTATTAACACTGAATTTTCTTCTCAGTTCATACAGGTACCCCATCCTGAAAAGATATTCACCGATTTTGACAACAAGCGTTCACCAGAATCGCTGAATATACCTTTAATAGCTACGGCTTCAGGCCCTTTTCAGCCTTTTGAGGGGACTGGTGTATTTTACCAGCTTCACTTCCTGAGTTCTCCAAAGTCTCTGTTCCTGAGGCACTACTAACTACTCTGAGTTTGCAGTTGTGGATAACATGCCTTTCCTGTCAAACACTGTCTCAGTCTCGGACAGACAACTAGCTGTTACTTGCATCAAATATATCTGAATATGGGAATTGTATTCATTTGTATTGATCAAGAATTATGTAGCAATGTTTAAAAAGGTCAAATAAAAAAAAGGTTAAAACAATAAAGAAACAGCAAAGGAGAGCAGGTCGGCGAAACTAAACAGAATCTTAACTTTAATTGTAAGGAAGTAATTAAGAAATAATTATTATAAATTGTAATATTTAGATATACAAGTTAAATATATTACCAACAATTGTAAATACAAAGTAAACACTAATTTAAATGTATCAAATTATTTGAACTTTGACCTAGTATGCAGCGCTGCTCATGCCCATCAGCGATGACTGGCTTGCATGATGGGAATACCCGGTAAATAATATGGACACAAAAGACTATCAATGTGAGATATTTATTCGGATTTAAATGCCCCCGAAAAGATGCATGTCCGGGATGAATAGAAAATCTCCTTTAATGGCTACGATGGCACAGAGGACAGCTGAAACGGCACAGCTGTTCACTTCCATTGGGAAAAAGTAAGGAACTCCTACTAACTTACTGTAAAAAAAAATATTAAATCATCAACAAATTACGCAGATTACTGTCTCATGCCACAAGCCCGGTTTGAGGGAGAACATTGGGATAATTAATGTTGTTTTGATGATGTGTTTAAAAAAAAAAGTATTCAAATAGTCACTCTGAAAACCAACAAGTATTCAAAGCCTGTACAATGGTATTGGGGATAGCCTAGACGGTGGTCTTTATTTTTGGGATGGATGCCTCTGGTATTTTCTCTTTCCATCTCCTTTTAAGCATGTATGTCGCACAACAGCGCATTACAAGGAAAAGCACCACCACCACTTGTCAGACAAAGCTTTCTAATCCATGATCAGTCTAATTTGCCTAATCTTCATAGCTCTTGAAACGTGTCGGAAAATGCACGTAACGATTCTGAATTTCTTCCAGACTTTCAGACTACAGAGCTTATAGTTTCTGCGTCTATTTGGGCAAGAAGGCCCTTCTACCATCTACTACCCCTGAATAGTTAAAGACCCCGCGACATATTGTAGGTCTCAGATTATGTGAAGTGGCAGTTAACCTCCGATCGATCTGCAGAGCTCATCAAAAAGTCTTGAGTGCTTTACATTATTGGATGGAGAGACAGAAGCCAAAGCATCCCGATATTGACTGGGGGATTTCATTCTTTATGAGAGTGAATAAAATCACAATCGCACAGCCATTGGATAGCCCAGCAGAGACCAATGGGCGGGGGTTTATGACACATTTCACAGAGTGTGGATGGCAGGTAAAATAATCCCGCTGTACTTCGGTCAAAAGCACCCACATCACTGTATTTACCCACCTCCATAAATCACCAACGTCTAGTATCCAGTTTATTTGACGGTTTAAGACTTGCAACTTGTTCAAACTCCCCTTTCCTTGTATCTTTTACTGTGATCTTTTATTATCACAAGAGTCTGTCACTCTGATTGTTTTGTTGTCATGATAATTTAACGTGTTAACTTTTTGAAGTCAACTGTAAAACTCCAGACATTCACAAACCTCGGAATTACATCAATAACAAGCATGTTAGGATGTTACACTTCCAGCAGAATCCATACAAAAGCCTCATTACATTTGCTAACAGTGATGAGGATGATCTACTGTTTTTTTTTTTGTTTTTTGTTTTTTTTCACACCACATCTTGCTGGTGTAAAAGATAAGGCTAATTAACGCTGTCATGGTATCTGCACATTTTTAAAGTTCAAATTTAAAGACATTTAAGACCTTTTTAAGACCTCTAAAATGAAAAAATAATACCAATACCGCGGTAACAGAAATCGACAAACTACACTATACTCCGTAAAGGGTTGCATTAAATCTGACTACCAAATATTCAATGCACTTTAGATAACAACTGCTGTCTAATTACAGAAAATAAAAAACGAAAAGGTCCAACTAGCTGATCTTTTGAGGGAACTATTAGTATCTTTAAAGATGAGCTAGTTGGACCTTTTCGGGTTGAAGATGGCCTCAAAATCCACTCCCAAACCTACTGCCAGTTTCTAGAAGATACTTTCTTCAGTGGTAGAGTAAAAGGTGTGCATCTTTCAAGAAGACCATGATTTGTATGCAGGACAATGCTCCATCACATGCATCGAAGTACTCAATTGCATGGCTAGCCAGTAAAGGCCTTAAGGATGAAAAAATAATGACATAACCCCCTTCCTCACCTGACCTAAACCCTATTGAGAACCTGTGGGCCCTGCTTAAACGGGATATTTACAGTGAAGGAAATCAGTACACCTCTCGGAACAGTGTCTGGGAGGCTGTGGTTGCTGCTGCACAAAAAGTTGATCGTCAACAGATCAAGAAACTGACAGACTCCATGAACGGAAGGCTTGTGACAGTTATTGAAAAGAAGGGTGGCTATATTGGTCACTGATCTATTGCTATATTGGTCACTGATTATTTTTTTTTTATATGTCGGACATTTTTATTTGTAAATGTTGAGTTGTTTTATTATTCTCACTGTAACAGATGAAAATAAACAAGTGAGATGGGAACATTTTTGTTTTTTTTATTTAGTTGCAGAATAATTCTGCATATTAATAGTTGCCTAATAATAGCAAAACATATATATATTCTTGTAAGAAAGACAAAATCTCACCTTTACTTTCGTAAACATTCAGGTTTAGGTTCTTTAACATTTTGGATTGACCGAGAGCACTGTAGTTGTTCAATAATACAATTAATCCTCAAAAATACAACTTGCCTAAAAAATTTGCACACAGTGTAAGAGATCACTGTAAAGGCAACCTGAAAACCAATCATTACCACCTTTTCAACCAATTACAGAACTGTATCAATTGGCTTACATTTAGCCTACTGATTAATCGAGTAACAAGAACAGTTTAATCAATTTAGAAAATATGTGTTAGGTGCAGCATACAATATTTTAATTAAGCTAAATTAAAAATGGGATATTTTGGGGGAAGAATAATCCGAATGTTCTTCATATTTTAATTCCTTATTCAATAAATAACAAACTTAGTCCATTAACTTTATTTTTCAGAACTTATGGCAGAAACTATTTAAAAATTGGTTCCACAGGTCAAGGGAGGTTTTTGCAATTTCAAAATCGTATGTTGGCCAACTGTAGATTTACATCCATGCTCACGAGACCTGCGGTAATTTGCGCAAAGTAATTTGTTCTTCATACAGTATTGTTGCAGGCGAGTTGTACCGATTGGCAAAGGAAACGTAGGCTACTATCTGCGATTGATGGGAGGATCGGCAATAGTTTTTATCTAGCTGTCAGAAAGGGAGTGCAGTGTGGAGAGAAAGAAAGTGACAGAAAGAGACCCGCGTCTCACTCCATGAGCTCAAGCCAAGTCAACGCGACCTGAATGAGCTGAATGAACGTCTGATGAGCAGCTATTTATAAATATAGATACATAAACATTGTTTACTAAACACAATCAACGTGTTGTGTGATTTGCGACAGTAGCCTACCTATATCAGCGGACGGGTGGTTGCGCACTTACAAGCAGCGGCAGTGTGTGGTCGCGGGGTGAAAAAAGCCAGCCAGTCGTCCTCCCTCCACCTCTCACCGAATTTATAATAGCTGGGCATGCATTTCGCTGGGACGTTCTCTCCTTTTTTGCTCTACCGCGGCCGACTTCAAATTCGAAAGCAGGGAACACACATTCTTCTTCTACGTTTTAAATGCGGTACTCAGCCTCACACGGCCGTACTGCCTCTAGCGTATGTGTCGGACTTGCCGGATATCTTTGAAGTATAGGCTATAAAACATCGATAAAATAAAAACATAGAAATCTAACAATTAAACTAGAAAACTAGAATGAAACAAATAAGGCGAGCTCATTAATTCTGCCCCCGATTAAATTTAATGCCGCCCACCCAATAATTCCAGACTTTTTAAGACATTTAAGGCCTTGAATATTGAAACTTAAATTTAATGACTTTTAATGCTTTTCAAGATCCGCGGCAACCCTGCGCTGTTCCATTTGAATCTTTACCTCAACGTTTTAACGGCAAAGAGAAGAGAAGAGAGCAGCCACAGCGGGCTAATGAATGTTTGATTTGAGAAGGAAGACTTCCTGTCACTTCCAACCGCCTGACATAACCCCTCTCCTAAACCCCCTTAAATTCAAATTCTCTGCTTTCTGGCACGGTTGTCGGCATCTCACCTTTTCCATCCACCTTTCCCTCTTACCCGCACTTTAAATTCCTGAGCTCATCCCCCTCTTCGCGCCCCTCCGACTACCACAAACACACACACACACACACACACTGACTATAACCACCACCAGCACACAGGCTGCGCTCATTACAGCGGATTTGCATGTCTGCTCCAGAGCCGTACGAGAGGAGATGAAACAGAACTCCCAGTGGCTGCCTCTGCAGAGCTTCACTCATCTGACAGAAAGAGCTCCACCTTGGGCCCCAGACACAGCCAGCAAACAAATGCAGGCTTCTTAAACAGGCCATACACACACACACTCAACTCAAACACATAAAAGATACTCCACTCGAAAAAATTTACACTGCACAGTATTCAGTTATATATACATATATACATATATATATATATACATATATTTATATATATACATATATTTATATATATATATATACATATATTTATATATATATATATATATATATATTTATATATATATATACATATACATATACATATACATATATACATATACATATACATATATACATATACATATACATATATATCATATACATATATACATATATATATATATATATATATATATATATATATATATATATATATATATATATATATATATATATATATATATATATATATATATATATATATATATATATATATATATATTTATATATATATATATATATATTTATATATATAGGGGAGAACGGGGTAATTTGTCACACCGGTTGGTTGTCACAATCGTTATATCTCGGAACCAGAAGGCGCTGTCTGTGAAATTTTGGTATGTAAATATCCAGAATTGGGATCAGAGGTCACCTACATAGTCTTCCTTGGAGTTAGACTGCTGAATTTTAGGTGAGACGACTGTTTGTGTTTTTCATGTCAAATTGAAAATATTTAGCTCCTCAGTATTTTTCTTCTAGGCTTTTACACAATGGGTTTCTAACAAAACACTTGTTACCCATACAACATGTGAAGGGTAAACTATAGTTTAGATTGTGGTTAGCAAGCTAATTAGTTGTCAGATGGTTGTTGGCCTTGATGTTAGCAAGAAATTCAAGTTGGGGTTGGTCGTCAAATTTTTTGGGGGGTTGGTTGTCACATGTTATCTCAAGGCTGCAGCTAGAAAAGGAACCCAATAATGAAATAAATTGTCTAGCTGTATCCTCACTGACACCCCAGAGAAGGAAAGAATAGAGCAGGAAAAGGCAGCTAGCATGCAAAGAAAAAAGGGCAACAAAATCAAAACAACCCAGTGCATCCCAAACTAGACCAGCTGCCAAGGCTACAGTAAGTTATGTAGGCCTAT
Organism: Hyperoplus lanceolatus; assembly: GCA_026929865.2. Lineage (NCBI taxonomy): Eukaryota > Metazoa > Chordata > Actinopteri > Uranoscopiformes > Ammodytidae > Hyperoplus > Hyperoplus lanceolatus. The sequence goes on along the minus strand of CM049396.1, from coordinate 16,282,146 downwards.
TTGTCAACTTGACAATGCAATTAAACTTTCAAATTTAGTTCTACTTGCTTGCCTTCTTTTTAAGATTATTCCCATTAAGATAACATTGTGACAAACAACCCCATATTGTTTGACAACCGACCCCTTGATGGGGTTGGTTGTCACAATGTGTAAGGGTGTCTTTGATGATTAATTTCTTCTTTATTACAATAAGATAGAAAAAGTGAGGGGTTCACATTTCAAGCCAACACCTTAAGCTTCAATTTAATGTAGGAATGACTATTGAAAGATGTTTAGGTGATAAGCAATTCTCACTAGAGTAAAAAGTGTGCCTACTTACCCCGTTCTCCCCTATACATATATTTATATATATACATATATTTATATATATATATATATATATATATATTATACATATATACATATACATATATATATATATACATATACATATATATATATACATATATATATATATATACATATACATATACATATATATATACATATACACACATATACATATATATATACATATATACACATACATATATATATATATATATATATATATACATATATACACATACATATATATATATATATATATATATATATACATATATAGGGGAAGGTGGGGTGATTTGTGCAACTTTTTACTCAAAGTGATTTTAAAGTGAGGCCTTGACAGTTATGTCTCCAACTCAAATATGTACATATATTTCAGGATGTTGTGCATCCCTGGCAATAAAAACTTTGGATCTGGAATAAACTGTTTAAGAAATATAGCTTTCGGAAAAAAAGTTGTCTTGACGCACAAATCACCCCACTACGTGGGGTGATTTGTGCGTCATTGTGTCACAATGACAAAGTCACCATCATCATCTTTCTGGCCATCTGAACTCTCATCAGTGGTGTCGTTAAGTGGAATTGAGATGTCACTCTCTTCTGAGCTACTGTAGACAATCACTTTCTTTTGGTGACCAGCGTATACAGCCATGCCACTGGCACAACTCTCAGAAATGTACTTTGCACTAGTTGCTCCGTGCTTGTGGAACCAACTGCCACCTGACAAATGTGATTCCCCCTACATTTCTGCCTTTAAATCAAGGCTCAAAACCCATATGTACACCCTGGTGTTTCCTCCCCATTAACTATCTTACCTCTGCACTACTATCTGTGTTTATGTGGATGTATGGGCTTTACGTCTTTTATTTTGGTTATTGTTATTGTACCTTCATTGTTTACCTACTGAATGCACTATGTACAGCACTTTGGACAGTGCAAACTGTCATAAATGTGCTTTTATAAATACATTTTACTTACTTACTTACTTATAACTCACCCAGGCCCTTGCGCACAAATCACCCCATCCCCAGAATTTTGGATAATAGGCATGATGCAGCAATTTAGGGTTGACATTGTGCTAACTATATAGACTCAAAGTGTAGCATACCAAAGCACTAAAACATGTGTCAAATGTTTTCAAACGTGTCTATAATTGTTCAGACACAATAATCAAAAAACCTTGATCATGGAAATTTTACTTTGAAAGGCAAAACACAGTTTTTTGAGCTTAAATGTGCTTATATCTTATTCCTTGTGTCTCCCTTCTTTACAGGATGAGTCAAATGGATGGCTCTTCTTAAATATGTGGTCACATTTCCAATTTCTTCCACGGTTTTCTAGAAACAAGGGGTTTTGCAACTTCCAAAACGCACAAATCACCCCACCTTCCCCTACATATATACACATACATACATATATATATATATATATATATACATATATATATATATACATATATATATATATATATATATATATATACATATATATATATATATATATATATATATATATATATATATATATATATATATATATATATATATATATATATATATACATATATATATATATACATACATACATACATACATACATACATATATATATATATATATATGTATATATATATATGCAGGAAATAAATTGAAAAACAGAAGTCTACCTTCCAGCATATTGCTCCCCCAACTTGCACATTACCAATCAAGCCTACTCAGCTGACAACAGTTATGTTACTGTGCCATCAGTCGGCATTTGCACTGAGAGATTAAATACCTATAAAACCGGTCACACTTTTTCTAAAAAAAAAAATGATGTGAGTCTTTGTATCCTTAGATGTTTGTGAAAGAGCTATGGCTTTCTTTATGAATCCTATTATGACCAAATTCTCAGGATGAGCTTACTTCATCTTTAATTTGTCTGAGTTTCAGATCCTAAAACACTGGAGAATTTTCTATTTCTTATTTCTAAATATTATAATTGTAAATTTAATAACGTTGGCCAGTTCGTCAGACAAAAAAAGCAACTTGAAGACATTACTTTGGAATCAGGGAAAATGTTGTGGGCCTTAATAACCCATTTCATCAATTTGTCTAAGAGTTCTGAACAACAGCACAAGGGGTACAACTGTAAAAACAGTAAAATTGCAAAATTCCTGAAAGAATAAGTGTCTGGCCATTTCTCAAACAGTTTGAGAGATTATTTAGATTTTAAGTAGTACGGTGCCACAATGCAAATATAAAGATGAAGATATCTTGTTACTTCCACATGTTGTCACAACTTTAAAATGAACCATAAGCACAAATAAAATGTAATTTTTTTGGTATGAGTAATTGTCATACAATTGACTAAAACCACAGAAGAAAAAGGGGAAAAGAGTGCGTGTTTCGTTTTCTGTCCCCTTCAAATGAGGTGCTTTTGGTAAGGATGACTCCCTTGGTGAAAGTGGAGCATCACGTGCCATGCGACGTGCAATGAGTCATTGAGAGAAGAGAGAGAAGGGCAGAGATACCTTGATCATGCAAGCTCCTGATACAAACTGTGTTGTTACAAACTGACCACAAACCTCACTTTAGTAAAATAGCACTAAGCCTCGGTGACCTGTGTTGACTAGAAACTCAGGAAAAAGTGAAATGTTTAAAAAGTTTAACTTATTAATATCCAAGCCACACCTTCCCATTATGATGCTATGAACATTCTAATTTTGCAGTCTGAAATGCATTTATTATTGCACCATTTTGACAAGGAAAATCCCCACTCATTCCACTCTGACTCATGAGTATGAGTGCTTACTGAGCAGGATTTAAAAATAAATAAAATGAGAACTTGGAAGATTATTTTTGATTTAACACTTTCAGATCCATATTCTTGGCTAGTTGCATTATCAAAATGAGGATAGTTTGATACATTTCTTGACAATAGAAGACCAGACAAGAGTAGTGCTATATTTGTACAAAGTGTGTAGTACAAAAGCAGGGTGGATTTGAGGCCCCAGCACAAAGCAATGGAATGCTGGATCCCAGTCTTGTCCTAACATCATGTGTAAGAAGCAGGTAGGGTGGCTTTTTGGATACACAATGCATCACAAATTATTCTAAATACAGATATACAAACTTGTTGAGTGCAGGGTGATATTACTGTGAAACAACATACTATTAAGCAGAAATAACTGACCTCAAAATATGTTCGCTCACATCGCTGCCATTCATAGACAACAATTCAGCGCTTAACTTTTTTTGTAATTTTCAAGATTGGAATGACAAAAGTTTGATTTCCTTACTAAGCTTTATATACGTAAATACCAATGTCAATTTCTAGACACAGTCAATTCTTACAGAGATTAACCCCTCGAAAATGTTTGTGTATTTAAAGTCAAGTGTACTACGTTCCTTCACCTTAATTACCCTGTAAACCCAAATCCACAAAATCCTTCTTACTACTTGAAATTTGGGGAGTTAGTTGCACTAAAGCACGCCTACACAGTCCTGTCAAACAAACAGTCTAGACAGGTAAAAAGCATTTTAATTTTTTTTTTTTTTTTTTTATATTTATTAACATTTATTTTCAACCATATTTTTGTATAATCTTATTTAGACACCCAACATTGATACAATATATTATTTTTTAGTATTTTAGTCCAGGCTTCCAGAGTATGAATGCCATGTACACCAACAACAAAAAACCTAGATGGAGTATGTTCCCTATTAAATATATCTCAATTTTAGAATTAAATAAATCTTGGCCAAAATCAGATGTTGACCTGGCTACAAAGACGATCGAATCAACAATTACAAATTTAGTCACTGCCATTTGCAACTGTTGTATTATGCCAGATTCAATTAGGGGAGAGTGGCCTAAGTTGTGCCACTTTTTACACAAAGTGACTTTAAAGTGAGGCCTTGACAGAAAAGTCTCCAACTCAAATATGTACATATATTTCAGGGTGTGGTGCATCCCTGGCAATAAAAACTTTGGATCTGGAATAAACTGTTGAAGAAATATAGCTTTCGGAAAAAAAGTTGTCTTGTGGCACAACTTGCCCCCGGTGTGGTGTAAGTTGGAGAGAATACCATGGGGTAAATTGTGCCATTGATATATATCTCATAAACTATAATGCAAGATAAATCCATTAGACAATCACTTATTTAAGGTGTATTTAAAGTAAATATTTGAAAAAGATTGAAGGACTATTTTCTTAAACAAGGCCTAGCAGATCTAATGGTTTTACCTGCAAAGCTCACAATGACAAAGTCACCATCATCATCTTTCTGGCCATCTGAACTCTCATCAGTGGTGTCGTTAAGTGGAATGGAGATGTCACTCTCTTCTGAGCTACTGTAGACAATCACTTTCTTTTGGTGACAAGCGTATACAGCCATGCCAATGGCACAACTTGCAGAAATTTACTTTGCACTAGCTGCTCCGTCCTTGTAGAACCAACTGCCACCTGGCATATGCGATTCCCCCTCCATTTCTGCCTTTAAATCAAGGCTCAAAACCCATCTGTACACCCTGGTTTTTCCTCCCCATTATCTATCTTACCTCTGCACTACTATCTTTGTTTATATGTGGATGTCTGGGCTTTATGTCTTTTATTTTGGTTATTGTTATTTTACCTTCATTTTTTATCTACTGAATGCACTATGTACTAGGGCTGGGTATCGTCAAGGACTTCGCGATACGATACGTATCACGATACACTGGTCACGGTATGATATATCACGATATATTGCGTATCTTGATACATCACGATATATTGCGATATTCCATAAACAAGTTGCCTTGTCAAACATAACAGCACAATATAGTGATAATTGTACAGACAAATGAAGTCAAAACTATTTCATTCACAACTTCCTTTACTATTTTTCTTCCTTTTTTTTGGTTTTGACAAAAGATCAAACACTCCTGTAGCTGCCATAACATCAAAATAACAAATCCAATTCACTCTTGTACTAACTGTACAGGACACAATGAAAATGAAAACACATCAGTATGCTTTTGTGACACAGTGAATCTTAAGTATTTTTATAAACAAAACTGATCTAACTTCAATAGTCAGTATCCTAGAGGCTCAGGCCTGACAGCAGACATGGGTTTGAATCTGACCAGTGGTTGTTTCATTCCCTCTCTGCCCCACTTCATATCTGTATCTCTGCACTGCCAATAAAGCCTTGAAAAGCAAAAAAAAGAAAAAAAAAGAAAAAGAAATCATAAAAAAATAAATAAAAAATAAAAAAAATCGATATTTTGATATAAAAATCGATACTGATATCGGGAAACTAAGTATCGCGATATATCGATATTTCGATTTTTTGACACAGCCCTACTATGTACAGCACTTTGGACAGTGCAAACTGTTATAAATGTGCTTTTATAGATACATTTTACTTACTTATAACTTACCCCAGGCCCTCTGGCACAAATCACCCAACCCCAGAATTTTGGATAATAAGCATGATGCAGCAGTTTAGGGCTGACATCGTGCTAACTATATAGACGCAAAGTGTAGCATACTAAAGTACTAAAACGTGTCAAATATTTTCAAACATGTCTATAATTGTTCAGACACAATAATCAAAAAACCTTGATCATGGAAATTTTATTTTGAAAGGCAAAAAACAATTTTTTTAGCTTAAATGTGCTTATATCTTATTCCATGTTACTCCCTTCTTTACAGGATGAGTTAAATGGCTGGCTCTTCTAAAATATATGGTCACATTTCCAATTTCTTCTATGGTTTTCTAGAAACAAGGGGTGGCACAACTTCCCCACCGGCAAAACTTATGCCACTCTCCCCTATAGGTGGATTTGATAGTGAAATACATTGGGGGACACTTAAGGTCGCTGTGTGTTCACTCACTGTTCACCTCTAATTAAAATACATTTAAAACTATGACTTTAAATTTTATTGATTCAGCTCAATACACCATTAAAATTGATTTCTATGTCCTATGATAAACCTAAGTGTGGTTGTTGATTTGCACACAATGGCCCTCATTTATCAACCGTGCGTAGACCAGAAAAATGTGTACGTACATTTCCATGCAAATCTCGGCATTTATCAATATGGACGTGAGCGTAGGATACGCTCAAATCCCACGCCAGCTCGTGTACGCAAGTTTGTAAACAGCATGGACTCGCAGTGCAGGCTGTGCCAGGTAGTCGATGACTTTGTTGGACAATTATTAGAAGGTAATACAAATGCAGTGTTTGCTCAGACCGAAATAAAGATATTAAATCACTTAAAATTGTGCAGCTTATGGTGTGCAACTGAATAGGAGAGCTGATTCAATAGTGCGCACACCGGCCACTTAGGAGCACTGCATGGGACTAGGTAAGGGCTGTTATCAGAGCCGGCCCGGGGCATAAGCGAACTAAGCGTCCGCTTAGGGCCCCCGACTGCCTGGGGGGCCCCCTAAAAAAAAAAAAAAAAAAATTTTTTAGTTTGTGTGTTTGATATTAACATCACTATGCAAATGTGAGTTATCATACAAAAAAAGGAATAAAATGTTTTGGTCTAGATAATTAATAGCCTAAAAATGTAATTAGTTCATCTCGGAGGAAATCCGAAATTATCTGATCATGTCACGTTCACATCCATGCACAGTGTGTATTGAGTTTATTTAAAAACAATTGGAAATGGGGCTGCCCTCAGTTGCCCATGCACTGTGTATAGTCTATAGCCTATTTCAGCCTTGTCTGTGGAAAAAAAGATACAGTAGCTGGATAACAGAGCTCTTCTGCTTCGTTCCTCACACTGCATTTAAATGCATTCACTATATTACAGAGAAATATGTCCCGTAAAAGAAAAAGAGCTCCAAGCCCAACCCATAATATTTTATTTTATATTAATATTTTTATGGAAAATCCATGTGTCCTTCTTCAATAGCTTCTAATTCATCTGACCCAGTGTCTCCAAATTATTTGTTCACACAAGATTTCTCAGATTTAGCCTCTTAATTTTCCTCTCAAAGTGCACCAGATTCATGCATTTCACTTTAAAAAGGTTAAAAAAATCTCCCGGGGGGGAATACCACCGGACCCCCCAAAGAGGGTCTAAATCTCGGCTGCCTAATATTTTCGCACAGCCGCACAGTGGAGTCACTAGCGGAAAACACTGGGTGTGTGAATGATATTTAACAAAGATCTATAGTTTCAGCAGCGCTAACATTGGAGAGGGGCCCCCTAATCATATTTCGCTTAGGGCCCCCTGAAGGCTTGGGCCGGCTCTGGCTGTTATCTTCGACTTGGAGCAGCTGGGGAGACACTGAGGCACGGGGGCTGCATTCATTCAAAATGTTAGCCTAAGTATTAAATATGTAGTAGGCCTACACTGCCCTTTATGATAAAAAATACACGGCACAACATTCTACTTAACATTTTATTTATTTGACGCACTTTTTAGATGTTAGTTCCTCTTTTAATGTGTCATTGATCGCTTAAGCGAGCGATTTATTTCCACCGTTAAACGGCACGTTTTTCCGATCTGCTAGTGGAGCAGCTCAGCAGGACAGTGGGCTCTCTCACAGCTGATCGTTGCCGGGTCGGCTTGTGTAGCTGACGGCCGGGCTGACCACTCGTGCCAAGCGCATGCTGTCATACAGTAAAATGCAAAATGTGTTATTTTTAGTTTTTAAACCCCTTTTGAGTAGCGCTATCTAAAAGGGCCAATACATTTTAATCATTCAAATCTCTGCAGACATGTATTTCTTTTATGGGTACCATTATCGGACAGTTGGTGTGTCTTTTTCTCCTCTACCACATGTATTATGCCCGCATGTTGGTTGCATTTCAGAACAGCAACACGCTTTTTTTAGTGGCGATTTTTGAGTCAGACCACTTTTTCTTCATCTATGTAAAGAAATGGCGACATATAATTGTATATGGTGTTTTATAGCATTTGAGCGCTGGAGATCGTTTGTTGTCAACATCAACGCTTTTGACCGCAGGAGTTATTTCCTTCCTAACTGCTGCCTTCTGTCGTTATTTGATGCCGCTTGTAATGCTCCGAAATGAAACTCTTTTTTTTTCCTTTCGCTGTTATTTTGTCAATTTCTACTTCAGATAAGTTCCTCTTCTGTGCCGTAATGCGCATATCCATGTCGTAAAACCTCTGGGCGAGTCCTCTAAACTGAGAAAATATAGGGGCGTGATACGATTGTTTTCAGCCGCCGCATTTATCAATAATGGCCTGGCGTACGCCGAGATTGGCGAGATACGACTGTCTGATAAATCCCACGCGATACCTGGCGTAGGTAGGTATTTGCGCCAGAATCTGCACCAGTTTCCACGCAAGTTTGATAAATGAGGGCCAATGTGTGGTACCAGTATCATCAGTGTAGCTCCTGTAGCACTGCTTCTTGGTTCAGCAAAACTCTAGGAAAGAATCTGCATACAAGGACATGCTGCTGCAAGACGCAGTGCATTTATAAGCGACAAACGTGCCATTGTACTTGGAAATGTCTTGATTGGACTTTATAAAAAAAAGGACCAGTAGGAATTCAATGAAAGCAAAATGTTTAATAAAACAAAAAGGGAAATCAAAATGCTGTGAGTGGTGGTCAAAGTAGTTCACCACTGGGATTTCTAAAAAGAAGCAAAAACTTGACAGAATTCATTTGGGAGCTGTGACAAGATAAAAAATGAGGTTTCAAAAAGGCAGTCATTTGGAAATGACTAAATAGGGATTATCAGGCATAAACCCAAGCAGCAATCAGCATTAACCAAAGACTGCATAATTTATTCCTCTCCAATTAAAGTCACTTTTGTCAGAGCATCACTTTGACTTTCTTCAACTGGAATCACACAAAAAGGCAGAAATCAGAGCACTGTGAGCTGTCTGCAGTGTGGCTCGGCTCGCTGTACAGCACATATATTAAGTCATTAAAGTTCCCATGCTGCTCAGTCCCTCTCTAACCCCCCACAGTACACACCAGCAAACCCCCTAGCCAGCAGCAAGCCTTTCAAACCAAACGCTAGCTCTGCCTTATGCATCTTAATAAGAGGAGGGAAACTACAAGGGAAGTGAAGGAATGGCAGTCTTTGAGAGGAAGCCGAATAAATGACTGAACACACACCCTGGGGCGGGCATGCCGGGGGGTTTCCAGGAGGTCGGGGAGCAGGGCCAATCGTGTCAAGACGAAGGCGGCAGACTAAAATCAAAATGACATATCAAAGCAGCCAAACCTTGTAGAAAGGAAATAGCAGCCAATACATCATATTCAACTGCATGGAATGGCATTGGATCCAATTCCTGTTTAATTCATCAGGTAGGCAAACTGTAAACCAGGCTTTTGGGAGATTGATTCTGTACATTCATACCTCTCGTCCTAATCCATTTAATAGTTTAAAGCAATTGTTCAAACATTACCTTGACAGTACAGCCAAAACTCTATCAGTACCAAAAAAAACTGACTAGGCCTCCAGGCGACTTTCACTGATTCATGTAGATAAAGGCTTTGTCTACATGTAGGTACCATAATCTCTAACAACCAGGATAAACTTGGAATGTGCAATACAAAAGCACAACGATATTGAAGGATTATGAGAGCACTTAAATGAGTTACATTTTTAAATTACCTTGATGGGAGCCAGTGTGGCCTTAAACTCAGTTTGCTTCTAATGAGATATCAAAGCTAAACTGTTTACTATCGTCTTGCCTTGTGATAATGAAGGGAATCCTCAGAGGTTGGCTGACATGCTGACACAGCCTTAAGGGGCTTAAATCCAAAAATGGGTGCATTAAGTGCATTTTAATTGACTTATATTTACCCACTGTATTGTCTTTCAAAAAAAAAATCTTCTGGCACTCCTAGAGGAGTTAAAAAGTAGGTCACACAGTCTCCTGTGAGTCATAGATGTTGGCAGGGGACCAAGAAGAAAAGGTATGGGAGAGACAGAGCTAGAGCTGAGAAAGGCCTTATAGTATACTGATACTATGTCATCAATATTAAAATATAGTAGTTAGTAGTAATAAAGTAGTTATAAATAAAAAGCAAAAATAATAATGATGAGTTTACTTACAACCATCTGCATTTTGTGTTAAAATATAATAATATCAAACCTCCTACAACGCTACTTTTATATAGTTTGCACAGGTCCGATTTTCCCCAGGAACCTACAAAACGATTTATAGGAGGCAGACCTGAACATCCCGTGTTTCCCAAATGGTTCTAAATCAAAGTTTACTATGCTTCACCTTTGTCATATTACCATCTTACATAGTCACATATAAATAGATTACCTCATTGTGACACTTCTGGGTCTCTCTTTCACATACTTCCTAAACAAATGCATGTGCCACCGGCGGAAGCTTTGGTGAAGGTGTCGTAGAAACACTACTGCTTTTTATCCAAAGATGCCGCTAGAATGAACAAAGGTTCCACAGAACTAATTTACGCAAAACCTATTGTAAAAGTTAACTGTGTGACACACACACAGCACCTTGTCAGAGAGCTGGACTTGTGGGGTCAGAGCTGAGATCTTTTTTAAAAGCCAGGTCAAGGCCATCAGTCATACAGCCATCTATAGGGACAACCACATGTTGAGCCGTGCACATCTCAGACCCTGTGAACAACACACTGACGCTTTCTTAAATACGTTGTTGAGCAACTGGCGCACACACGCGCACACACACACACACACACACACACACACACACACACACACACACACACACACACACACACACACACACACACACACACACACACACACACACACACACACACACACACACACACACACACACACACACACACACACACACACACACACACACACACACACACACACACACACACACACACACACACACACACACACACACACACAGCCCCTCCTCCAGCGGCCCTCTCATTCATCCACCCTGAGGGAGAGGCATACAGGCCAGAGGAAGTATGACTCATCGGAGTAACAAGATGCATTCTTCTGAATCCTCTGCAGACGTGTTGTTTGCTAAGTGAAGAGCACAGGAGAGTGTGGCGCAGAGAGATATAGAGAAGAAGAAATGAGGAAACTAAAATAAATAATCAAGTGAGCGACTATGTCTGAGAGGAAGAAGACGGATGGGACGAGGGCGAGTCATCATTTCTTTGGGTTCCCTGGTCCACACACACAGATCAACATTTCCTCCGACTCCACAGAGAGAATCCTTGGCTTCTGTTAGGGATTTTCTGAATCACAGATGAAGACTCCAAGTACTACATCTCCAGCTAATCAATTAGGTTTCACACATTGTGGGGAGGGGGGGGTGATGTGACAACATGATGACAACACAGAGGTTTTGACATTTAATTCTGCTGAGCATGCAGAGGAGAATGAGGCATAAAAACATTATTGCATTGCATTAAGTATTGAGAAAGTGTTAAATCATCGGGCTCTAACAGATACACCGCAGCTCTCTCCTGACCAACAACACCACCATCTGCACAACTTGGCGCTCTCTCTTACAGAACATGAGCCTCACACACCACCACATCACACACAGTCTCCAACTTTAACATTAAGCTATTTCTAGACTGGTCCACATTAACATTGTCTAAAAATCATAAAACAAATGAAGAAGCTATACACACAGCTTTTAAGGTATGATCAACTGACATATGGGCTGTTGACATGTAGCCCGTCTTGTGACTGTGATAAATGACCAGTATCCCACTAGTTTAGTGTTGGGAGAGGACGAGTGATATGTGGCAGTAAACTGCGTCCTCAGGACTCCACTATTTTACCCTTCTAGACTGAAGACTGTGGACTTAATTAAAACTATGGCCCTCTCAAAGTCTGCAGAATCTTCATTGTTACTACTAGGACCTGTA